>SJOL01005317.1:110545-254691 GCA_004794785.1 Opisthorchis felineus
TTTGTAGTCCTAGTGGACCATTTGTTGTTGACGAGTATCTACTGTCGAGGTTTGTACATTTTGTGAATTGATGTCTTATGTTAATAGTACCGTATAGAAACCCAGCCCCGACTTTGTTTTGCCTTCCCGGAGGTTCTGGTATTACGCGTCACTCGAAGATACCGTTTGCTCGTTACAGTGACTTTCGTGGGTTTCACGGAACTTTGCAAAAGTTCTAGGGGACAATCACTTCTGAATGTTTTTTCTAACTTTTTCCTGCGAAGGGAAAGAGCGTTATTTTGTGATTGTAGCAGTAAAGGTCAACGTCTCAGAAAACGAAACAAAAGTTTATAGAAGCCTACAGTTGTGTGCCGAAAAGTTGGATTTGAACACGAATTGAGTTTGGAACTTTAGTGTTTTCCTCTCAGACCAAAATAGATCCGAAACACCACGAAGGGTAGCAGGGTTTCATGACGCTTCATCTCCCTGGGATAATTTATAAACAGTACCTATTCGGAAAGAAAATGTGTGTCCAGACGACTAATCTGATTTAACTGTGCGTTAGGACGCTATGCGGATTTCTAGGAAAATCCTGACCCATTGATCGCTTGAGGCACTATGTAACTTGTCAAATTTGACGGACATGAACGCCAAGCTTTCAAAATCAACAAACGTATGAATGACACAAATGTCGAGTAAACAGTCTGCGGACATCGGTAAAGACACCGCTATTTAAATGGTTTAACCTATGGGCTGAGGTTGGTAACACTTATCTCGCTTATCAACATTTATCGAGGTTTTCCGAATACAGTATAGATTATCAGAACAAACTGAAGTCTCGCGGGTCACGGTTACTACCACTGGAAACCGCCCGGGGGTCTGACGTGACCAAACGAGTCAAAGGGGTCTAGTCTGCGACATAAATGATGCATAATGCTTTATTCTGTTCAGTACGTTTGGACTCAGGCAATCTGGGTCTGTTCATGTTCCAGTTTGTGTCTAAGCAATAACTGTTTACCTCCTATGCTGTTGACTCACCTTGTTGTGCGTGTACACCCTTAAAAAGTCAATGCCTACGAAATTATACCGCAGGTTGCACACGTCGAAAGCTGCTCAGGATCCGTATGGAGGAAGACCAGTCCACACCTCTCCAGCACGCTTCCGCTGGATCTCTCATTTGATTAAGTGAAACTTCACTGCAGCAGCTGCAGCATATTTTATCACAATGTGGGGTGTGTAACCTTCGGAACAAGTTTTCCTTACAAACGCGTGCCAAATATCCTAACTAGTTGGTGGTGCGGTTTGAAAAGTAATCTCTGTATAGTTGAAATGTTCAGATATTTCCACGTGGTGAAAACTGACAAGACATCACTTTATTTAATCCCATATTTTCGTCTGCTATGCACAACGGGCCTAAGTTGCTAAGGCCATGGCGCCTGGCGCTGTCGCCGTTTGAATATCAATAGTCGTGGGTTGGATTTTTCATGCGCATAAGTTGCTATTCAGCTCAAAATTAGCCACTACAGGTTCTTAGGAAGCCAAACAAATACAACATAAACTTGCCTGGCTCAGCCTTCTGGTGCATATGACTTCCGATGAAACACCCTTCTAGTCAACCCATCTTGCATTGGATGAGATTTCATGGGAGATCTCACAGTACAAACATCAAGACTCAGTGGCAGTCCTGGCTTGAATTGAGTAGATGCCGCAAGCATAAATCCACTCCTGTTTCTCACGAACATGTCTGGAGAAGCGCACGGAGGGTTTGGCTGCTTCTTATACTCATCGCACTCTCTCGCAGTTCATCCGGTTCTTTTTGGACACAAGTTCCCCCCCCCCCATGACATTGACGAACCTGCTGATACAATCTAAGTGCTCTGAAAGACTCAATAAGCATCATTCTTTAGAAGGTTTCTACCTGGAGCTGGTTTCGACCTCCAAGCGGACCTTTATCAAACCTTGTGACATGCCCTGCAATTGCCATGTGCCTACTGCACTAACACACCTGGTCTGTATTCCAAATGGCTTTCAATTCATGAAACCTTCGTCGACTTCCTCCCCCATCTGTCACATTTGTAGTACAGCGTGCTTTCTTCATTCAGAAACTGAATACAAAGCCCAATGTCACATGGATTTGGTAGTCTGCGCTTCGATTACGACGAACTGTGTTGGAGTGGAGCTGAAGTCTTTGTGGACGGTGCCAATTGCGAGAGACATACAACATACTTGAATTAATGCAGCACGGATTCACAATAAGTTTTCTCAAAGTAAGGTACACAATGAAAATTTAAATGCTTTTGAAACGCTTGTTCACACACTAGGATTTACTCTTCAGCAACCTTTAAGATGAACTACAAATTCCTTACAAAAGCATTTACCTCCTAATTCTTGAGGTGGGGCACAAAACAAGTGTTTTCACATGAAGTTATCAAAGCTAATTAAACCCGTTCTGTCTTACTGCAACTTCAAGGAGAGATGAATGCGTTAGATTCATTCTGCACACCGTTGTTGGAAAAAATGTATAAGGTATTGCGACACCTCGAATATCATACCAGCTGAATCATTCAGTTGAAGAAGAACATCATAAAGGAGGGATTAAGCTGTGTTCCAGGTGAATGTCCGGTCAAAACCAAATTGGTATGCAGATGAGTGTATGAGATGAATTCCGTGCAATTTGGGTGCAAGTAGAAAATACGGGTCACGAAAACTCCGGGACTGTGCCTACCTCATGAGCATCGAGATGGTGAAACCGGTCATGGGCTGTCGAAGAGTTTCCAGCAACCCTATGAGTGGTGTGTTATGTCTAGTCAACAACGTATTGCAATATCTCAACTATCGTACCAACTTCACATGAGGCGGCTCGGTGCAGCACATTCAGTTGGAGTGGACCATCAAAAGTGAGAGATCAATGTGGATTCAATCGAGTCTGTTGCTAAAACCAGACTCATGTGCAAATGAGGGTATTTGTCGAAATGGATAGTTCTATTTTGATACTGAGGAGATATCCAAGTTGGACGACCCAGAGTGGTTCCCCTCCGCATGAATCATCGTATATAAGGGCCCGTCAGTAAGCCTGTCAGTTGATAGAACCAAAGTAGAACTATCGAGGAACATGTAATGCGACAACTCGAAAGGGGCATGGGTCATTCTGGATGCACGTAAAAATTATGCCGATCTTAGGTGTGATGCAGTCTGATGAAACTGCAAAGCCACCCAGTAAAAAAATCTTTGCGAGACACACTAATTAATTAAACGAAGATGGATTTAGGTAGTCGGTTGTCGGACAATCGTCTCAATCCCGGGCTCGGTGCAGTCTGTGTTTAATCCGACTGTTCAGAGAAAAGTCTTCTGCGGCTCTACCCTGGTGGGGACAAGTCTTCAGGCTTACCTGCCCACTATTTTTAATACCCTTAATTTCGAATTCCACTCCGTTTCTATCGATGACCCGATCCAACGTGACCTGACCTCTCCGTTGCCCCCGACACCTAATCCCTACATGTATCTCGTGATAATATTGTTTTCACACCTCACGTTTCGCACTGACTGACTGCCACAGGGATGAGTTTTCTGCCTCTCCTTCATAGGGTGATGACAGCAGTCTGTTGAATAACATATCGCAAAGCACACAAGAATTCGTTCCAAAGTGGGTCTTGTTCTTTGGGGATGAGCACATGCAGGACGCCCTCATCGCAAGTTTTTGCTGAACGACATGGCTGAGAAACATAGTGTCAGATCACCTTACGGAAAAAAAGAAATTCTCATTTTTCGCAAAGGAAACTACTCACAAGATTGCTGAAAACTCTTCAGTTGAATCTCCAAATTGATATGCAAATGAGTGTATTTGTGGAAATTGTCACTGTTTTCTGAGTTTTCACTTCTGAATCTAGGAGTGAAATTTGTCAACATACACATGATATCACTTTGTGACGTATGCCCAAGTCCCACAGTTAAAACCGATTCAGCCAGGGCAGTAGTAATCTGTAGGGAAACGTTGGTACTGGGTTTTCAATATTGGCAACTCAATGTATTTTGAGAAATGCGCGAACCTCGATATAAAGTGGAGACAAGCCGCTATCAGATGACTCCCTCAGGACTAACGGCAAGTAAACCAGTGCTTGGAAACCAGACAGGCAGAAAATAAATTGAAGGAAAAGAATAAAAGAAAACCGCCAAAAAATTATCTTATCCCATGAACGTAAAACAATGAAAACGTCCAAAAAATGGGTAAGACATGGAGCTCCTGATCAAGTCAGGAGCTGGAGCAGAAATTGAAGATGGGTACAAAAAGGCACCGGCCATCAGGGAAATGTACGGAGCTAACGGGTGATGATGCATTGCTTTGCGATCCATAATCCAGATGCTCTATAAAATGTCACTTGTAAGACCTAGAACACATGAGTAAGTGATCGTTTGTCCAGTTGGCTGGCTTCCTGCTACAGTAAGACGATTTTCCTTAAAATTCGGCAGCAACTTATAATTCAGGACATCGTGCGTCATTCGTACCACTGATTCAAGGGAACGACTAAGGATTGGCGAGGACTATGAGGTAATCGTGGAGCTAATGGACAGTCTTTTGAATTTGAAACAAGCACTAATCAGCTTACCGTCAACAGACAACGTTGAATCATATCCACATAACGGTGTGTACGATTTACGATAAACTTTCTCTCTCTCACACACACACACACACTTACCTGAGTTGCTTCAGGCTGGAAGGCGTTGAACACATCATAAGGCAGACATGAGAGCAGATCCACAAGAAACCAACCCTTCAAGTAGTTTATTCGAATAATTGTGGCGTCGGAGATAACTTCGCCGTTCGGACCGACAAATGTCGTATGAAAATTCAAAACAATGTCAATAAAAAAGATCACATCCACAATACTGTCGACCACCAGGAAGCTGACATCATCCATGGTTTTGCTCTTGAACGCGGCGTTGAATGGGACCATGACAGCGGTGTAGCCGGTCAGCACAAGGATTATCCAGTCCCAAGTAGTCTTGAAGGCCACATAGTGAAGAATTATGTGAGGTGGGGTTTTGGGGGCCTCCTGCTTGTACGGAGGAACCAGGTCTAACCAGGAAGAGGCGTTCTGTAACAAAAAAATCATTATGAATGGAGGTGATGAATAGTTCCTCAATATGGGCATTCTGTTTTTCACCAAAGATTATATCTCATATCGGCTAATCTGTGAACTCAAAAGAGCTGTTGAGTTTGGAATTTGATGAACTTCGGATTTCATGCGCGTGTTTTTGGAGGCCCAGTCTGTAGTGCAAATCCTATAAATCAAATACAGTTCTGGTATGATAATTGTTTTTGTGATGTGACTGAATCCCGAAAATGTCAGAGTCACGAAGACTTTACCTTCAACGAAGTTCATTAGATGTGCGCAGAGGTGCCCAAACTTGTTGGCATGCGAATGGATCTGTGTAAAACGATTTAAAACAGACAACTCTTGCACCACGTATCCCGTCCACCTGATGAGTTTCTTAAAGGAAAGAAGCTTACGAGGTTGAGCCATTAAGTGTCTGAATAAGCCGACGGATGAGTAACAGCAGCGTTTAGCATTGCCTGGTGTCCCGTGTTGATACGAAAACCGTTGACTTAACTGATCGTTTCGAGCAAGTCAGAAAGTTTATAATTTCAACACTTCATGATTTTATTGAGTCTGTTGTAAGCAAGACGAGTACAACTATTGGGACGATTCGTGCTTTGCAAACAAACAGAAGATCACAAATCTTCCTAATCAGAAGCGGGCGTCAAACAGAAGTTATAGGGTGACATACTTGACAGCGCGAAATTTTGAAAAAAATACCTCTGGTGGAAGCAAAGACACCCTGGTAACCTCGACCGGAAAAAACAGGTGCGATTTCAAATGCCACCACGATAAAGTCGATTGTAACTCTTTTTTGTAAGACAGCCGTGATAAAATCAACAGGGATGTCACGTTTTTATTTCCGCTTTTCTTTTTTTCAGAATGTTTGAGACTTTAAAGATGGAGGCTATAAGCATACTTTGCCTATGGTTCCTGGCTGCTCATCAGCATGCTGATGAAAGTTGAAACAAGACAGCTGAGTTATTGGGATATTTTCTAATTCGCAAGCCCTCCAGTTCTGGGCATTTAGAGACCACTCACCGCCAAAAACACAGCATTTATGATACCTTCTCTTGGTAACGTTTTTATCCGTGTTCTTCTAATGAGTTCGATCGATAACCGCGTAGAATTCTGCTCTAACTCCAAGATGGTGTCCGAATTCAAAGCTGGGTGGCAATTAATTCGGTTCAAAACTTCCTAGTGGATTGAGCAGTTTCTGGGTGTGGTCAACGGATGCTGCTGTCCATGGAGGATTTCGTTCTATTTTGTCAAGCATTGTAGCTCGAGTAGGTTTATTGTCAACCGAATGGCAAACGTTTAGTCAGCTCCATGAGGAGGCGCCGAAGGCTGCCCTCAGTTGGGTAGTTCGTGCATTTCTACTTGATATGTCCTACGTAAATAGTTGTTTGAGGATTAGCCAACACGTAGTGTGATTTGTCCAGTTGCTTTGTCTCATTTTCTCTTGTGTGATGGATTACTTGAAAGCAACGCTGCAGCGGTGATTACAGCTTTGGATAAGCGGCGTCCCGTTTAATGCATGTGTCTTGAAAACTAGACTTCCACTAGCCGGCAACGGGAATTCAGCATAATAGGTCAGCATTCACCTCGAGCTTCACGCGACGCTGTGCTGATCGCAGTTTTGCTATGCCGATAGCAGAGGACCAAAAGCTTGATAACGAATAGCGAAAGGCAGAAGCTGCCTTGTCCTGATTAGCAACCATATGGTGCGTGTGGATGCCCGGGTGTCAGTATGGCGGCAAAATTTGAACATCGTGGGAGGACATGTGTGGATCGTGTACAGAACGCATTTGAAATTTCTACGCACATTGGACAGATAAAAAGCAAACTAAATCCTCCAACATATCGGAGGTAACAGATTCTAGTTCAGTTTTCCGAAAACCGCCTCCATCTGTTTGGCCACCACCCTGAAGTATCTCATCTAAAACCAGCTAAAGAAGGGCATTCAAGCTCGGGATATCATGAAACCCTCTATAATGATAACACCCGCATACACTTTGGAAATATTTACCTACCGTGAAAAGATCTGCCAAATTCGACTAATGGCAAACGGTTATCCAACATCCCTTTGAAGCCAAGAGCATATGAGCTTACGATAAGTGCGAGTGTAAAAGGATCAAGAAATTTAATGCTCAAAATGGAGAGAGTAAATCAGCTGTTGAGACAGAAGTTCACTACCACGTCACGTTCAGACACACCAAAGACAAGGCACCAGTCGCTTCTTGTTGTTTGTCCCCGATTTGAGTTCACCGGGTTTACTTTGCCAGAAAGGGTCTGCATGAAGTCCCACGTTCGGCTTCACGCAAATCAGCCAGCCAACAGTTTGATTCAGATGCCAACCAATTGATTGATGGAGAAGTTAGTTCATCGCTCGATACCTGTTGCTGAATTAGTTATGAATACTATAGGTGTAAATATATCTGTATGCACTTTCGGCTGCCTCACAAAAAATACCGCTGAACTAGCCTTTGCTGTACATCAGGGGACTTTTCCTGTCAGATTTTCCGTGGCCAGCGGAATGAAAAGTACGTGAATAGAATCCATGATTGGATTGACTGCGCCCAAACTACATATTGATCATGGTTTTTCATAAAGTTACCCTACATAAGTGGGTCATTTTTCGTAGTAAAAACCATATATATCAAACAAGTAAATAGATGAATTTTCGATTGATATTGAAACACGAAATGGCTTTGTTCCCCCTACTGATGGCGTTGGGACAGTAGCATTGGAAACGAGAAAAGTATTTGAAACTTATTCTACACAAACCTGGGAAAGGTTGCTAGGCAGCTAAAACAATGATTACAAAGTGTCAAACATTTCTTATCCATATCGTTACAATCCAACAAAGCGAAATGCCAGGCGGAATTGCCAAGAATCGATTTTTATTTGTGTAGCCACACAATCTACTGATGTCTTTTGGATGCGGCATTTACATCATAAAAGTGGTCGAAAATTGTCGGAACTCATGTTGGCCACAGTTTGAGTGGAGCTTTGAGTCGGTTTATCTTTGGAATGGATCCACAACGTTTTCCCATGGGTGAGATAACCTGAAAACTTATTCAGTGTGGCATCGAAATTTGAACTGGCTAATGCACGTGAGATAGGGGCAAAGTGATGTTTTGCCGCATAATTTACCCACAGCAATGAATGTGACCGCACATTTTTCAATGTTGCTGCTTCAAATTGAGCGCAATGGGTGGACTCAGAAGTGGACAGTAATTCTGATGAAATTGTCTAGTTTCCAGACGCACTCAGCTTTTAGTACTCACGAAGAAATGAGGGCTTTCTATTGACCAGGGTCGTATTGAGCAGACGCCCATTTGGGTGAGATTTTGAGAACATGATTGACAGTGACCAAAATAGGAAAATAAGCATTTGAGGAAAATCTCAGTCTGCTCTGCGACTTCATAAACATTATAAAATTATCCTGTCAGACTTAACATAAACCTAGAATGTACGGGATATCTTGGAAATCGGATGTGAAAATGGGACAATTGTTTCGGTGGATTTATTGCTGGGCAACGTTTCGCTTTTGATACAAAAGCTTCGTCCGACCAAGTGAGTAAGTAAGCAGGTTGATTGGGTTTTAAGGCAGTCAGGGTGTGAGATTTCTTATGACTAGCCGACTTGACCAGTGCTGGGTGTCAGTCTGATGTTCCCGTTTGTTGGTTAGTGGGGATGACTAACATCTATGACAGATTGGTTAGGGGAGAGTTGTGTTCATGTTGAACCCGGATTTTGCGGCCTTGATTTTTCTGTCTAGGACACCTTAATGGAATATTCCTCTTGGGGTCATTCACAGATTTTGTCCGCCTGTGTTCGTTGAGGGGTGCCGGGACAATTGGTTTGGGATTGGGGGTGGACGTGGGCGTCGTGAATTGGATCTTACTCTGCTTGGATTTTGTACTTTTAGACCCAGAACATTTTGATGATAACTGTACACCACCTCATGTCATCTCGGCTGATCTAAAACCGCTCTCCACACGCTTGCCAGTTCTACGCCCTCTATTCTATTCACGCTGGGATGCTTGGCGATTTCCACCACCTCGGCCACCAGTCGCTGTGGTGTGACGCTTAACCCCCGTCTCAGAATGTCCACATTTTCCAAATCTATCCTGCGCCCATTGTCTAGTGCATGCCCTGTCATTGCCGATTATTTGACTATCGTCTGATATTCACCTATGTTTCTCGGTGGTCTATTAATGAATCGCTTATGCTCACCGATTCTGGTGCGCAATTCCCTGGCTGTCTGACCTATATAAACCTTCGTACAGTAGTTACGTTTTATTTAGTATACATAGTTCCTAGTCCTATCAACTGGAAGGCGATCCTTCAACTGCACCAATGCTGAGCATAAAGTTTTCCCCTCTGGAATGCTGCTCTAATGTTAGGCGTATTCAACACCCTTCTAATGACAGCTGTTCCGACCTTGTTGGGTCTTGATGATGGGACCAATATCCATCTTAGTTACCACTTAATTAAGACCACTGAGTATCCGCTGTCTTGAAGTCACTTTTTGCCTCAATTAGTGCTGCCGTCCGGTCGACTTCCTGTTTGCAGAAGGCTTTTACTCTACCAAACATTGCCAAAACTATACTAGCATATAGTGCTTTTGGGTGTGCTGATGAGCTGTTTAAGACCGGACCACTATCTGTTGATTTCCGGTAAAAAGTTGTTTTCAATTTCCCATCACTCTTGTGCGTCATGCACTCAAGGAAAGACGGTGTACCTGCTATGGACTCCAGTTCCCTGCTAAACTTATATGAGGGTTCAAAGTATTGAGATATTGAAAGAATTCGTTAACTTTGTCAAGCAACGCCAGAAAACCCTTGGCGGACACTCGAATCCGTTTAAGGCTTACTGTTCAATGTCTTCCATGTACATGTTGGCAAAAATCGGGTATATTGGTGATCCCATCGCTAGACCTTGTTCTTAAGCGTATGCAATTGCAAAATGACTGAGGTTTAGGCATACTTTTGACGCCTTCAACTATCTTGTCTGCGGAGAGTTGCGTTCGTTCTTGCAGCGTTGTGTCTGCCAGTAAAAGCCTTCTCGCTACCTCCACAGCGTCCGCTTTATGGACATTGGTATACATCGAGTTGACATCAAAGCTCACCAGAACTTCGTCTAGCTCTAACTGAGACCCAGCTACTTTTTTAGGCAAAGCCATACGAATTTTGGACGTGTGTGGGTGAATTTCCGGCAAGTGGTATTAGGATACCTACCAGAAATCTGGCCAGGTCATGTGGCGGTGAACACATGCCATCCACTATTGGTCTTATGGGGACAGCTTCCTTGTGAATTTTTGGTAACCCGTAAAGTTGTGGTTGGATTGCACTTTTTGGGTACAATCGATACCATTTGCCTTGCCCCAGATGATTTATCACCGATCTTAGATACCTCCCAACTTCAACCTTACTCTTATTCATTATTGATGTAATCGTCCCGTCGGGAAGGCCCTGTCTAACTTTCTGCAGATAGTCACTTTTAATCAAGACGACCGTGGCCTTACCTTTATCTGCCTTTGTAACTACTATACTGTCTACATGTTTTAATGTGTTTAAGGCTCTTCGCTCTGCTGGTGCAATATTTGGAACCCCGGGTTGCTGGGACTTCAGGACTGTGACCAACTGTACCCGTGATTTCTCTGCTTCCATTGAAGGAAGCTTCTGAAACACAGACTCAACACTAGGAATGATCTCTTCTGCCCTTATAACTCTTTTACTAACTGCAAAATTCAATCACTTCTCTAACAGACAACGTTCTTCGTCACTTAAGGGTCTATCTGATAAATTGACTACGCGGCAATGGCTAGCAGATGGCTTACTCTTCTCTATTGTGTTACTAGAACAACAGGTCGTGGAAGGTAATTTTTCCAACTTATTTATTTGTTTGTCTTTGCACTGTTTACCCTGAGCTTATTTCACTTCCTTTGCTTTGGTATCTAGTAATTCGAGTTCATCAGGCGAGACTGCGGACTGAAGATCATGGTTGAGACGACATGCGCGGTGGCGGATATCAGTCAAACGTTGGGTGGCTAAATAGATACTCTGTTTGAGGAATGACATGGCCACTGAAAAAGCAATTCGGCAGAAGCGGAGGATGCATCTGGTGGCTTAACAACCAGAGGTTTTGGAATTAAGTTATGCTTCATGCATCTAATGTTGAGAATGCGATGGTTCTCCCAGTTTGCCTCTAGTCTTGCCAACCGAACGTATTCACTTGACAGTTTCCGAACACATGGTCCGTAGATGTTTTCAATCAATTGGAAAATGTTTGGGACTGATTGGGTAGTCTTCATTGTAGAGAGGTTTGGTAAACAATCGGTGGGCAACACAATTGTGTTTCAACTTGCTGTTGAAAACTAAGATGGAAATTTTACGTTTTTCATCGTCCTAGGGATTTGTCGCAAGGAAGCTCGTGTAAGCTTGAAATTACATTGTTTGTTGTCACTGGTCAGTGTTTTGAATAGTTCACTTATCTAGCTGCAGCATATTTTCGGTGCACAGTTGTCATGCAAGCTAAAAGAAGCGCCACGGATAAATTACTACCAGTTTTCCCGAGTCTGGATAAAAGCTGTCAAAATTCTATGGCTGTATTACAACCTTCAGAAACGTATCTTCTCAACTTAACTGCCGAGCCTCACGGAACCGTGCGTTCGTTCCAGAAACTGACAAAGAAGATAGGCTTCGAACAATTCATTATGGTCCAGTTATGCTGAAAGTGGTAGGTCTATTCAAAGAACACTGACGGAACAATACAGTTCAAATAATGATCTCATGCTTCTGAAATAGTGAGGAGCAGCTAGGCGAAACACACTACTTAAGGGTCGCTGAAAATTCACGACCAGTTTCACTCTCTTAGGTTTCCTCCAACCTTGCGTTCAAGAATACCTATAATATCGTCCCAGGTGAAACATGAAGCCGTTTTCTGAAGCGAATTCCATTGAAGATTATGATGGACGAGAAATCGGTTGGGATTCATCTGAGTCTCTTGTTAAAATCAAACCCTCTTTGCAGCGAGTAGCAGCTTTTTATCGTTGTCTCTCCTCCTTAGGAATCATTAATACCTCACACATTTTGAGACAGTTCGATCCCGCGACCTTCCAGAATTCTACACGATTCGGCGGAGGCTGGCTGGGCAGCAGTGTCACTAATGCACATTTAGACAGAGTGTAGCACCATCAATCCTGCAGTGTCGATCGTAAAATCTCCTGGCTAGATTTTAGCCGATTTCTACAGTGGTGACTTTTCAAATGAAAACTAAAAGTTGTTCCTTATCCCACACCAGCACAGAAGGATTAAAATCGAGAGAAAGCCCCCCCTGGCGGCGACATGTTGCAGTAGTGTCGTCCGGTTTTCAAACAAATCTGATGAAATTCCATTCATACTTGTTTGCTTTTCACTTGAGATGAAGGCCCCATCCATCAAAATCTTTTGAACGTTAGTAATTCTTCCACACTGGCGCAACCTGATAATCCTGTACACTGTTCTTCAGGCTGTTTTTCCTAAAGCTATGAGGAAATATTGGCTTTCTCATCCACCAAAACTTGATTAAGACCTACTAAATAGGTTGCACCGTCCTAACGATTTTCATTATTGGAAACTTTGGAAGTAGTCTCGTCAGAGTTTGTCCTCGCAAAGTGATCCTCAGTTGTGTCGCCCTCATTTGGGGTGCAAACTTTGGAACCTTCCACGGGATGGTGCTTTGCACGTAATCAAAACTAAGCTATTATATACGTCATGTTAGGTCTGTCACTACCTTGGCAGGTTTCCATACCAGTTGTGAGATGGACTCTTTATTGTGATAGCCAACCAGTACATCTTCAACAATGACATAAGACATCCCTCCGGCCGTGTGTCCCAGTGAGGGACAAATCAGGTTTTTTGGAAACTTCCTACCATCTTCGGTTTTGCGAGGAGGTTGGTCTGTTTGAACACAGCCGTAAATCGAATAGATTTTCTGTCACTACAGTTATCCTCTAGACTGGAGTATTACCAGTTAGACTGATTAGAAAATTTCAAAGTTTCCGGCTCCGTTAAAGCAACTCAGGTTCACAGTTCACCTGGGGGACGAGTTAACTTCCAGAATCCAATTGAAGGCGGCAATGAGGTAAGGAATTTTCGTGGTGGCACGCAATTGTTTCTAGAAATCCCCGTTTCAGTATATTTGAAAACAAACTTTGCAGTCTACCCACTTACCTACAGGATGAGATCATGAGTGGATCGAGAAAAACAAGGCTTATTTGACTTGTTGAGTAAGATAGATTAATTAGGCTTTTTATTTGCTCACAAAAGGATGAGAGAGACCATTCCGACTAGTGACGTTCTCTCATTTTTTTCAAATACCACTTAGTTGCACCCAAGTGCTGAAGACAAACTACGTAAGTGAGCGAGATCTGCGCTCTAGAAAACTGAAAAACTTTTGATATGTTAGCGTAAAAGGAAACAGGCACTCTAGGGGTGACGACCCTGCAGTCGAAGTCCTCAATTACGGACATCGTCCCCAGCAATGGAGTGCGCCCTCTTCAAATACATAACGAAATTTAGTGTGTTTATTGTAAGCTTGCTTGTCACAATGAAGCAGAAAAATTCAAGGACCAAATTTATTGCTCATCAAACTTTGACGTTTCCTTCGTATTGACTCGCATACAGACTACATTACATCCGCTCTATTCTCAACTAAAATCCGACTTCATGAAGACTTATTCGGTTTTGAAAAGTGATATCTTTAGTGAATATTGAGAGAACTGTTACAATATCTTTTGGTTGCTATGCGGCGGAGACAAGACTGACGCTTATTGTCGTTCACATCCCAATTTCGCCACCATCTGATGCTTACGTGTGTCAGACGTTTTAGCGCCGACGGGTTGGGAACGGAGGAGACATTTTCAGATCTTCTTGTGTTTTTGAAGCTCATCCGATTAGCGCCGTCCCCAAGTTTCCCACATTTGACAGAATTCGACAGATTGCGACCAGCGTAATGGAGAGATTCACCTGAATTCAGCAGTGTCTTCTGTCAAAACCAACTTTATGTGTAAATTCGGACTTCATGTTTCAGTTCATCCATGGATCTGTCGCGGAAACAACCCCTTCATGTGACTGCCGGAAAAGACTGACCTGGGAAGAGTGGGTTTTAGTGTACAAGTGTTCACCCATAGTAGTGTGGCCTTAGCATCCCCAACCTACAAGTTCATTTCTGGGTGTGAACAACGGGGACAGTGTGTCCAAAACGTTGCCACGTAGCAACTGCTTATGCTCTTTTTGGAGACGTTTTTAATCCTTTAGCGCTATAAGCGGTATCCACTGCCTGGGTTAACAAGGTGCTCATAGTTCTTCTGAGGATATCAGCGACAACCTAGATGTGGAAGGTGACTTAACGACCATTACTTTATTGAGAACTACATCAGCAGTTTGCCACTGTCAAGAACGAAGGCTACCTTTCTAGTTGCGTTTGTTTTGCGAAATGATGCACAGTAAACTCTGTCAAGTGTTCCCGAATCCAGGAACAAAATGTTCTGATTCTAAAACCTTAGGTCTATTCGGCCATTGGTTCGGTTTTAGTTACAATGTCTTTAAAGATCTCCGAACGAGACACTAATCACTGGTGATGTAAGAAGATCCGGTAAGGGGGATTCCGTCTGTCAGTGAAGAGCCGGGGAGCACTACGCGGTTGTTTCATCTTTGTTAGGAATCGTCAGCAGTGCGTATCTCACGAAACTCAGAGGGCTTCAGACGTACGACCTTCCGGCCAGTGATAACACTTAGATGTCGTTAACTGACCTAGCTAGCTAACTAAAGTAAGTTAAATTGAGCTCTCTGAGTTTCGTGAGGTGCTCACTCCTGACGACTCCGAAACAAGGATCAAATAGTCTTTCAGTGCTCCTCGGCTTCTCTGCATAGATTGGCTTTACTGACAGGACGAAATCTCCAGTGGGGATACTGATCGTCAATGTTATCGATCCACCACATCAAGTTAAACGTATGGAGGAGTCCTGACCTGATAAGAATTGCACAAGATTCTGAGCTGGCCCGAGCAGATATCTGTTGATTGTACAATGGCGTCGAAGTTCGCTTTCAAAAAGCCAGCGTTGGAAACTTCTAACTTTAGAAATCAACAATTTGAGGCTACATCAACAAAGTCATCAACCCGTTAAAAAGAATTCGTCTGCCCGAGATTTGCACTGAATTTAGCTGGAGCATGGAAAATTTTCTGAACTTTTGCTTTTGTTTAGTTTAGGCCGTGATCGTCGGCCTGTCAACCAGCATATTGAACTTTATGACTTCACAGACCGGAGTGAAAAGTTTCATTTAAAAATTCTTCTCATAACTTTGCCAAACAATGGAGGCAAATTCCATTTGGTTATGGTAGAAAGCCGAACACTGCGAGGAACTTCAGCACATCCGTTTTTCAAAACTGTGGGATCAACACCCACAGGTAGCTCCTTCCACACGGAGCTTCCCCACGTCATGAATAGGAAAATGAAATCCTCAGTTAAGCTTTCTTGTTAGAATTTTGATTAGAAAAGACAAACAGATATATCGTCATCCACTCGTCAGCTTGAACCCTCTGCATGTTACCGTCAAATGTTCCGATTTGCACGCAAATCAATGGGATGTTTCCCGCGACAAGTTTTATGTTGAAATACACTCCAGACACCTTCTGACCTTTTACACACTGAGTTGACTTGCTCTAAAATCTAAAATGGTTTGGATACTGTTCTTCTAAATTTGGATAAACTTCAGGGTGAATGAAATGCCATAAAGTATGTCACCGTAGCTTCAGCTCGTTCCTAAGTTCGAACCCCGAACTCCATCTGTTTATCGCAGCTTTCTCCTAAAGGTACCACAGAGAATCTTGTACTCTGCATTGCACAACTTGCTCCTTTATAAAACCTGCACATTTTTAAAGATCGCTTGTTATTGCTCGAGGTGTTAAAGTTTGTTGTTCAGAGCAAACTTTCCATTTTTCTGACTTTGTGGTTTTCTCGTTTACCAGAAGCAGATCTTGCAAGCTAGAAGAACACCAGAAGAAACCGGAAACTGCTGTCACAGGTCAAAATTGATATCAGTGACAGACAACAATGACAATAGGATTAATTCACAACAGTGGGATCAAAGGACCTCGTGTTCTGGGACCGAATTCGCAATAGGTCAACGCCGAAGGAAACTGATGTTCATCGAACCGGTCAACGAGTACCATGGCCTAGAAACGACTTGGGTCGTCGGGCGCCAAATGCACTCAGGAGTAATTTCAATACTAACGGTTTTGGGAACAGTAGTCACAAAGTATAGTCTGGTTATCCGACATGCTCACTGGAACCTTGGAGCTAATCGGTTTTACCCACTCAGGTAATTCGCTTCACTTGATGTCTTGGCAGACAAGGAAAGAGAAGAAAATCCAACTACTCACCATAACTCCCTTTTCTGGATCGGATCGTGTGGATTCGTGAAGGCGAAAACTGCTCATGCTGGCGTTGAAGCTGTGACAAAGAGTGTGCCCACTGGTACTCGAACTGAGGGGTGACCGGGACCCACTTAGTGTAGTTGAGTTGGGTACAAGCAATCGATTGGATTGTACTAGTTCACTGGCGTTTGATGGTGCTGCGTGTGGGGCGGAAAGCTGTTGTAATGTGGAACGGTTCCGAGTGACAGAACGAGCAAGGCGCGCAAACTTGCTCAGACCTGGTTACAAAACAGAAGAACAAAAACCTCAAAGATTTGGAATTTCCATTTTTAAGATTAGTAGGTCTTGCTTCTTTTTTACTTTTGTAACACCTCACTCCTGAGAAATGTTGGTGGAAGGCATGCCAGAAGACTTATGCATAAGTCCCACTTAAAATTCTCTCAAAATAATAATCAAGCAGTTTGCTTCGCAATTACTGGACCCTGTTATCATCCGACTTCGTGGCAGATCTTTCCAGTGGACTAGTGAACAGTCAAATGTGGCCAGTTAGCCCCTCGTTCATTTAAGCTAATTCGGTTTACAAGGTCAAGAAAACTGTAAGTACACGTGAAATATTCCATTACGACTACACCATTCTAGTGGAACGTTAGATTCAACGCAGCCTGGTGACGTGGTTTTGGCGTAAGCAGACTGACTATCACATAATCATAAAAGGCAGTCCACAAGTTGGTTTGGATACCCCATCTGACAGGTCATCAGTCGACACATGATCACGTGGTCTGAATTGCGTGACTGGACCATGAGCGGCAGCATACTCCGCCTGATTCGGTTACAATCACACCGATAATCTGCCGCTCGTTGACAACCGGTTTATCCGAGAGGTTCCGGATTCGAGTAGCCTTGGAGATTCATGAGATGCGCACTGATGATGATTCCCAGCAAGAGTGAAACAACTGTAGAGTGCCCCTCATCTTCTCAAAACAGATTTATTTCATTTGCAGGGTGCAAGTTATATTGAATTTTGCATGAGATAACGTGCAGACCATTAGTTCAAAAGGTTACTTGAGAGGACAGAAGTCAGCCCAACGATGAAAAACTAGCCTAATTGGGTTTGTCCAGAAACAGTATACAACGTAAGCGCTCAACGTGATACGCGAAATCGTCACTCCACCGTGTGAGGGTTGGTGAGGAACTCCAACGTATCCCATGAAAAATTTGGAATGACCCTAAGTGAATAGGGCTTCATACCTCAACATTTCTGTTCCGGGACAATGAGATTGCTCTGACTCGTGCTGACGCTTTTTTGATTTGATAAAACACGGAGTTCTTTAACCGCCCTTTGAATAATTTTTCTCATCACAGAGCAAATTTCCTAAAAAATATATTCGTAAGCATACGTTCACCAGATAGTGGTATAATCCTGCCGTGATTTGCGCTTAGGTGAGATATCCACCTACACTCTACGATGTACAGAAGAGCAGTGGATAGAGAGGGTACGTTTATCGGGATTATTGCGCAATCGTGAGCATTCGTAAGGCTGTCCTGAAAACAGGTGCCTGATTCTGTCATTACATTCGATCCGCACTTACTAACTTGGTGGAAGACCTTGGCTCCTTTAAATTAGATTTTGTTCTGTAAATGAAGCCAGTCTGTGCTGGAAAGCTGATAAATACGGTCCAGCTGTTTTTCCAAATTGAAAATCAACATCTCACGAAACTCCACTGTGTCTCGAATCCTCAACCTCGCGGCTAGTAGGTTGAACACCAAAGATTTCTGCATGAGCTAAGTATGCAAGTTAATCAACCTCTTGGTGGGTCGTTTGTGGTCGAAAGGTTGTGCGCTCAAACTGTTAGCCGGAAGGTCGCAGGTTCGAGACTGGAGTTCCGTGAGATGCGTAATGCTGATCGTTCCCAATAGGGATGAAACAAATGTACAGTGCTTCTAGGCATTTCGGCATAGATTGGCTTCACACACAAGACGAAATCTACGATAAACTTCCCAACTTCCCTCACATTATCAACAATCTTGGTGTTGGTAGAGACGTTCCCTCCTAGTCGAATACCACCGTTGACAACGACGACAAATTCTTGAGAGTTTCTCGACCTGAAAATTCTTGCTATTTCCGTGTGATCAAGTAACCATCCAAAGTGATCAAGGCTCACTGTTTCATGCGGACACGCAAACACGTGGGAACACACGCACGACCAAGTGTGTGCACATCGGGGTTAGTCACGAAAGAAAACAACATGACTGCGACGGATGGGCTTCGTTCCAGGTCAGTGTTTCAAGTGAAGCGCAACCTCTTTCATCATGTCACCTCTCTCATCCTCACAAACGATTCGCCCAATATATCCGGTTATTCGTCCTGAACGCTAATAAAAACACTAGGTGCACTGATTTACCCTTTCAAACAGAATTTTTTGAGATCTGTTGTATGAGAAAAAATTCACACCGGGTATGAAATTGTTGCTTTCTGTTCTCGGTGGAATCCCAGTAATATTCTACTGTGGCTTGTTCCACCCAGATAATACATTTTTTTGTTCTGCCTCGTTCTGATAGACGATTAGTGTTCAGTTTGAATGCGTTAAATATAACGGAGAACACGGTGCGGTTAAACATCATGGGCCGAGATAAACGGAACTTTTCGCCCAGACCCTTACAGTAAAAAACTCTGGTCCGATGGCCATAAACGGCTCAAAATTTTCAACAGATGGTGACAATGTTAACTGCCCAAATCGACCAATTCAAAAAATCTCTGTGTGAACCGAAAGCCATTCATCACTTAGGTCCGCCTTTCTACGCATCACCGGGATTGTTATCCGCTTAGACCTCTCACTCACGTCTTTCAAGAAATTAAGGGTAATATAGAAGGTATCGTTTTCTACTTTTATCGCAAACTCGTTATTCATGAGATCTGTACCAATCTTTTGGTCCATACAATAAATTTATCTTAGTTGATGTGACACTTACTATGAGGATTTGCACCCATGTGCATTCAGAACCATGTTAACATGTACTGAGCGTGGGTGTGTGTTCAGAATGCTGTGTCGCACAAAATGGCCTCTTTTGTTCTCTCTAAGTAAAGTATGGCAAAGAACTGAGGTACCCTGTCCACTTAATTATGCACACAAGTTGATTAATTTATTCCCCTCTCTCCCCCTCATAAAGAGATCCTGTGTTCAACTCGGTCCCAGCTCACCTTTGGCTGACTCCTCATCTTCGAATGGAGTTTTCAGCATAGTGATGTCACGAAAAGCTAACAGAAACAGCACGACATCCTCCTGTTCATTCCGGACTGGAGAGATGCAAACCAGAAGCCACAAGGGTGAATCTGATAAGGCCAAAAAAGAAATATTCAGTGACTCTTTGAACATCAGCAGCTGAGATTGATTCAGTAGGTACGATTTTGGAGGGATAATTGTGTGGTTACAAGAAACAAAACGATGAGGCAAATACGGATCAGACTGTTGGTAAGATATCCGGATATTGGTAGCTCAGCTGCATTCAGTAGTGATTGATCAGGCGGTTGTAGGTCTGTTCTCCAAGCTTGGCAATCAGCCCGCAAAAACGTTTCGTCACCATTGGAGCTCACCTCATCGGTGAGTTATTCAGCCATGCACTGATGATATCAACTCGATTAGTGACGAAATACTTGCAAGCTAACTGCAAACTAAACTAATATATCAAAGACCAACTGGTCAAGCACAAAGGGAAAGATTGTCTAAACCGTGCTTTGAGGAGTCTAATCCAATGGGTAACTAGAAATGACTTCATACTAGCAACGACTTTTCGGTATTATACTTGCCAGTACAATTGTGAAATTCTTCTATTCTATAACTCCGGTGTGCTTCAGAGGAACAGAGCGGAAAACTCTTCCAGTTGTGCCGTTACTACCAGGAATTCGACGGAGCTGCACGAAAGGTGTGAGGTTATCTTTATAGAGAGGTGTGCAAGCAAATTCTAGGAAAATAAAATAGCATCAAAGGACATCAAACAATGTGCACTCATTGACTGATCTGTGATGGTGGAGACGGGTGACTTTTGACAAAAAAATGTACACGGAGTCTGACAGCAAGGAATGACTCTGAAATTTGTGAATACACTACTTCGTTCACCAGTCCGACAGTCTGTTTCGTGTAAAGGTTTGCGATAAGCGAAAGCGAACTCTCATCACTCACCACTGATGACGATCGTGTGAGGGACCTTTTTTTCACCCTTTCAGATATAATGGAGATCCTCATGAAACTAGTGTTCCAAGAGGCCGTAAGCTCCTGACACAAAACAGAAGAAGAGGAATGCCAGTGGGCTTTTTACGATAATCTCTCGCTCGTCAACAAGCAATCGTCTGAACAACCTACCCGCAACTGAATATCGTAAATATTCCCTCGTTTTCTTGGAAACGCCAAAGTATGCAACTTGGTAGCTGCAAAAAATAAGATTCTAACGGGGTGGCTGGTCAACGAATTTTGAAAGCTGTGGCACAATTTTCAACTTGAATTTTTCACGACATCAAAAAGCAACTTCACCAAAGGCAACGGGTAGCGCGTTTAGGACACTTCAAGAGTAATGTTTCTTTAAAGTTACGAATATCGTTCCCCCTTTGATTCAGTGGCCCTTGAACAACTGCAGATCTCTGATTGTCTACCTATAAAGTTCAACAGGATGCGTAAGCAAACACAAGCTAATGACCTTCGTTCAGCAGACCGGAAAATGAAGCCGTTCGGGTTAATAATTCCGCACATTCTGTCACAGTGCACTAATGGATGCGTTGTTTTCAGTTCGAAATCCCCGTGGATGAAAAATTATCAGAAGGCGATGATTTAAAAAATGCACAATGCAAGGGGTTGCGGCCAAACTGAATGTCCCAGCACCTTCGCGCCTTCTTAACTAAGGTTCAACTTAGCGAACTACACTCATTTGCAAACAAATTTGGTTTTGCAAAAGACTCACCTGGAACCCAGCTGGATCTCTCGTTTGTGATGTTTCCAGGCAACTGAATGTGCTGTACCAGGCCCCCTCACGTTTCAGTTGGTACGATACTCGAGATATCGCGATATATGTATATACGCAATACGCTACTCATAAAGTTGCTGAAAATTCTTCGACAGCCCACGACCGGTTTCGCCCTTCTTGGGGCGCATCAGGTAGGCGCAGTCCCCGAGTTTCCGTCAACCTTATGTTCTACTTGAAACCAAATTGCACGAAATTAGCGAAATACACTCATTTCCAGGTGAGTCTCTCGCAAAACCAAATTTGTTTGTAAATGAGTGCATTTCGCTAATTTCGTGCAATTTGGTTTCAAGCAGAACATAAGGTTGACGGAAACTCGGGAACTGCGCCTACCTGATGAGCCCCAAGAAGGGCGAGACCGGTCGTGGGCTGTCGAAGAAGGTCCAACTTGTTTCCTCCCACACAGTTGCAAGCCCCACGGGGCGGGGCAAGTCAACGACCCTGGTGGCGGACACGTTTTCACATCTTAGGCGGACTACTTAGCTTAGGCTTGTTGTCGGTTTAGCGTGTTCTAGATAGCAGTGTTAAAAAAAATCGTTCGTTTCGGTGCCTAACTGCCATGCCTCCAGAAGGAAGCACGAGGGCTGGAATACTGCCAGGTTGCCCAAGCCTAGACAGGGGAAGTCGAGAGGCAGAGGTCGGGTTCGAACCACGGACCTTCCGGTCAGTAAATTCGCGCTCTAACCACTGAGCCATCTCTCCCAATTGTTACCCTGAAACGGTACTGAGATATCTATTTCAGCGTAGTATGAAGGCCCAAGCATGTTATTTTCAATCAAATTTACCAAGAACCAATTCATCCTTTCAAACAAACCCTCCTGTTTCTAGCGCCTTGACAGTTAGACGTCAATATTCATTTCTAGCTCTAAACTATACAACTTTCACCACTGCCGGGTAAGTCACACAATGAGAGTCCTGTACATGGTCCCCGTTTATTGATCTACGGTCGGACATGAACTTTTCCCTTCCAAGCAAGTCAGCATTTCACTCAAATTGAAGTGGAATGTCAAGATCAACTGCATTTAAAAAATCCTACGTATTCGTATTATCAGCAGCAGATCGTTTCTGAAAAGGCTGCTTCTGTGGGGCCATTCACGCCCAACTTGATCAGATAACATTCGTTTTATTGCAAACTGCCAGTGGTATGGTTCGAAAGAATTGAGATGCTTCCGTATATCCCAAGCGCCCCATGTACAACGCGGTGGGTTGCAACACTGTACGGATTGTCTGGCAGACAGCTTCTAAATTATGAGGACTGATTCCTGAACCATGGAAGCGTAGCATGTGTTTACTTACTGATAGAATGTTTTAGAGTGCTTTCTGCAGTCGCCGGCAGAAGGATCCAGAGGGACTGTTGCTTGTTCAGCCGTCCAGTATTCTGAAAGCCGGTGAAGTGACTCCCTCACATGTCGGATTAAATCAGTACACATTTGGGTGAGACCAGGGACATCCACTGATGCTAAGCCCTATTGCCTGCTCAGTTCGATTGAGTACTTTACCTTGTGTTGCCTGAATAGAGAACTATTGCGCGAAGTTCGGAGTCGAATGCACTATGTACCGCAATCACCCACAGAATGTAGATAAAAACTGTCCCCGCGAGAACAGAGATGGTGACTAATCGATGGTTGAAAATTTCCTCCAAAAATTCGGAACCAAATGGCCATTTTTGTGAGGCAGTCGCGTACCCACGTAGCCCATTGTGTAGTTTCAAGTCGGTCATTTGGGAGTTGAAGGAGCCCACTGGGACCACACTGTCTACCCTCTACTCCTGAATGACTCAATTTCAATTTTGTTGAACGTCCTGAGTGAAAAAATGACGTTTTGGTGAGGCTTTTACGGCAGCTGCACACTATTTTCACCAACCTCTTTATATATACAAGTCATCTGCATAGATTCATCAACACATCTATAAAATTCGAGACCTGTGTAGACACCCAATATCTCCCATAAAATTGTTCAGTGAGTTCGGTCATCCGTTGAGCTCGCTTCACGCCACTGAGCTCACGATTAGCTTTTTCTTCTCCACTTATCGACAGAGTCCGGGGGTGCTGTGCGTTCGGAAATTCCGTCAAGACTATCTCAGAAGAGAATGAACTTTCGATCCATCGATTAAGTGGTGTCATCGAGATTTACATCTCGCACATTGCCGGATTCCAGGTACTTGACCACCGTACCATCTGCTCACAAGTTGTCCTTCCACATACTACTTACATCTGGACATTTGAGTCAAATGGAGCCATTATTAGTTGGTAGAAAATCCTATTACACCGAGGTTTTTCATTTATCTTGGTACAAATTAGCCCCAGTCTTCCTATGAATAAAAGTTATCGGAAAACTAAAAATAGAGATGGTTGGCCTACTGTCCAGTTGGTTGGAGATTTCACATCTGCTCATGTGAACGGACGAAAACAGTGAACACAACTTTTCACCCAGAGAAAGGTGTTGAGACTGTAGTGAACAAATCATATCCCAACTTTCAGACATCCGGTTTCACCACTAAAGATAAGAATAAACAAACTCACGGTTCTTTTTGTAAAATAACATTTCAATCTGATCTGGTGTTTGTGTGTCCAGTGCTTTGAGCAACCGGTCACGCATCTCTTGCGTGGTCTGTTCTCCGTAGAAGTAGGCGCAGTTACCACTTTTTTGCATAATGTCCACACGACTGTAGCCTATTAGCTTGGAGAAGCCCTCGTTGCAATAAACGATCGGATAGTCAACAATGCGTGCGTTGGCCAAGATGAAACTGCAGACTGTGGATGGGATTGAAGTGTATAGGGATAAAGAACTCATTTGAGAATTTGACCGTCAAATCATAGTTGTCAGTTATGTCATTTGGATCAAACGAAAGGTAAGAAAAGTGAGATTGTCGTTCACCTCACTGATGAAGAGATTCGCAGAACAAACTAGAATTACATAAAATTTTGAGGCTTCATGGACTTTTGGTGACAAGTGAATCCTATTAGATTTATCGGTGCCACTCAAATTTGCGCATGCTCAACTGGAAAACTCTGAAAACGGCAAGTGGCAAGTTCTCTGACCCTGTTAATTTTCCACGATATTCTAACCCTCTGTACTAATAACAGTTAACAGACCTGCACCAGCTGATCAATGTTTTAAACGACATTTCAAAGGAGATAAATTTTCGAGGGAGAGGAACACAGTAATACTCGCAGCCCTGTCGTATAAAAATATGGGCAATTTAGCTGAATTATTGGTTATCATAGAACAACTGAGCTCACATGGGAGTTCCTGGCGTTGATTAAAAATCTAGACCGACAACCTTGATGTAGTCTTCCGTCGTACATCTGATAACTTGCCATATCTGAAACGAGCCGTTGGATAATCCATTTGCATGGAAATGCCATTTTTCAAGCTCTTCAGGGTTACCCTTGACTTGTGGTCATCCTGGCTCTTCGTAACTGAACAGGAACCAGTTGTCTTGTCACTCCTGATAAAGATAGCGCCTGTCACAAAAATTTTCTGACCTCTTCTTTAGCGGCGTGAAGGCTTCTAGCGGGGCGATGGAGGGCAGAATTGCCTCTTCGGAGAGAACCATCAGTTAAGAGGTCAACACTTAACAATTACTTTAAATTAACGACTAGTTGCAGACATTGGAGGTAAACCACTGCGCGTCTGCATAGCCACTGAGTCACAGCCCGTTGGCACATCAGCATAATTGAAAAAATATGGTGGCTCTGAGTCGAAATGACCTTTACTTTGAAAAATCAGGTTGAATTACTGAGTACTATTTGGTTGTTACTGGTATTGCTGCTACCTGATTGCAGACAAATAATTTCCCACTTCACAGCTGATTGCCGGAAGAAAATTACACTACTTAAGGTTTGGAAGTAGATTATGGCTGTGTTCAGAGGAAATGATTTGAAATTTACAACTTTATTCGCCGCACTCGCTAGTGTTCGCATGGATGTGAGTTGTTTGAAAAGTTGAGACCGCTTCGCTGATTTCTTGCATTCAGCCTGAAACAAAAAACTTTGTGCTAAGTTCCTCGGGGTGTCGAAGGTAGGTCCAAAATCTCTCTGAACAAATCCAAGGCTTCTGGCCTACGACGACCTGTCTTTGTGACCCTGAATGAGCATGACACGATAGATGCAAGAAGTTAATTTGATTTCCACCTCACCATGACGTGAAAGCTGTCCAGCCATTTCAAGCCGGTTGCTCCCGGAAGTGCCATGCCATTAAAGATCACTCCATTACAAGGACTTCCATAAATGAGACTCACCCAGATCCTTTCATGGGGACAATATTTACCAAGACGAAATCATCTGTATCTGTGTGCACTTCCGGATAATGTGATGTATTTTCCTCCAAAATACCACCACATCAGATACTGGCAAATGACAATCAATTGACCACTCCATACAATTGTCCGTTTTTGAGGTGTCGCTATATTTTTATACCAGTGTTGTGATATAAAACCAGTACCACACTGGTCAGTCTGAGAAAGTTTGGTGGGGAGTTTGTTCAGACGGTAAACAGATGCTGTCTGACACAAAAGTGCACGGGCCAGTGGTCCTTTGGACCATCAGGGACAAAAGTACACGCCAACGTGGTATTCTACAGTCCAGGGGGGTTGGGGGCAGATGGACCATCTTGCTATTCCTTCTGGCATTCTAAAGATCAAGGTGCCCAAGACCAGACAGACAGTGTTCCGCTTGAAATGGTTCTTGGTTGAATTGATATGATAGATACAAACACGGTCTCCAGTTAGCACCTCGAACGAGTGACAGAATGATGGTGGATGGTTCACCTAGTTGCATTCTACTCGACACATGGAGAGGTATCGTCCAGGAGATACTGGATAAAACACATCTGAAAGGCAAGTTCTATCCAACAATTCGTGATACTATTCACCAGGACAGTGCACTTTAATTGGTGTGGTTTAATAATATATTTCCTCTCCCACCACATTGTCTACAACCTTCCAGTTTCGCCATCCCAACCATCTTAGAGCCACGTCCCACGTGCGGCATCTACGAGAGCCTGCTCTGGCTCACACAACCATTACCCTCTCAAAACCTCACAGCTTTCCTGTGAGCTAACCACAACCACTGGCTTAACCGCGCTACACATAGGAGCATAGACGGTTGGTTGATGATGATGATGATGACGATTGGTTCATCGAGTGCACCCGCCTTTCAACCCCGCCGTACGTGGACTTGACTAGTAGATTACCGGCAGAACAAGTTCTCCGCTTAACAGATCTTAGTCCGGAGACACCACCCTGCGAGTTCCAACGATTGTGGGTGTAGGTATGGTTATGAGTAGACTTTTGGCAATTCGAACGGCATCAAAAAACACGGGAAAATCGGCTAATTCACTGTGCCGCGGTGAAACCATCGAGACGGACCAACTATTGAATGACCGAATTGTGTATACTTGCCCGTATGGTTCAACTTAAACAGACGGTTACACTGAATCTTGATAGATATGAATAGAAACAAAAGAATGAAAAACGTCATAAACGAGAGATTAAGTTTGGTTCCAGGTAAGTCACCCGCAAAAACGAAAATGGTTTGCAAATAAATGTATTCCGCTTTATAGATATCGTTAGAAGAACTTTCCAGAGCGTCACTAAGACGTGAACACGTGTCGTCATGTCTCCCCCCACAGGAGCACATTTCGCCACTGTTATATATATATTTTGCATGATGTTTTAACCGTTTGGTCGTTCATCTTCCTTGTGTTTACTAATTGGTCGGGTCAAAAAAACTGAATCATACCGTTGGTTTTTTCTTTCCACTTTCATAGTGTAATTTCCAGTGATGCAGGTTCCCTTCACTGATAAAGTGTGATGACAAAGAGTAAATTATTTCAAAACTTTTCATGTTTTACACAGATTTGAAACAGCAAATTGAGACGACCAGGGTATAACACGGATCAGTTTTTCGTTTGAATTGTCTCATAGACAGCCACACTGTCACTTCCGTGTCGAACCACCTGACATGAATGGCCCCGTTGTGTTGCTGCATGAAAGCTACATTGGATAGCAGGACCCTTTCGAGAGAAGAAATCTTTTGAGCAGTTTGCTCAAAAGTTCAGCAAGCTCAGCAAGTTCAGTAGATAATATCTTGGAGTGAAACTGCGACGATTACATTCAAGCCAACGGAGAAACCTTGCATCTTAAATGCCGGTTCCCCTCGTGATAACCTAAATCATGTTACTTGATAGATAATTATGCGAAATGTAATGTTCTTCTCATCGTAACAAGGCTTCACTGAGTGAAAACGCAGCTAAGATGCCTCATGCGGATTATTTCTCCCGCCCTCCAACTAAGCTGGAATAACTGCACGACGGTTCAGCCTTTCTTTTCCGTCCATTCATGGTGATAATATTCAAGACCATAGGACTGGAAACATTTGGTTTCGGTGGTAACACTCCGAAACGACTGATAATAATGGAATACCGTTTGCCATGAATTTCCTAAGCGGAAACTGTACACCATGGTGAAAGCTTTGAAAATACGTGGTCTTTTTTCCTGGTCGACGGAAAGAAAGTTCCAAACACAGTAAAAATTTATATGCAGATTAGCTTCTATGCGGCATGCGTCGGCGCCGGCAAATATGGATCAGGTTTACCTTCCTCATACTGTTTTCAGCATATAGCGCATATCTTTTATTGATTAGATCATTTACAACATTTCGGGTTTGTTTGTAACACTGTTGTTGATGTTTCTACTGACTGGAGGGATAAAATATGCATTTATGGACATTGGTTTATTCCAGAAGCCAGTATTTGCGTCAGTCAGTATTCGTGACGTGTACATTCATGCTCGGATCGTTGTTACCAAAGCGTATTACCTGAAGTTTGTGTGAATATGGGGAAAATTACATAAATACAGAAAAGCGTTCAACCTACGGCCGTAACTAGACCAACTCCCTGAGAAGTCCTCGGGTGTCTGGAAGTGCATCTGCGACGACGAATTTGCTTTCTGTTTTCAGTACATCCGTTTGCATTTTTTTAACGAAAAGAATTTTTGAAACTATTGTCTGGTGGAGGATAAGAAGAGGACTGTTTGAGCCTTCCGACAATACTTCATTACCAACTACGGCCCAGTAATCTATCTGGTGCCTCGGGTAGCAACAGGAGCGTTCGTATTCATGTTCACCAATTTTTTAGAAACTGCACATAAACTTCTCCACATCATGCTACACATTACAGCGATTGCGTACTTCCACGGCGCTTTGAACATGTTTCCAGATAGTTACTTCAATCCACTGCAGTCACGTGTCCATCATGGGCCTCACTTAGTAGATCTAACCTGGGTAACAGTGCGCTTTCTTGTTTTTTTTTCCTTTGAGGTCTGTATGCTGCACGAAAATCTGGACTCCTTGGCAAAGTCTGCCATTCGAATGAAACTGCCGAATTCGGGTGCCTACCTGTTGCACTCCCAAAGTCATTGCCTTTGTTTATGGTCGAACGGTCGACCCTGCCAGCCGATCTGTTGGCATGCACCTCCGTTCTGCTTGAGCTTCCTAGTAGGGTTAGCATAAAGGTGCTCAGATTAGATCGAGTTCTAGAATGTCATGCTTCCAGAAATCCCTCGACTGTTTTGTGTCTCTCACTGCCAGGGCCTATACGTTTTCAAGTTTGACCTGCCACTCAGAAAAGCTCCGTTCCGAGACTGTATGTCAATGTCGGAGGAAAGAACCACAATGATGTCGTTCACCAGGTTGTTGACGACGATTTCAAGAAACGGTTGGTGGTCAACAACATTTCTATCAGGAATGGCTTCTACTGGCTTATACATCTTCCGCTGTCTCACAGACTTCATGGTAACGGGGTACCTATTTAAGAATTGCTACATCATAGGTTCCACTGAGCGAACCGATCAGCCACAACTTATCGGACATATTTCGGTGCACTAAATTGTTGTGGAAATACCTGTCTTTCTCTATTATTGGAGGCTGGATGTGGTAGTCTCTACTTCATCTTTTACAGTTACCCTGATGCAGTGGAAACCTGTGGGTAAACACTTCATTTGATCATTCTCTTACTGAACTGCCGAAAGCTGGTCAAATTCACTTCTATATAAAAACACTACTGTCGTTTGGATCGGTTAGATAGGCACTGCATAAACATTTTTACTGTTGTCCCCTTTCACGGATCCAAACGGAGTCTATTGACACAGTGGGCCTGACGAACCTGAATTAAGTGTGGAAGCAGTTGAACATGGCTAGCCCGTTAAAAATCTCACCGTCCCAGCTGAAGAAATTATACAGTGATGAAGTGAAGACCAGGCAGCCCAGCACTTCATCGACGACTTAATTTGTCTAGACCATACTGATGTCATACAGAGGGTTAATACATGCCAAACGTTCAGCTGGAGATAAGGCAGAGTGACAGTTTCGCACCAGTAGACTTGGTCGACAAATCAGTCCCAATGAACTCAGGACGACGTCTGACCACTGGTATTCCGTTGTTTTACACACTTTCCACAGAGAACAGTCTGGATAACAGCATACAAGGTCAGGTTACACAATACTTACACATGAATTGTGTTTGGATCATCGAGTCCGCCTGTGTTAGTGATCACTTCGACGTCAACCGGACAGAAGGCTGTGTGCAGAGTTGCTCAGACTGAACACTATTCACATCCTCTAAACTCTAGTCATGAGTGTTATTATTCATATACCGCTCATCAGCTTTGACCCCTACGGTCAATTCGTTTAGGATTTAGTTCCTATTTTACTACCGAGTTCAGCAACCCAAGTGCAGTTCGTCATACCCTGACGTTCCTACTACGCATTGGTAAAAAAGGCTGCAAAAGAACATCATCGTGTTGGACTGTGACCACCAACGACGAATTTACTTTGTAAAACGTCGCTTTGGCAAGCCTCTACCACCACTGGTTAATTTTGATTCCCGCGCGCCAATGCGCACGGAGCAGGCTTGATCCATTGGTGGTCTATTGTGCCGGTAGAAAGATATAGTGGCGTTCTGGCGAAAGCCATAAGACTGTCTCCGGTACAGACTGAATGATAACTACTTATTTACTCCAGTGGAATTCTAGAGTGAATTTACTTCACATGTGGGACGTGGGACGATGCCCGTGGTAGCTCAGTCGTTAGAGCACTCGCCAATAAACAGGAGCTGGTTGGTTCGAATCCCATTCAATGGCTCTGCAACTTCCGGATTAACCGAGCACCACGGGGTGTACTGATTACATCAAGTCAGCATCACATTAGGGCACGCGGAATTACAGGGGTATCCGCAAATCTCATAACCTCACTTTACGGAACATTATTTTAATTTCGAAACTCTGTCAACGTGCATCGTATGGTAGTGTTCTACTTATGAGGGTAACTCGAATAATCGAAAATGCATTGCGTATGACATGGGGTTTCCGAAACGAATCATCTACAGAATTCAGTGCTTCTGGACGATGTTTAGAAGGTAGCTGAAAGGTTGTGCGTGTGTTAGAACTCAGCAGATTTTCAGTGAATGTTAGAAATCGCTGGGGAGATATGCAGGGCACATTCTCGTTTAACAAGACACAATCTGTAGATGGTTGGTCTATATAAAACTAAAAGCGCAACTTATTTAAAAATGTTGAATTTTTCTTTAATTATAAGGTCAAAACACACCGTAGTGGAATAAGATGTTGTAATCCGACGTTTCGGTTGCCATAAGCGACCTTTCTCAAGGAGTTCTACAATCAACTGATTGTATCGATTTCCTCTTGCCCTTTAGTTCACGACTTTCCAGTATCATTTTCCTTTGCTTTTCACTTTAGTAGACTTTTCAAATCTTAAATTGCTTCTGCTGTCACGAAAACCCTAATCAAGAGACCTATCATCGGTTCCTGTGGCTATTTCCCAACCACATTCACCTTTCAGCTTACCATGTATAACACTTTGTACAAAGTAATATTGACGAACTTTTCGAAAGTTTTTAGGGACAATTCTGATGAGTGTAGACCCGTGAGGAAGGTTTTTGATGTTGTTTATTGGACTGCTGTCTATTACCAAACAATTCAACTAGGTTTCTTTTCCTTTTGCTAGACAGGGACAAAATCATTCCTGGGTCCCTCGGGTCCCACAATTCTGGTAGTAAAAGGAGACTAACGAAACATTCAGTCGATCGATTTATTTCATACTCTGCATAATTTTACTGAATTTGCTGCCCTTAATACTGCCAGCATTTGTTAGTATTTTGTTCATTGATAATGCTCAGCTCTTTGCAGAATGTTTTTCTTCATTGTTCTGGCTTCCTTTTGAGTGTCAAATCTCTCGGCACATTTGTCTCTCAAAATAGTCCTTGATCACGAGAGAGCCTGACTATCGTTAGACCGCTTCTGGTGGGGCTTCAAGAGGTTCTTTCAATAGAAATGAAAATAGTCTCTCAACGAGTGTTATCTCAGTCGATCACACAAGTAGGCCTGCTCTTCAGATAGAGATTCACCAGAATGGTTGGTCTTTTAACTAATTAGACTTTAGTATGCCAGCAAGATCGTAATGAAACGCTTTTGTTGTAAAGCTGGAAGACCAAACTGAATTTCAATGACCATCCATCAATGACCGTGGGTGTGTAACGGCTGATGAACCATGCAATCCGAACCTTTCAGTGGAGCACCAGCCAGCAGAGGCCAACATGATTCATTGTGTTCGATTGGAGCGGGGCACTGCAAAGTATCACAGGTCCAATGACGCACTACACAACTGAGCATGCCACGGAGTGCCGATTCCAGCAGGCAAACCCAGAAGCCTGTCCTGTGGCAATAAACGTTGGAGGGCTGCTGGGGCTTACCCGGCTGACTGAGGTGTACCTAAAGTTCGAAAGTCCAGCAACGCGATAGTCCGTCAAATTTGATCAAAAGTCTAGCATTGCATTTTCACATAATTTCCCATGAATGCTGTCTTGGGGATCATTGAAAATCTTATGCAAGTTTCGAGTCCGTTGGTTAGAAGACTTAACACTTTTAACTTATACTGGTTTAGACTACATATTTTAGAGCTCTCTGAAGAATTCGGTAAAAATTGACCTGAAGGACTTCTCTGCCATTTATCTTTATTTGGTCGGGCCCTGATACCAGTCGCGTTTTATTATATTACTTTCTTTCTTTCTTACTTATTTTGTTCTGTGGTCGTGAGTCCCTTAAGGTGACTTGAACGATTTTGTTTGAATGGTCTTAGATCCAAGGCTTGGAAGACTGGTGTGCTTTCACTGCACTCACAAAGCGATGGATTCGAGCAAATGCAACCAGTGTGATTTGGAGCTTTTGGCAACAAACTTTAGGAAACAAGTTCTATGTGAGTAATAGACTGATATGTTGATATTAGTGTCTGACTCGGCAAAGCGGACGACGAACGATATCTCTAAGTCCCCCAGTTAGTGCCGGTATCCCTCTAAACTTGCGTATCTGAAGTATATTTTACCAGGTCAGCGACGGAATATTTAAGCGATGGGCAAAATCGATGTTGCTGGTGTCAGACTACCTAATACTTGGTAACCACTTGACTCAGATGCTCACAACATCTCAAAAGTTGATTTTGTTATGTCTTTTAAGTGATATACCTCCTTCGGGTTTGCGTGCTCAGCAATACCTACTACGCCTAATGTCATCCATAAATACTTTTCATAGTAGCTTGCTGCAGCTTGCCTTCTGATCCATAAAACTCCATATCGCACCGCCCGGTGTTCGCTAAACACACGCTAACACGCTGCGGCTTGACATCTATTCACCCATTTTGTTTAGTTGTTGTAAATGTTAAGCTGTCATAGCGATATATGCTTTAACTCGGTCAGATGGTGCGCACGTATCGGTTGGCCTTGAGTTCGTTTGGCTTTACTGATCCAAATGTTCCATCGATCGGCACCTGGTTGAAAGTTTGTACACCAATCTCGGCAGTTTTTTTCTCGGGCTCACATGTGGCAGAAAAGGAAGCGTTTAATGAGTATTTCCCACTTCACCATCCGGGGTATGACATCATTTCCATCATTGCTGATCACATCGCTTTCATTTTAGCTATGCTGCATATAGGTAAACCTGTTTTTTCCCTAAATCAGACGATGAAAATCAAATACCGCTGTTTGGTATTTGGTGATAAGTCCGTTTAGCGTTTTATTCGCGACTCGAGTTTTCCACGTTTTTGCTATTTATTTCCGCAGTATTTGCAGTCCATTCATATTGCATGATTCTTCAATTCTCAGTTGGTTAGCTGGTCATACACTGAGCAACAAAAGGACGATTTATGATCAACATAGCGTAACGATCCAAGCCTACTAATCAAACATTCACGATTGTTACATCCGAAATTGTCCCGGTGCCGTCGTCAAAGCGTGTCTCCAGAGGATTAGGATTGTTACAAAGGTGAGCCCTCAGCCAGTCATGTTTTGTATATTCTGGAAAAACACTTTGCTTCATGATAAATGAACATTCCGTCTAGGAATTTTGAAGTCAAAGAGGCTTCCTGTAACAAGCTGAGTATGTGTAAGATTATCATCGGTCGTACTCATGCGAAACACATCCAGCTTGTGTGCAATTGCTTGTCGCTCTAACCTCCCCTCCTTTCCCCTCTAGTTCTTGACGAGTAATCCATGCTTAACTTGATGTTACTAACTCCACGAATGCTTTCGTATGTAACGAGCAATAAAGAAAGACGTGTAGTGAACTGAGTTGAACATTTATGTATCTTGGGAACTTGTGGCTAGGATGGGCAACAAGTGGAGATGCAATCCTACTTGCAGGCTACCTACCATTGTGGTTGTTCTGGCCGATCCTTACTCCCAGAAGTGTCCGCCTTCTAAAACGCCTTTTTGTCGCCCTTACTCGGCACAGAACTATCGGTGTTCTTTTTTAGCCGAAACAACTTTAAATGAAGTCCTGAGCTCCTTAACAAATACACTCATTTGCATTTCAAATTGGTTTTCATGGGGGACTCAACTGAATATCTCTATTTTGATATTATTCAACTGAACGTGCTGCACAAAGACCGCCTCATGTTTCAGTTGGTACAATAATTGAAGTATCATAGTATATCTTCATAAAGGAGACTACGCAAAGGTTGCTAAGAACTCTTCAACAGCCCACTACCGGTTTTGCACTTCTTGGCGCCCATCAGGTGGCAGCAGTCCTTGAGTCTCCGAAGGGGAACATCATTAAAAGGAGATTCAGTTGAGCCACTAGTAAAAAACAAATTTATTTACCAATGAGTATATTTGTCAAAATATGTCCAGTTTTTTATTCAAGTAGAATATATGGTTGCCGGACTTTCCTGTCCTGGTCTAAATGCTCATCTGAACCTAGTTAAGTCGACGGTTGCTAAGATTTTGTGTTTTTTTTACGAAGAGAACTAAGAATAAGACAGCGAATCGACCGAATCAAGCCAACTGCTGGTCGTATTGGGATAAATCTAAAATCGCGCTCAGATGGGAATTAGATGGTACTCAGTCTGGGGGTCTGTGACACTGTTGCGTTTTATGTTGCCCTTTGCCGCCACTATGGCCTCTTTAGTAAATTTTATCTTAGAGAAACAGGATTTTAATAATCGCCTTATTGCCTGTTGTGCCATCACAACGCCAATGGATCCCATTGGTGATTCTCCCTGTTGTCATAAAATGCCACAGTGTAAGATGTGGACAAGACACATGTGAGTGCCTTGATTTGAAGTCGAAGCCATCTGAATCCAAGGTCGTTCTTGTAATTTTATTGTTGGAGACGCCGGTATCAACACTTGAATTCTGTCAGCATCTCACGAATGTAACACGACCTGGCTTATAACACCTGTGAGACAAAATGAAGTGTGTGCGTCTGCTAGCTTCCACCTTCCCATTGTGCGGGGGTTTAAACCACCAAAATTGATGCTATATAATGGTAGCTTGCGTTTCACAACTTGTTTCCAATGGATTTGCTTGGTAGTGAAGCTTAGACAACAGTTGTTGTATCATGCTATAAGGTTGCAGTACACGTGAAACTGGAAAAACCAGGGCATTTTAGATAGGAATGTACTAACTCTGTATTTATCATAACTGCTTTTTGATACACTATAATATGCCTTTTATGCACTCCTTATTCATATTTCATAATAAATAGGAGAACATTGGATTTGTTTTAACTCAAACATAACGGCTAACCAACTCTCTATTTTTCGAAGATGTGGGAACCCTGGTGCTATAGACTGTCTGAGATGTTCATCCCGGATCCGGTGGGAACTTTGAGAAAGGTCTTCAAGGCTGTTGAAAATACTTAAAGACTAGCATATTTTCGTTGGCCTTGTTAGTCAAGATGTGAAATATCATTCAGATTCACTGGCCTTCCCAAGAGGAAGTAGCTTCGTCAAAAAGAGATGCCGGAATCTTTCACAGCAAGTCCTTCGTTTTGTGTACAATCGTACAGAGAAGATATTGAATATGATAGCTACCCGGTGGCTACATAAGTAGCCGCCAAAAATCGTCATACATATGGGCGTGAACCGTTGGGCCATATGCGGATTAAAACCGATATCGCCTTTTGTACTATATTCGACTACTTCGGTGCCAAGTCTCACCAAACCAAGCACATATAGCTTCGATCTCTCTCAGACCTCAGTCGACCATTGCAGAACAACTTATCAAGCTGCTCTTCGTTCTAGCTCCAAAACACTTGCAGCTTTGAGGTAACACGAGATGAAGAAAGCTCTTAAGGAAACGGAGCTCCCTAAAATGTTCAGCGTGAAACTCCTCGGAGCACTGGCGCAAACAGATGCCATACCGTGTAAAGCTGCATTATTCCACTGAGTGGAAGAACCTTGAGAGTGCAATCAGATGGACGTTCAATGACCTCTATTTCATTGACATAGGCATTCTGTTGACGTACAGGCAATATTAGTTATCCAATTAATGGATCAGATCAGCACTGGAGATGGTCAAGAGTTCCAGAAATCAAACTTGTGGCGCTACCTGACTAGGAATTCCTAACGGGTGGGTCAACTGATCGACACAATCAAGACAGCTACTGGGTCGTCGATCGAGGCGACGGGCAAACCAATCAAATCTAGTAAGCGCTCTCCTCTTCAGGCGTGAAAATACGAATGCGTACAGCTTGCACTGGTAGAGTAGTGCTACCACGCTCCCCTCGCATGTCAGATGTATGGAATTCAAACCCAAGTGCAAGCAAGGATATCCACTGGTGATGAGCTCTAATAAGAGTGAAACTGGAGTCCAGTGCTTCTCCCCCCGCCTTATTATGACCTCAACAGAATGACTGCGCCAGGACGGGCGGATGACTGTTCAAACGAGAGTGATTCGAATTTGACTTCTACCAATCCCGGAAGTGCCAACAACTAAAAAGGTTTTTTTATCAGGCAATTAGTCTGGTACATCTAAAGCATTGTGCGCACCGTCACTTCTGTGCCCTTGCAACCACGTGTGCAGCATTCCGTGTCATGTGCTCATGACTGAAAATGGTGAAGCAATCGTGAACATCACCCAGTATGTACACTTACATAGTTACCATTAAAGAAAGAAAAATTCAAGAGCTTGTCATTTTATCTTTAGAAAATATTCGCCACTGTTAAATTTTGCACGTAGAATAAGCAACGGGAACGTCTGTCGTAACCAGGGAAACATCCAATTGTCTAAATTAATGTAACAGGTTTTCCACAATTTTCGGTTGAACTATGAGCCAAATGCTCCGGCAGTTGCGAGTTTGGGTTTTTAGATAAATTTCCGTTCATTTTTCACCAAGAGACAAGATAGCCTGATTAAGTAACCATTTTCTAGTGTGTAAAATCTACATTTGATAAAAATGGGAAAGGAATATCCAAGAACACTTAGTTGGAACAGATGATGGGTTTCAATTTTCAATGTCTGCTTACCGTAAAGAGTTAACGCGCATAACTTTTGGTGCCTCCGCTGATTTGGGATCCACTTAGTAAACGATATAGCTTTGGTCGATATATTTATGTACTTATGTATACATGTATATATATATGTATATGGAAATGCATACATATACATATATATATATGCATATAAATATATATATGACTAGTTATCAAGTTGATTAAAACACTGCGCCGCCTAAACTAAATTGTGGCTGCAAGCTGGTTGGGTAGTTTGTCAGCAACACCATCAGTAGTGTGAGCGTAGTGTGAGCAGTTTGCTCATGGGTCGGGTAGCTTTGTAAGCCATCCGCCAACCAAGTCGTGGATAATGAACAACTGCCTCTCTAGTCCTATCCTGGAGGATTTTTTATTTTTGTAGCGGGAGTACTTTTCGCTATGACTTTTTCGGTTTATTTTATTATCGCTCGCCTAGTCGTCGTAAGGACTGTCTAGAATAACAATACGAACCGTCGTTTTGTTTCCTCAAAAGAATTCTAAAACACACAATTCTTAGTCGTTTTTGGCTGGAAAGCTAGAAAGCTATTCACATCAGGATCCTGGTTTTACGCTACAGAAAATCGATCGCCATTGCGTACTCAAGGGAGTGTCCAGGCTACGAATACAATAATAGTTTGCAAAATAGCTCATTTTCGAGGTGGCTATAAATAACTCTGTACTGTTGGGTATGACAGAACAGATTACAAAGTTTCCGCCTCACCCATACTATCTGCATGTGGAAACCCACCTCTTGTCCATAACTTCCAAAGTGGGGATTTTGAAGGGCGTGACTTGATTTGGAATGACTTATGCAAATACGAGTGTAAAATTCATGCTTTCTAGTGGATACTACGAAAACATACATCAGCCTTGTAAAATAAATGTATTAGCGCGATTTTATCAAGCAAACGCAACGTTATTAGTAAACGTTTGTAGAAAATGACCTAGTTTGCAGAAAACAAGGACCCCCGATATACTCCACAACCCTTCCGAGCCTGATGGAAGTTCATGTTACTGTTATGTGAGCTAATCCTTGAAACTGGTCAAGAAATCCATGCAGGCGGATGAATTCAACTGTTTAACTGTATATCTGGTAAGGTTAATCAATTTTGATGGACCGCATGCACCCTTTGTAATCACTGTAGTGTAAAAATAACGACCTAAGACGACTAGGTGTGAAGCCAGGTTCGTTGAAGCATGTTTACCGAAGACCATCAAACGCATACAAATCCGGTCGTTTACGTGCAATGTTGTATTTGCAAATGTATTTTAACCCCAGTATGGCCAAGGATATGCGTTGCTGATGAGCTCTAATAAGAGCCAAACTCTTAAACGCTTAAAATGTGGCAAAACGAGCTTATTTTAACCGGTATGTTAAGCTGAAATGTGACGCCCAAAGCTTCATGCAGTGTGTTAATCTGTTCCGTTTCCAAATGACACTTCGTCATATCACTAAAGCCGGTCTACGCTGAAAAGCCGAGTAGCACTAAGCTGCTATTTCACCCTTATTGGGACTCATCTCGTGAAACTCAGGCAGCTTCGAACCCCCGGCCTTCAGCCGCGAGTGACTGAAAAGCAGTGTGATTAGCTCGCACGCAGACAAGATACAGCGCCGTTCATTCTTTAGTCCAAGAAACTACATCACATGGCCACGGATTGACTGGCTACTCCAGTGTCGAGTTCTAATTCAATGACTGATTGATGGTTATATGAAGAGAGCCTGAAATTTTCATCTAACATTTCGTCCTTTTCCATATCACACCTTTGCACCAACGTGCCGACGAGTCAAATATCGGCAAGTTGGAACTTGTGAAATTAAACAGGTGTTAAAGGCACCACACTCGCAGAGCAATCGCCCAATTCAGACTTTAATCAGACATCGATGGCAGTTGATAGCACTTTGATTTCTTGGGGGCTTCAAGGCAAACTGGTTACAGTTTGGTGCCTAGTATGATTAACGTTTGCAACGCTGAGGTTAATACAGAAGTTTAATCCCGATTTCGCAATCAGAAGTTATCGCAAAATTCGAAAAATTTTCGCCGATTTCTTTCCCTAGGGAAAAAGCGCCAAGTCAGGACCAATTCACATTGATCTAGAGCTCAGTTCGACCCAAAAACATGGTTTTTTCGTAACAAAGCCATTCTCAATCATTCATTGTGACAAGTGTCTCTGTTTTTCCGTGTTTAGGTCACTGGAGTAACTTCCTCCTTACTTTAAACGGCGATCCGTTTGGAGAGAGAGATATTGTTACAAATCTGTCATTCATGACCAGCGTACTTGATCGCTGACGTAACTTTCCAGGTTCTCTGCAATGCCGCGAGACTTTCAGTAAGATTGTTTAAATTTCCAAAGTCGACAGTCAACATTCAGGCTAATTTAGTTTTTCAGTGGGGTGGTCGTGTTCCGGAGATTGGAGCGTTCATCCATACGGTCGTAGCGGGACGGATGTTGTTGTGGGGCAAACCAGTGAACTGTTGGAGTGTCACAGTTCTTTTTGTTTAATGGACCCAGATAGAACGCACCGAATTATCATTATCAGCTGCGCCATTCACTAAAATAGACCGATAGCACGGTTGACTGACTCCACAGGGGCAATCGGCCGCTATAGCGACCGTCTGCAATTACGTTAATGTAAGTTTCTATCACCGCACACCGATGCTAGAATGGTTACCCAATCTGCGATTGACAGATATCCGTCAGACAGAGCACTCGAAATTACCGACACGCCCAGTCATCTGTTTTCCTTATTGAGGTATTTCAGGTGTTTGAGGAGATATCGTGTAGCACGTTCAGGGTGAACAACACGACCAGTTTGCTTTAGGAAACTGTCGATATTTCCCTCACAGGTAAATAAATTCACTGGTCAACCTATCCCCGGTATAGGTGTTTAATCCATGATTGCATAGTTTGTCAAGCTTGGACTTGTTGATGGCTGGAATTCGTGCACGATACAAGCGGCTTAAACAAAACCCGAGAACAAAACCAAACGCGTCATGTATCTTGTCTTGCAGTACATAGTTTGTCAAATAAAACGCTTTCTTTCTCTCAGCAGAATGGCCACGAACCGCGATGCTCGTACCCAAATCTTTTTTTCAGATCATTTGTGGAAATGGGATAGACAGTCCAATCGACGAGGTGGTCAAAATACAACGATTCTCTGAATACATGGAAACCAAGTGAGACAGCAGTGGCAACGATGGATGACGATCAGTTCTAGAGCCAGTCTGGTCCTAGGGACCATGATCGCTCAGGCCTCGTGGCAAGTGTTTTCTCTGGTAAGTGCTTCCCAAATGTTTCCTGCCAGACCTCCCTACAAAGACCGCGTCCACCTTCTTAGTTGTAGGCACTGGTCTAAACATGATTTGTCTTTGGAAGATTATGCTGCTGTCGCTTCCAGATGCACTTGGTAGTGCGACATGCGGCACAATTTTGGGTTACACGGCACTTTTCATTCAATCCGCTTTATGCTATGAATTATCGTTCCATCCTTTCAGTCTTGTAGGTGCTTTTAGGTGTCCTCCCGGTCTACAGAAACAAGGTTCGGCGATTTTTTGGAGCGAATTTATAAAAGTTGCTTTAAATCTGAAGTGAGAGTTTCAAGTCTATGTCGCACGAACAAAAGCCACTCTTGGGGACGAACTCAAATCACGGGTGATCAGTCGAGATACTGAGAATATCAAACCTCCTTCAGGCTAGTGCACCTGGACCTCACCACACCTCTCCCTAACTGAGCAACGTTTAGAGTTTTTCAGTGCCATTGGTGAACTTCATGTGGGACTTTCACAACGTACTACACGTAGAGATCCTCCAAATAAAGCTGAAACTTCCTTGGTTGCCTAGTCAATGGAGCACCTTTGTGATAAGCGGGAGGCTGGCGGTTCGAGTCCGTCATGTCATTTGTAGCCCAAATCTCAGTTCGGGGTCTACTAAATCCCATTCTACTTTCTAACAGTATGCCTATTTAAAACTAACTGCCTCACCTAGGGATTATTCCGATGGACAGAAATAAAATACTAAATAAATAAATAAGTAAATAAAAATGAAATAAACAAAATAGAAACAAAATAAATACTTCATAACTCGAAAGAATAAGTCCAAATAATTTGAAACGGAAATAGTCCACACTCTCATGGTCTTTCGAAGGTATATAAGGTCAATAAAAATGTTACAGTCTTGTCCGGATAAATTCTTAAACCGTGAACAAATGTATCTTTAGACGCACCTTGAAAAGGCATTGAATGGCTCATAGTCAGGGGCTGTTTCTGCTAATCATGTCACAGATTAGGGGTCAAATTCATTTAAGTCAAGGAAATCTTATTGCACCCAGGGGTGAATTTTCAGGAACTCAGTAAAATAGATTTCACATAGAATTTACGAATGCTTACAGGGAGAAGGTAAAGAACGAGGATTTTAGAATGCACGCTTAAAAAGAAAAACATTTATCCCTGTTTTGGGAGAATCAAGCATATTGAAGGACCACACGGCTTTCAACGATTAACTTATGTATAGGCAGTAACTTGAATCCTAAACGCGTACGCGATTTCTAAGTGCATCGGGGAAAATCAAAATCCAAGAGTTGGGTAACACCGGATAACTCTCCACCTAAATCGGAATGGTTGGAAATAGCGGACCCAACCAAACTACCTGGAGAAAGTTCAAAAAGTTAAAATGAGCCGTAATTAAATCTGATTAAGGGAATGCAGTTAAGAAAAAACAGACAAGAGAGTCTTGTAAACAGATAGGAACCGATTTGTGCATAATATTCTATGTGACTGAGGGGTCCCGGTGCACAAAACAGAGAGCCTCCCAACCTTAAGATATGTTTTGTCCGCGTTAGTTTGTGGTGCAGCGGGAATGTGTGCCAGTTGATTGAACAGGACTCGCGGACGTACCAGTGAATATTGGAAAGAAGTTTAAGTGGCCAGTACAAGGTGTTCTTACTTTTACCTGTCCTGAAGCTAAATGGTGCGTCATCACACTAGGAAAGCCGAAAAGAACATTGGGTTAGGATATTTTACGAAAAATTTGTTCCTTAAAAACTCATTCATAGCTAAATGGGTCGAAAAATTCTGCATATTTTTAGATTTCAGACCTCTTTGTTCTGAGGCAAAAGGGCTTCAGAAGGACTCAAACTGCTGTGGTCCACGTGTCTGTCAAAAATCCGGTTTTCAGCAGAACAAAGGGTGAAATCGTGAATTCGAAATTATTCAGAATGCTAATGAAAAAATCACACATAAATTTCCAACATCAAATTCTTCCCCAGATGAGCAAGTTTTAACCACATGGTTGTGAATGGTTGGAATGTCTGACAGACTTGTCAGAGTTCGTCGTGAATGAAGAGACGCCCTAAAAAGAAGAGCTGTTGCTTCCTAGATCGTCAGGGCTTGTGAGTATACGGAATTCAACGGTTGGTGACATCGGACGGTTGATTCAACGGAGAGTCTGACTTGGTCAGTATAATGTTCGAAAGATTTGCACCATTTTTAACTATTTTTGGAAAATCACAGGATCGGAAGATCTTGATGGAACAAACAAAGGACACACACTTTCTAACTTGACCCGTACCATCCTTCTGGTGCAAAGTATTTGGTGGCTATCTTGAATTTGATCCGCAAACCTCGTCAAACGTGAGCCAGATAGTAGAAGATCCATGTTTGTTCGGGGAGGTTTGTCTTTGGTCCGCTTTAAATGTTGCTGGATACTTTTTTAAAAAATCTAGCTTTTCGACGACTTTTTGTTGGTGAGCACTAATCCGTTGAGCAAGCAGTAGACTGTGCGCTTATTAGCAAGCAGACGAATCTTTTCGTCCAGTACCTTTTCCAGGTTTAAAGGTTCTCCTTGTCTTGTGGGACCACTCCATCAGGCCGTGGTTTATATATGTCTAGCCACAGGGGTAGAAGAGCATACACTTTCGATCATTTCTCTCCTGGCTAAATAGCTACAAAGGCTAGAAGATTCAGCTATACAGATCAGCACCAAACAAATTACAGCCGAAATGTAGGAAACAGAGCTATGAGTTAGCATGGGATTAAACAGCTGGTCACCAACAGGTATGAAGCTGCCAGTTTTTGGTAAAGTGAACCATCTACATCGAGTATATATATATATATATATATATATATATATATATATATATATATATATAGTGCTTTATCACGGTGATTGCGGATAAACGCATGGTACAATGTATTGCATAATTGGCTAGTGGTTTTTCTCGCATGCTTCGAAAGTGACGTTAACTGTTCATGACCCGACACTACTCATAAAATCACTGAAGATGTCTTGGCACCCCACTGCCGGTGTCCACTTTCTTCGTTGTTGTAAAAGCAAACAATTTAGCGGACTTGAATATCTTGTGAGCAGTTGCAAACCAATTTGGATGAACTTCTTGTTACCAGTGCCAAAGGGTTCTTGATGTTCCAGGGTTCCATGGTGCAGAACTATCGCCCAATTAAACGTTACTCATTTGTTACCTTCAGGAACCTGGCAGGGTAGCATCCTCGACATTTTCTTTCATTTCTTCTCCTAATTCTGTCGTGCACCAGTAAAGCCCCAACCCTAGTAAAAGGAGGTCAGTTTATTCACTACGTGATTAAGTTGACCAACTGCATGGATGGCTGTGAGTGTTTCCCAAAACAAAACAAGAAAAACAATTTGTCCAAAAACGCTCAGCTCGTTCCGAAATTCGGTTGATCAGGAACGCGAGCTTGCTAAAAATAGACAGGTTTGTGTGTCTTATACTTGTTTGTACGCAGTTCGCATGACCCCACCGTCCGCAACACCGTCACAACGCCCCCCGTTTTCGTTTCCACTTCAGTTTTAGCACTAATCGGATTACTACTGCGCGTATATATGCAAAACACCCATAGTGCGATAGATGGTTGAGCGGATACTGGACCACCCACTAGGTTGGCGATTTCTACTTAGTCGGGGAGAGACAATGACACGCAAACAGTGCGAGGTGATCCACCACGAAGTCTGTTGTGAAATTAACATAAACGAACATGGTATGAGAGTTGTTCAATAGTCCACGAGGGTTCACTCCTAATAGGGAATAGTTTTGAAATGCCACATTAACTCAATAGAGAGAGAGGGAGAGGTAAACTGCTGCTGTCCCTATTCTTACCTGGATATATCTAGGATTGTACAACATTAGGCGGAAAAAATAAACGACCTAATTTGGTCATAAGGTTCTTGATGTGGACTGAAAAGCCTTCAGTTGTCACCTATCTGCAGAATTTAAATAATCGATCAGAAGGGAGTCTCATTTGTCTACAAGACATCGTCTGTCATCATCAAGGTTGATGAGCACCAGATGTGTAGGCAGCGTTATAGTCGAGGAATCAACTTAACTAGAGAGTCCCTGTTGCATGCGGAAACGCGAGCCTCATTCATGCAAACACCGGAACATACAGTACATCGATTCGTTAGTATTTGTTCAAAACTGTTCAAACCATTATGTGTTTGCACGCATATCACACCATCTTGTTCACTCGTCACCCTGTCGTCATGTGTGATATATGCGGTGAGGTTAGAGATGAAATTGTCACCCGACATCTTTCTCACTCAATCATACATGTTTTCCTGATTCTCTCTCACGCTCATCTTAAACCCCCTGAGTGAAGAGTTCTCATGCCTGAAGTGTTTCCTAGATGCGAAACTTGAAAGCTCATCTGAATTGATGAAGGTTACAGATATGCTAAGTTAGCTAACTGACCTTTCAGGTGCTCAAGTTAAGACGACTTCTTGTCAGTAACTTTAGACACGTTGTGTCCAGACATCCATCTCCCTTCTGAAAGTCTGATAGCTTCAAAACTTAGTGGACATGTCCTTTTTGTTCAGGAAATATTCCCACGCCCATGACAGCAAGACTCTTGGTTACTGTCGTTCGAAAGTTCCTACACAACATCATGAAAACGGTCCACCAAAATCAGCCTTGGTCGTTTTTCCACAACCATCCTGTTAATTCGGATGCTTTAATCGTGTTGTCTCCCACTAGTTGATTGCAGATATCATAGTGAAATTTGAACCTTATGAGTCGGCCAGCGGTGTTGCTGATAAGAGCGTGTCGAATCAAACGTCCACAACGGGATGGTGCTACAGATGACCATGTATATGGGATGAACAAACGAGTTCTCAGGGTGCATATTTTGTGTTCATCACCACATACTGAATGCAACTTCCTATCTGACCATTTTACTTCATTCTCTGCAAAGCATATTTTGTGTCCAGGATTAAAGAACCCATGTTGTAGTATCACTTTTCTCATTCGAATAGATTGTTATCCAAAGACAGGCCCAATCGGCCGTCGCATTTCGCCTATCCTGATTCTCCGAGCACGCGGTAACTGGCCGATAGGCTTGTCGTTTAGTTTCGCGAATCCGTTGGTCTAGTGGTTTAACGCCGCCATCGCCGTAGACAGATCTTCAAAATTCAAGAGGAGAGTATGTACTATAAGCTTAGATTACGAAGTGGATAGAGTAATAAAGATGGAGTAATAAACAAAACTGAGGTAGAAAATCAAAAGTTAGTCTGTGACTGCAAGTGCATGCGCGGTCTCAAACAAAGATATCGCATTTCATCGTTTTCGGAAAAGATTGGTAACAATCGGTAGAATTATTGCTGGGCAACGTTTCGCTTTTGACACAAAACCTTCGTCAGGCCAAGTGACTAGGTTAGGAGGTTGGTCGAGATTTAAGGCGGAAGGAGAACCAATCATCTAAGTCAAGCTAAATCTTTGTTGGGTGTCGGCCGAAGGATTTTTGTGTGTTAGGGAGGGGGGGCCAAGTGTTGGCCGATGGGGAAATCTAAATGGCTTTGGGTCCAGCCTAGGGTGTAGTTCTTCTGGTTCGGTTCACTTGAACTTCGTTTGCACTTTCTGTCTGTGTGGATGGGCTAGTGCTACGATAGTTGTGTAAGAGGGATTCTGTGAACTTGGTCGGGTTGGGATTTCCACCCCCTGTTTTTGCTACTTATTCTACGTGAACTGACAACCGCACAGTCACGTGTCAACTCAGCAAATCTAAGACCGCTTTCCATACGCTCGCCAGTTCCACATCCTCGATTCTGTTCACGCTGTGAGGCTTGGTGATTTCCACCGCTTCGGCTATCAGCCGCTGTGGTGTGAATTGCAGTCCCCGTCTTAAAACTTCCACATTATCCAAATCTATTCTATCCCGTGTCTAAGGCATGTACCGCCATCGCTGAGTCTTTGACCAGCGTTTGGTATACTTCCGCATTCCCTGGTGGTTTGGTTATTCTCCTTTTATGCTCACCAATTCTGGTGTGCAATTCCCTGGCAGTTTGTCCTATGTAAACCTTAGTGCTATCATTGCAATTAATTTTATACACACAGTTCCTAGTCCTTTCAACCGGGAGGGGATCTTTCAATTGCATCAAAACTGAGCGTAGCGTTTTTCCCTTCTGGAAAGCTACTCTAATGTTGGCTAAGTCCAGCATTCTTCGAATAACCTCCGATGTTCCTGCTTTATATGGAATGACTGCTGTACCAATCCATTCCTTACTGGGTCTAGATACCGGGGCCAATATCTTTCCTAGTTGACGCCTAATCAAACTCAATGTGTACCCTATTTCTTAAACTCTGTTGGCAACCCCTATTTGAGCTGCCGTTCGGTCGATCTCTTTTGTGCACAATGCTCTGACTCGACAAAACATCGATGAGACGATACTGGCGTACACGGACTTTGGGTGTGCTGATGAGTAGTTTAAAACGGTTCCTGTGTTTGTTGGTTTCTCGCAGATCGTAGATTTTAATTTCCCACCACTGTTATCGCATTTCAGTTTACCTGGTGATCCTTCAAGACTAAAATTCCGGAAGTGACGACCCGATAACACAGGTCTGAGAAAATTCACAGCACCCTAAAAGTGATTTGGTCAAAGTACATTGAACAATAATCAACGAATAAATAAACCCAGCACCTAGCAATATCCATCTAACGTTTTTTGTCTCCCAGCGGCTGTGGACATTCGTTGCAGAAAGCTTTTGGAGAATTTGGAACAGTTTCAAGATGCGGAATGGCATTCTTCGACGAAGTGATGAACCCATTCTTTCGTTATGGGACAGCCGTGCAATCCGTCTGGCCTGTCCGGATTGAAAATCTTCTGTTTGCGATTGCACTGGGTTAACATTAAAAAATCGTTCAACTGTAGCACTCTTTCGGTGCGTAGCCTCCATGCGGCCTGAAGGAAGCACGAGAGCTGAGATACTGCCAGGTTGCCCCAGCCTAGAAAGCAGCAGTCGAGATGCCGAGGTTGGTTTCGACGCACGGCCCTTTCGGTTAGTATATTCGAGCCTTAATGACCGAGCTGTCATACTAGTGAGTTATAGTTTGGCCTGACTAGTCTGAGATATCACATAAAACATCAACAACATACTTCGGGTGACCGACAAAAGGTACAAACTACCTATGGGGCTCCTCCCTACCCCCACGGCGACGATAACAATTTGACGCATACTTAAATTTACACGACTGAGAAGGATGCCAAATGCTATCGACCATTGGTCTGCATCATTCGGGGAAGAACCTTGGTGTACGTGGGAATCATCCGCACCAAATTGTCCTTCGAATCCATCTTACCCACATGCAGCGGATACGAACCGATTAGGAATGACTTGATTTACCTGTGGAGGTTTTCAACGCACGACACGGTTCTTTTGAAGTCAAACCACAGAGCAGTAGAATAAGATGTTGCGATCCGACTTTTCGCTTACCGTGTGCAACCTTTTTCAAGGATCTCTTCAACCGAGTGATTTTTTAAAAATTCCATACTATGTTCCACATGGCGTTCAAACTTTTGGACCCTCTCCGAGCCGAATTCTTCCCGAAACTCCTATACACGACACTGGTTCTTAATTAGTTTGTACTCGGAAAATAGGCCTTCCCCATATCTTAGAATTTAGGATTCCATGGAAGGAATATGATAATGAACGCGAGGATATCGGTGGTTTGGACTGAACAAGCGCTGTCGTTGTTTCCTATTGCTAGGCCCCTTTACCAATATGGGAAATAGGCACCCTCTCTTTGACAAACCGCATAGCAGGTCGCGACCGACAGGCTACGCTTGCCGCACATTTTCCAGGGAAGTGTTACTCTATGAAAGACCACTTCTCTGCAGAATCTGCACCATCTGTCTACAGGGTTATCTTGATTGTAAATTCCTTCTGTTCTGTGCACGGCAAATGAGGCAGATTTGGACGCACATTGTGCACTTAATGATTCTCGCTGGCTTTGCATATCCCGACAGGGAACGGATTCCAAATGTAGATCTCCGTGGTGCACAGCACGCATGTTACCAGTACCGCACCAATGTATGTTGAGTGTAGCCGAGTATGCATACGAGTATGCATACGCTAGAATATTTACACTTTGAGCAGTTGGACCAACTGGTTTTCCAGACTTCTCGAAGGACCACTCGGCACCTCTCTTGGGTTTGTCTATTAGCTTTGCTGCCTTTCTGCAATTGGCGATCAAGCGTCATGGAGGCTAGAAGTTTGCTTTCAGCCGGCATGTAGATGGATCCATTCTGCGAGGTTGAAATTTGATTGTTTAAACCGAAGAATCTCAACAGGTGACAATCCCAATGATAAAATATCACAGAATCAATAGCTCAGCAAGTAACGACATAATTAACTCTACCCAAATGAAACCTGCACCCAATCCACAATGGTTTGAATGAAAAAACTGCAGTTAATGCTGTTCGCACTTCTGAAGAAACAACTGTTAAGTGGTGAATAGTACCAGTTGGATTATTAGGTGCCAGCCTACTTCCGCACGTGACAAAGATTAGGTCAGACACTTATAATCCAATCTAGCCTTTACCATACAGGAGATGCCACTTTACACCGAGGAGCCAAGAAGCACTCTACACCGGTTTCTTCCTTATCGGGAAGCATCAGAAGCATGCTTCTCATGAATCTGCAAGGAGATTCGAACCCGAGATCTGCCGGTTAACAGATGACGACCAAAGCATTCAGCCACGAGCGGCTGATCGGCAGGGCGGTTAACTCACATGTAGACAGGATACAGCATCACTCATCAATTGATCACTTCAGTTCTCTTGAGTGATGTCCTAGATGACTCACCTGTAACTTAGTTGACAAGTAGATTCCAAGGATTACTCTTGATTCGATTTTCTCTGTTTCCCTAAACTATCAATAAACTATATAGGTAGCACAGAGAGTATAATACTTCGGACGAGGGGTGCACGTTCCATTTGAGCAGTGGTGGCTCGATTAGTCAATCGACACGTGGCCACGTAATTTGAATTCCGTTCTTGAGTGAGTAGTGGTGCTGTATCCTGTCTGAGCGTGAGCGAATTTCACTACTGATCATCCGCCCGTAGCCGGACTCTTTACTGTTTATCTGCTAGCCGAGAGGATGCAAGTTTATGAGGTACCCACTGCTGACGATTCCCAATAAGAAGTAAACTGCTTCACAGTGCTTCTCCCCTTTTTGACATAGGTTGGCTCCACATACAGAACGAACTGAAGAGCAAAAATGTCAATATTTTCATCAATCGATTGTCATTTGGATGGAGCCGCTAAGAGGCCCTAGAATTCGATGTTTCTTAGTTCACTCATCTGCCAACTCACATAGACCTTGCGCTAACTGGTGTAAAGTAGTAAATGTGTAGCTGGATAGGTGTGTACTTGCGTAGAGGACAAGAGGACAACCCGAGTTGTGGTGTCGGGACTTGACCAGATGTTGTTGGGAACTGCGGCACGATAACCCTAGAAGCTCAACCACGTGTGGTGACGTGTTGGTGGGTCTTCGATCCCAAACCCGTAAACTTCTCGCTAATCAATCACCCGAAGGCTGTCCAAAATAGTGTAAAATCAAGGTCGACCACTTCTCATTATTATAATTAGGTTTTTGCCCAATCATACACTGGTCTTGAGACACTGCTTCACATTCGAACAAATCCGCCACGTCTGAACAAGTTAAGCAGTGGAAAACATGCACTCTTCACACAAGTTGATATTCCGTTGGATGTCTACTCATTTGAATTAGAATTGTCGTTTATTTTTGAAGAGCATGGTCACAAACATAAAAACGAATTTCAAGCGATAGTCTTGGAATGGCTTACAGGAGAATATTAAATAAAACGAGGGAAGCTTCCCATCCGAAGGCGTCCCATCAACACTTGCAGTCAGACAAGATGAATCCTAACGTCTGTAAGGATGTCTGGTAGGGAAACACGCGTATAAAGGCCAGCAACTGACGAAAGGGTGAACTCCTTGTATCTACTCTCATGCGCTTAAGGCTCCCTTGAAAGCAGCCCTGAATACGATATCCTAACCGGATGTGAATAAACCTAAACTCGGCGATAATTCTGCTCAAGCAAAACACAGTGGATAAACTTAATTGGCAATACGCATATCATCTAGTGACCATCGATTTTTGCAGGCATTTCAAAAAACAAACCTTGTTCGTTATATGACAGTCACTGCGAAGGGAGAATGAGAGAAACGTACAACTGGGTTGGGCACAGAATCTCCTAGTTTACCTTTTGTTCATCACACCACCCTTTGCAACCATGGTGATGGGTTGGGTCGGTCATTCAAGTCGCCAAACTAATTGATGGAAAAGTCGATCGAATTGCATCGGGTTTAAAAGAAATTGAACCGTTTGTTTTATGTGTTTACCATAGGGTTCTTACGGTTCTTACGAGCTGTTATGTTTTTTGTTATTATGGAGCACTGAAAGTGTTGAATTCTTAGCGCGGTGGAAAGTATGGATCATCGTTTTTATGCAGATATGCGTTGTGAACGCTTGCCTAATTTGGCCGCCATATTCATTTTGAAGCTACTGACAGGTGAAGAGTAAGCTGATTGATCCATCCATGCGCACCAGTGGAGAAGGACTAACTTGACCTTTGTAATTGCTGGAAAAAAACATTCCTTTTATGGCTTTAGGAACTAGTTCACACTAACTTTCCTGAAAAAGGACAGTTTTTGACCAAAGCTATTTCGTGTTTGAAAAGGTCATGTAGAAAATGGGAGACAACCACGAACCATGAAATGCCCGGTGGAAAGGAAAACATTATAAAGGTCATCGATTTTTTTTGAGGAGACTGCTACTTGAAATTATGCCTCGTTGAAGAAAACGGAGTAGAAATCTGGATTACAATTGTTATACTAATTCACCCCTCTAGGCCAAATATGACAATTCTCCCGCTGAAGGGACCACTGTGTTCTGGACTCACGAAATTCGTAGACGGATTTGTTGGCTGCAACTTGCCGGAGTTTTGGCAGTTCAGGCTCTGCTACTCCTCATAAGAGACCAGCTTTCCAGAATTCAGAAAAGCTGAACGCTGTCAGCATGGCAAGTGACTTTCACTCAACTATACTGGTCCATGGTATTCAGGAGGCAAGTGTAATTCTTTTGGTTGCGTCCGATGCGCTTTCCTCGTATTACCTAATGAGCCTGACACCTGAGCTTTCTGTGTGAAAGAGTAATCCCATGGCTTTCATGTAATACAAGAGATCACGAGGCGCGAAGCTCATGACGGCCTCAGTTTTTCCCAACCAACGCCTGTAAGATAGTCGATTGTCGAAAACTAGTTAAGCCGGATGATTTTTGAATGTGTTTTTTCCATATTTGTGGCTTATTTTTGTCGCACCTAGCATTCAAAACGCCCCTTCAAGGCTCACAATGCCCTGTCATTTCACTCCGCTTAATAAAAGTTCATTGCGAGCAAATCACGCCCGATCATTCCTTGGCGAGAAACAGTAACTTCACTTCCATTCATGTCAAATGATATCATAAACCATATATTCATTTGAGTTTTCCGTTAATGTGCAAATGAGTGTATTTCACCATGTGCGTAAATTTGGCGTACGAGTAAAATACAGAGTTGGCACAGGCTGGAGGACCACTTCCCCCAGGTGAGCGAAACCGATAGTCGGCTTTCAGCGACCTTATGAATAGCGTGCTGTTGCACGATAACATGCTTGGACATGTATAACATTATGCCAACTGGAACACGAATCAGCCCTCATACAGCACATGCAGTTGAAAAATGAGGTTCACTGGAGTCTCCCGCAACTACCAGTGTGATTCGTAATCAATAAATTTTCGTTCAGAATTCAGCGAACGCGAATTCATAATGAAAACCTGGGAGGCGTCGTACTGACTCGCTTTTGTGAAGAAAGCTAGTAGCGCATATGGTCGCTGGTTTGTTCAGTTTGTTTAGCTCACGCACTCTACCGTATTGTTTCACTCGAGACATGAGACTGTCTAGTCCCTTTGTGGCTAGGTGAAAGGGTTCCAACGTCCTGTTATTCTTAATATGAGACAAATAAGTGTACGGCACTTCTTGGCTTTTCGGCATAGACTGGCCTCCGTCGCAGGAGAAAATGTCTACTGAAAAGCCAACTCCCTTTAGGTATGTTCAAAACCGTGGTTTTTATACCATGATCCTTAAACTCCCAATTCTTCAGTAAGCTTATTTCACTTGAGGCACCGTCATGGTAATTCCATAACGTTGGTGTTGGTCATGCGGAAGGCGAACAGAGGCTCGTGGCCAACTTGATGGGAGTTACGCGCACACCACTTACGTTTCAGCATTGTTGTCCACGTAAATCAGCTTGTTAGTCCGCACGAACACATACACGCCTAAGCCATGTGATCGTTTTTCTAACGCCCCAGTAAGCGCTCCCGTAACTGTCTTGGGTGTGTCGGTCAATAAACGCTGCAGATAGAAATGCCCGGTTGCGTAACTCTATGAATGTTGAAAGTAGCTCGACAATTAGACTCATTTGCAAATCAATTTGGTTCTGACGGGAGACCCACCTGGAACCTAGTTGAACCGCTCATTTATGATGCTATCAAGCAATTGAATGTGCTGCACCAGGCTGCCTTATGTTTCGGTTGGTACGATATTCGGGATATCGTGAGATACTGTGTAGAACATCACAATTCAGCTGTGTTCCAGGTTAGTCTCCAGTCAGAAGCAAATTGATATGCAAATGAGTGTATTTATCGAAATCTGTCCAATATGGGTTCAAGTGAAACATGAGTTTGGCGCAAACTCATGGATTGCGCTTACGTGATGAGCCCCAAGAAGTACGAAACCCGTCGCGGGCTGTCGAAGAGTTTTCAGCAACCTTATGAGTTGTGTACTACCCGGACAATAATTGCGGTAGGATAGAATGACGATTTTTCAAACGTCCGTGATGTTAATACCGAGCCTGTTGGCCCCAGAACTACTTACATCTAACAGAATACACTCATTTGCACACCAACGTGGTTTTCACGGGAGAGTCACCCAGAACCCAGCTGAATCTCTATTTTTTAAATGTACCGCACAATGGCCGCCTCACTTGGTAGGATGTTTGATATATCCGAGTATATTTTTTAATGGAGCACTAACCATAGGATTGTTGAAGAAGGGGTTTTGGCAAGCCTGTGATTACTGTTCCTTCAAGAAGTAAAAAACAACTGAACTGCCCCCTCATGAATACTATGGAAAGTTTGTTGGACGCAAAGATAAGAGAAAGCAAAGGGTGACACTGGAGTAGGGACTGCTGAAATTCATTTTTCCGTGGCAAAGGAAGGTAAAATCGTCAAACGTACTTGTCCTGCATTAATTATGGAGATCTGTCCTGTCGTAGCTCACTTTCTTTTACGCTGAAGAGAAACTCGGCAAGAAATGCGTGATGACAGCTGAGGTCAAAATGGGGACGGAGCAAAATAAAGAACCAAGAGTTTGGACTAGTTTTCACACAGTAAATACTTGGGTTGTTTTCAGGAAGAATTTTATGTGAACTTAGCTGATCTCTCTTTGGTTTGTCTTGTTGTGGAATGTTAGTAGTCTGTTTGCTTCTGCTGGAAACCGTCTGTTTTAGGGCGACTCTGTGAAATAAACTACGCTTCATATTTGCCCCCTAAAAACGGAAACGGGAAACGCCTTCTTTCGTCTACCCGAAAAAAAACGCACAGACATGTACGCATTATCGAGTGTCACACGACTAATAAGGCGTTCAAATATTTTACCGAAAACCACCTGTAAAACGGAGCTCGTCAAATTATCGTATGGGATCCGCTTAACGTGAGTTCTCTCTCATCCTTTGTATGTATGTGCAAGAGTCCATGTAAGGCTGTTCTTTGGTTGTTGTTCGCCACTGACCCTCAGTAGTCTACCATCCTTGCTAAATGTGTGGTAATGTCATCGAACCAGATCACCGTGAAGGAGGGAGAAACGGCTTCAGGAATGGTTCAGATGGGTCATACGGTGGAGAATATAAAACCCGTGACGTGATCCAGAAACCGCGAAAAGACGGATTTTCATAAAGATGAGCTGAACACCATTTAAGATCAGGTGGAGAGAACGGAAAATTATCCTGATTCTGCTATACTTTTGAAACGAGCTAGGCTGATGACATTGTACATTCCTGTTTCCAAATCATCAAATAGGCTTTCGGACCAAACCCATAAAAGTATAGGACTGTTGATATAGGTTACCAGATCAAAGGCCTTTGTTCATTCATTTCCAAGAAAGATAACTGCTCAATAAAAAGGTCTTATTGAGGCCATATTTGGTTTTCCCTCCTCCTGCACAGAAATCGAATACTGAGGGACAGCCTTCTCATTACTTATCAAGATCGCTGTCAAGACAGATGGCATGTGCTATATGGCAGGTATTACCAGCCCGATGCACAGATGACTTGTACAAAAGTCATCATACCGCCCGATAGTCAGACCTCAGTGAATTCCGGCATTTACACTCCTTAGATCCGTCATTTTACCTTGAAATTCAACTGTGCCCCGCTTTTGGCAAGGTTCACTCGTTAAACATGGTAAAACAGGGCTGTAGTAAGATTGAAAACATGAGCTTAACGAAACGCAGCTGTCACTCTTATTTCACATGAAGAGTACTCAGACTTCAATTCCAATGCAAGTTTTCAACACTGATGAACACATTTCTTGAGTTTACGGAAGAGAGATGAAGGCAGAAAGCATCCACACGTCTATGATTTGACGAAATCGGACATATCCAGGAAAATATCCAGCCAGGTGCAACGTGCACGCCCATAAATTTATAGATGCGCAAATCTTCACAGATGATAGATGGTGAAACGTCGTGATTTAAACTGAAAGTACTCAAGGAGCAGCATACAATAAGCCTCTAGTTTGCCAAGAGCGAACTAAAAGCTCCTGGCATCAACCCAGCTTTTGTTCTATTCTAGAATGGCTTATCAATAGATCATCAGTAGTACAGCACTTCTAAAGTGAAGGAAACCACCCATGGGAATTACGTAAACTATTCACACCTAAAAGCTTCTATTTATATCACATTAATCCCAAGATTTAATCTTTTTAATGGATTCTCTTGCGGAGTTAGCAATTAAAAATCATTTCCGATCTGCACTGTACAGTGAAAACTGTTCAAGGTATTGCATGAAGCCTGGTGTAACTTGGGCACATCCCATGGATTTGAGAGCGAAATCATGTAATTTTCTCATTTTTCACCCGATTTGAGAACAGCAGCAAAGCGGCCGGTGGAATCAAACGCAGCGCTGTCACGATCTAAAGCACAGTGGGAATCAGTGCGTGTGGATGATCGCAGTGACTTGACGGGGCTATGCAAGCAGATAGTCGACGTGTTGTTCCAAATCTAAATTGGCTTAGAAATTTACGGTCCTTGCATTTGTGTTACGGTTTTGCATTGTTTATAAGCGCCTCCACCCGTTGCCTACTCAAGATCCACAGGATGCAAATGAGTCCACCGAAAGCCAAATGGTGAAAGTAGGCGGAACAATTGGGGAACCATCGTCCAGCACAGGGTGTCAGCGGTTAGCAAAACCTATGATATTTTTGGAAACTTGATGTATTCTTGTAAGTATAACTTTTCACTAGTAGAGAGTTTCACGATTCAGCGTCTTGTTGACGATAATGCTTGATCTACGCTGACTCTATTTGTTCTCCAGAGAAGTTGATCGTGAAATGGAGCACGAACGAGGAAGTATATCCGTTCCGAAACACGTGGAAATGGTTCTCAGACGTGTTTTCATCATAATAAAGTGGACCATCCCAAACGGGAGGTTAAACTGTTTTCAGTTGAGTCTAATGTAAAAACCAACATTTTGTGTGCAATGCGCGTATTTGTCGTGATCTGTTCAAGTTAGTTTCAAGTCTAACAGCAGTTTGAGGGAAACTTGAGGATTACGGCTAACTGGTAAGTCTCAAGAAAGGAGAAGTGTTTTCAGCAACTTTACGAAAATTGTGTTACTTTTAAACAGGTCAGGAAGTTGTTTTACCCAAAAACGCTCTAGAAGACACGATATAGGGACCAGGCCAGCACACAGCTTATCCTCTTATGTAGTCATTCGACTAAGTTGAACCGGAAGTCTACGGGATCAGAGCCAACACGAAATGAAAGACTTTTTCAATAACTGCCAACTTTAGATGAAGAACTATTTGAAGGAGCATCTTCCTTTAGCCATCGACAATCCGGACAGTCCACCACGGAGACGAACGAGAACTTTATTCAGGTATTCCGAATACACGGTGAATCACACACCATAGTCCACAAAGTCGTAGTCATCCCTTCAAGAGGGACAACGTGATCAGACCGACCAGGATTGATATCTTTGGTAAAGTGCTGCCTGCTTGGAAGAACAGTTCAAATGAACAGGTAAAGCAGTCACCTCCGTGGAATGGCCTGTTCGGATAGCGAGCTCAAAAGAAGAAAGCTATGGATCGACAAAGTGGAATTCAAAGTGTTCCCTTATAAAGTACTGCAATAATCGTAAAAACTAATAAGATATTGACTCTTCCATATGAAAACCCGATAGGTCCGAGTCAAAGAAACACAGGGAAACAAAACGAAAACTAATTCTCAAAAAGTCAAATGCGCTTGTTGCAAAACCCGAGACTGACGCATGTTTACTTCGTTCGATACTCGGATGTACCTTCGAATTCTGCTGTTTGTTTCAACCATCAGCTGTCGTTAAAACTTCAATGAAATCAAAAGCAGTGGATCCCTCTGTCTTGATTACCATTTTTCCGTCTTCACAAATCAGCTCCTAACCTGCCAAATTCTACGTAACCTCTAAATCCCTGACGGAATTGTCGGCCGACAGCATTTAGGAGGAAGCACGGAATGACTTTCCCTGAACCCAAAGTGCAGGACCTCACAGCAGGCCCAAGACTGATGTGAATTTCGACTCCTTGGCCATAAATCCGAGTCATCCATTAAATCAGAAAGTACTTCAACCTGACATTCACAACTTATTCCACTGGTTCAAGGAAGACATTTCAGTGATCCGTTCACTGTCTGCCTCCAAACCAGGCCAAACGGTAACTTAGGGCCCTAGATAGATGAATCTTCTATGTCTTTGGATGGATGCCCAACAAAAAGCTCTTCTAATAAACCATCCCTTGGTTTAGAGGCTGTGTTCAACTAGCCTATTTATGTATTAAAAATATGTATGCAATATCAGCTATCACCGATTTCGAACTCAAGTTTTTTTTTCAATAGGTTCGGCATTTACTTGACCTTGTGGTTCATTGGCCACTGAGTATGGCAGTATCTCGGGAGTTGGATGTCTCTCAAAGACTGCAGTAGATTATTCAAAATCCTTTACATCGACTTTGAGAGTGATCGCCCAACGGATCGAGCTATCGGAATTACATTTGAGTGGTATCAGCACATCAGACCCACAGGTTCCTTAGTAGTTTCCACTGAAATTAGGTAGCTGGATGGTACAGGTGTTAAATTCCGACATATTCGTAGATCGCCAAGCACTGTGCATAAACCAGCAACCAAGCAACGAACCCAAAATGCCAATATTCGCGTAGAATATTTATCCTGGCTCTCAGTTGATGGTGCCCCAGTTGCTGCGGTAGCTGCTATTAATTGCTAAATGTGATGACGGTCCACTTTGTGTGGGCAATAACAAGCATTTCACGAATAACATGGGTAATTGCTCAACCACAATTTATCAAAATTTGTCTGATATTTTGTTCAACTGGGCAGTTGAATATCTCCATTCCCAGTTACGCACACGACGTACTTGGAATAATCGGAGCTTTGCTGATAGCAAATCATGTCATTCACGGTTTTTCGCGCTCACCTAAACTGTGACGGATCTGTCAGAAATTCGAACACACCCCGATCAATGGAGCTGATCGATTTTCCAGTCCCAAGCGATGGAGAATTCAGGACAATTATGAACAACACCAAAGAGTGTCATGGAAACTGCGTCTGAGTCGGATCGGTTCAGGCTGCTTTTGTCACCGTATCGCAAGCTGTTTGGACAACGCCCATTTTCCGCGCGCGGTTTATTACACTGGCTTATTGCTAGTGGTATCCTTTAGCAGTTGGTCCTAGGCAGAGACACTTCGATTGTCGCACGTGCTAGTTTGATGTGGTTGCCAGTATTTGGAATGACTTTACTTTAGCGGGTGACTCTTAAATTAGAAGCAAAGAAATCGATAAGTTTATTCTTCCATCATGAAAACTCCACAAGGCTATTACGCTGAGGTGAATACTGCAATAGACCATTTTGATTAGGAAATATGTATTTTGACAAAAGCACATTTTATTGTTTGATTTTCGATTTTTTTTTGGAGGCAGCCAGAATGCGTTTATTTACCGAGGAATTCTGCAGTGTTGACAATAAATTTGAGGTGCTTATCCATCAATATGGCTTTTGCTTCCAAAAGATATCATTTTGGAATGAAGGAGTTAGTCTGAGGGGTGCTGGCTTTCACAGTCTGCAGGTTCATTTCAAAACCGACATCAGGTAACGTACAGTTCAGATGTTCCCGGAGTACTGATGTTTACAAAAGGTTAACTCAACTCAATCCCCAAATTTTATAACTAAATTCAATGTGGAAATGATAGTTAAATTTGAAAGTTCCACCTTTGGTCAGCTAACACAAAATTAGAAAACTTTTGGTTGACGATGTATTCTAGTCCCCAAACGGCTACTTTATCGATTGCACAGTTATAGCGGAACATGTAGAGTGTAGCAGACGTAGACTGGGAACGGACCATAAGCGGGTATCAAAGATATCAGTCAGATTCGCTCGAGCAGCCAATAAGTCTTGTTGGTTGAATATGGCTAGAGAATGTATTACTCATGCCCGACAGTTGTCTACTAGATAAATCCCCTTTTCGCACCCCAACCCTTTTTGGCGAAAGATTCTCAGAGGATAGTCCCTGACCTATCAATGCAAAATGAAAGCGGCCACTGTCAAGTTAGAGTTGTGTGACCCTCGGGCCCCCTTGGGTTTGGTCTGAGTGATTACCTCGCGCAGGTTTCGAAACCCTACATGACGTGGCATGTAGCCAGTTCCAATCGCGAGTTTACTGGTACATTTATCCCGATTGCCTGGCCAATGCTTGTCTGGTCTTAGATAATGTTGGGTACGATATACGAAAGACTTTGGGTTAGTCCTGCTCATGGTGTCTCGCTGCAATTTGATCCACTATTGTGTTTATTTCAATGGTTTTGGAAGGTGCGGAGACGTCGTTCTTGTATGCTTCCTTTAGAGACACAGGGTTGTTTACAATAAGTCATGATCCCTCTTCTTGCTTTCCTTTGTCGGGTATTTTTCCGCCTTGGTTGTTAGCAGATAAGCACCAGTTTGGCCTACTGGTTTATTGCTGTCAGTGATGATAATCTCCATAGCGGGACAAGAAGTGAGAAGATTCTCTGGAACAATTTTTAGGCTTTAAAGTTTTTGTTCTTTAGGGATTCCTCAAGAGAAACGATTCAAATGCTTGTAATTGCTACCCCATGTGTGTGCCGATGAGTTCATCACACATTGTGCAGAACTCTACCAGTCACTTTCTTTCACCGATCCTATATTCTAACCAGTTTCTGTGGACGCCGAACCTGTAAACTTCCATAAAATTGCTTGAATATCCATGTAAGCTATGGCAATTGGGAAGTCGGTGAATCGAGGCAGCGTCAAACACCACAAACTGATTGCGTCTGGACTTCCTTTTGGTAATTCCGATACCTCTGATGACACCAAACAGAAAACGTACAACTTAGTACTATTTTCCCATCACATAGTTATTCTTGAATAAAGAAACAATCTAGATGTGGTGGTCGATGCGCAGTTAGGGTGCCATTTTGAAGCGAAGTGGAACAGGGCAATTCAGATTGGCGCAACTAGATGTCTCGTGCACATCCGGTCAGCCGTTTTCTCCGTTCACGCCGAGGGTTGTGCAGCAAAGGTTTAGACTAGCACTTCACTGTAATCAAGCAGTCAGGCAACCAAATGCTTCGAGTTTCCTAAATTCCTTCATGACTTCCAAATTTCAGCTATTTTCAGCTGTCTATCGGGACACTCAAACAAACTTGCCTAGCGTTTTCAAGGACAGGGTTTGAGCCTCTCTGTGAAAAGTGCCAAGTTTTCCAGAAACCGCGTTATTCCGCGTTAGTCTGCTCAAAGTGACCCATCTGGGCTGCTTTACTTATCGAATCCCGTAAGGAGTTCGATTTTTCAAGACTTCTGGAAACTCTTTACATGTACGAGTCACCATCAAGTTTCGCACCACTAGGGGCCAGTCAGTGTTTACGCTAGAAACCGGAACCATTCCATGTCCTTCCCATTGCACTTTATAGTGCATTTATAGTCACTCCCCTGTCCTGTCTCATAGGCGAACGTGCTACACTTGGAGATTGAATAAAGGGCTGTTGGACAATGAGTTTGAGCAGACAACTTTAACATGTCTGCAAGAGTTCAAGACAGCCCCTGCATTTCTAGACAAGTCGACTTTGAGAGTGACAGTCAAGGATAAAAATACTCGAATCCTATTAGGAATCGATCGTTCGAATTCTTCCAGAAGTCAGATGACGACAGAAATGGGCTAGAATGGAGTAGTTAAACAACTGGTCTGTAGCACAAACGAGTCCACCACAAATGGTGACAGTCACATGCAATTTTCGGATCCAATCAAAAATAAATAGTCTAGATTAGGAACACACTAAATGAGCAGATGATCTGCTGGCTATCCAATCCTGTACATGGGCATTTTCCCTCGTGAATCGTCCATGATGCTACACGATCCCTCACCAGTGAGGTACGAGAGCCCTTACTTGGACATTCTCAGCGGCCTCTCATCAAACACAAATAACCCAAGAAAACTGGGGGAATCTGTCGCTTGTTTTAATTATCTTCCCTGAGCCCCAAAACGGCAAAAATAATTTGCCTTCCTTCCCAGATATTCCAGCTCCTGTGACGTCTTATTAGATTCGTAAATTTCATCTACAAGACTGCTTCCAACTATAGAAACACCAGCATATGCGCAACTTGTGCACCTGCTGGATGTTTTTGATTCCGAATTACGTAGCATAGCTAAGTTGACCCATACTGAATTTCATCTAAAGACGAATTGAAGACCATCATGAAACCCGAAAAACTGAGTTTGTTTGCTACATATTATCCAACGATATATCAGACGAAAATGGTGAATATGACATGAATCACCTAGAGTAAACAAAAATCCGGGTAAATATCGGATGAATTTCATACTGTACAGACAAGATCACAATTAACGTGAACTTTTAAATCACATCATTGGAAATTACCTCATTAATTTCATCGTTGTTTCAGTTCACTCAAACACTGACTCATTATGGATGTGAAATCGATCTGATTAAGCTATGTTTACTCGCCTCATGGGATTCCTTACATACTTTTGTAATAACCGACCGTCAGTCATAAGACAAGCAGTACATATTTATGGTTCATGCTGTTTTTTGTGTCAAATATATCTTGTGTTGTTGTTTTTGTCCGTTATTGTTTCAGTTGTGTGAGTAGTATTCAATATTCATAAGATGTTCCGTCTGCCATCCTGTCTTCCTAATGGATGGCATAGCATCTTACATCTCCACGAGGATTGTTTTGGGTGAAAGACCGTTTGTGAGTTCGTAAGTCAGACCGCTTAAAGATATTATCATTCCTGCGCAGAATAACAAATAAACAGGTCACAGTGATCGATTTGTGAAAAGCGAAATCCGCTAGATTAAATATCTGGATAGCTGAGTAAACGTAACTTCACCCACACGAGAAATCCCGCTCACCGTAAATCCTTCACTGTGTACGGAAAAGGGATGTTCTTAAAACAGGGATTTCAACAAAACTCTATTTTTGCTGTAAGATGGAGTCACATGGGAATTGTCGAGCTAGTAGGCCGTTTGGAAGACCCCATACAGGATAACCCAGAATTCACGGGTTCGAACTTGGGAAGTGTCTACAAAATGTAGTTATTTCTTCCAAACACCGTTTGCAAGTATCTGTAATATGCAGCCTATGATTTTCAAGGGTACAATACAAAGATGCAGGGACGGGAAAAAATATAGCAGACAGTTTTTGTGGAACAAAGAAAACAATGATGGACCTTTTGATCACGTTCAGTATATTATTGCCGACAGCACGTTTATGCACTTACATAAGTCTTGGCAGGACTTCGCTTGATGTATGTCAAACGCTACACTGTAATGAATGCTATATATTTAAACAATGGGTTATTCACCTCCTATCTGAGCAAGTCAACACGTGACGATGTGATGTGGATTCTGAGTTTGAAGGGTGAGCAACATTACATTGTGAGTTCGAGCCAGTTATATGATTTATCAACCGCCTGTGTGCGAAAAATCCAGTGCTCAGTTACTATCAGGGGAGTAAGTTCGAATCTCTTTGGGGTTCGTGGATGTGCACTGCTGAGGGTGAAACCAATGTACTGTGTTTGTCAAGTTTTCAGCTTACGTTGACTTTACTTACAGAGCAAAAGTTCAATCAGATGCTTATAAGAAATCCTCATAGTACGAACATAATGACGCCGCTTTTTGTTTCAAACGAACTATGGACAGGAAAGCTTTCTCGGCAGAGATGTTGGGCATTACATTGTTTTCCAATTCCCGTTGCTTATCCGCGCTGAAATTAAGTTGGTCACAGTTTAATCTGCCCTGTTCATGCCTGTTCATAGATCAACTATGGGAGTCTTCTCGCCTGTGTCTATAAACTCTCGAAACCACGTCCAACCACGAACAGCCACTAAATCGAGAATTATTTCCCATACACTCATTCAGTTTCAGCTGAAGACCGCTTGTACAGCGCAAAGTGTGATTTGTGATAGTCTCGAAGAATACTCAACACGTATACAGGACTTTGAACAACATTCAGACGTAACGTAATTAAAAAAATATTTTTAAGTTCGGCAAGCTACCACTGAAAGTACAGTGAACATCCTGAATTGTAAACATGTCTTTGGGACTTGAGTACGACAGATGCAAACTCAAAAATGTCGCCGATCCAGATAACCCGCTTGACTTAATACACATCCGCGGCACGTCTTCAGTCTAGTGCCAAAACTGACCCCAAAAAAAAACTAGCACGTCTAGTCGTGAACCGACATTTTTAATCCCCCAAAACGCTCTTACAATCAAGTGACCAGACAATTCGGCAGATGCAAAAATCAAACCTACCCCCGCACAAGTCAGAGGGTCAGATTTAGGAACTGATCGAAGTTGGATTGGAGTGTGTGATAACCGGCGGAACTTGGCGTGACTCATTTTAACTGTAGTGACCGCAAGTGGTGCTTCTGAGTAAGAGGTGAAAGACGCCGGATGGATGCTATTTGTTCCGGTAGAAGCTAAAATGCCAAACAGTAGAACAGCCTGTCCTGTTATCTCTACTTTAATTCATTGTCGATGGGCAATTAACCGATGCACTGCATATGCTGAGTCGATAAGCGGTTTGTGTAGAAAACATACTAAATGACACAATTATTTACCTTCTTCGGAAATCCCATAGAAAATATGCTTCAACAGTTCAAAAACGAATACTCGCAGAAGTTACATGCCTGGAGTCCTGGTGGCGTTTGTCGCATCAAACTTTATCAAAGGAAACCTGAATTTAGTCGGTATTGCATCGACTGTATAGACCAAAAGAGAAAATCATGTATAAGGTGACGATCACTTTTGTCGGAATCCAGTATTCCGAGACAGTGTTCATTCTGATCATTGTCAGTTACCAAAAAGCCATTAGCTAGTTGGATTCCTGTTTGGGAACCGAACAAAAGCCCGAGATCGACAAAATGAGAACAAAACGTTGTGAGTTCCAGGTAAGTAATCGATCGTGTGCTGGCTGTTGAAATCACTGGAATTATGAATATCTGATTTGATCCAAGGTTATTGCCTTCAAACGACATACCAGCTACGAACACACGCTACATCTGCTGTATACAAATGTCCGTGTTAATGCATTTGGTGTTCACTCGGTAGATGTCCTCTGGGGGAGAGAAAGATATCGCGGGAAATTGTCATCTCGCTGCCAGTGAAGGGTTAGGGTTAGGTTTTTGCAACTTCAACCTAGTTTTGCACCGCCGACTTACATGTTTGCTTTGTTCTTGAAAGCGAAATTGAATGGGCAGATTAACGACCATTAACGAACGAAACGATCAGTGCTCACTCTGGTAGGCGACACAATTCGATTCTGATAAGTGAAACCATGTGCAATCATGTACAATTGATCAATAGAGCGTGTGCGTTTCCACGTTGGCAAAAGAACACCAAGTGCTTAAGTGCAGAGCATCAACAGATAGTTAGAATATACTGAATTTTTGCTAACACATTTGCAACTCTAAGGGATGGGCAATTGCCCTTGGATGGTAAGGAATTCTATTGGTGTTCTACCCTATTGTATTCACCTTGGAATTCGAAACGTTGTCTGATGTTCAACGGGTCTGTTATTGCCTATTACGAAAAGCCAGAAAGGCAAACGGTCATTTCCACATTGTGCTACCATGGAATAGAACGAAGGTACTGTTACCATAATACAGAATTGATCAACTGTAGTCTCTTCGAAAATCTTTTGTTTTAGTCTGAAGTCGGATGATATTGGTTTCCAAGCTCTGAATTTACGGCGGCCGTAGCTGCTCTCATTTTTTCACCCAATGATCGGATGGCTGTTGATCGTTTCGGTCAGCTTGACAAATGGAATTTTTGTCAGCGATCAAACAGATACCATCTCTTTAGTTTTTACGCTTATCACCTACTGAGGTAAGTGAACGTCAAAATATATAAGTGACATCCCCCGTTTTTCTCTCTTCTTCCGTGAAACGTGAAAACTCCAAGCAATGTACAAGTAGGCGGTAAATTCGAAGAAAACATCCTGGAGGTTAGCTTACTTAGCTAGATTATCATAAAGCACTATTTCCTCACAAGCGAAAAACCAACAGGAAACCCTTTTTTAGGAGAGAATTTTGGGGGAATGGAATTTAACCCTACTCTGTTCTCAACGAAGTAAGGCACTGGGAGCGAAAGGAGAGACACCTTCTACCTCGACAATATCTCGTGTTACTTGCGCAGCTTTACTGTCCACGATCAAAGCAAACACGGGATGCCACCTTCTTTGTGAAAGAATCGGTCTTAGATCAGTCTGGACCGCGTGTGCAGTACCATTTTCGGTACATTCTAGTAACCCAACCGAAGGTTCCATTCAAAACTACACGAATGAAATTTATGTCTGACATAATTAACTGGGGTGCAGCGAAATTTCACTCCACTTATTTTTGAAGACTGCTCAAAGTACCAAAATACAACTGATAATTTTTTTAGTCTGGTACAGAAGCCGTATCATACTATGGTAAATGCTTACTCTCGTGAGAAAAAAGGAGCATTGACAGTGATGGAGCACAGGGAACAACCTGGTGCAAACTCTGCAATTGACCTGACATGTGCTGGTTGTCATCAGTCACCCTTTCACAAACAACCAGCAGCACACTGAGGCCAATTGTAACATCCATGGGAATCTAGTATAAGATGCCTACTCCGAATCCCTCTGCCTAGATCATCGTATAAAATGGCCCATCCAATCTGGTAGGTACCGAAGTAGCTCAGTGGTTGAGGCGCAAAAGTACTCACTAGAAGGTTCTTGGTTCGAACACAATCTCTGCATCTCAACTGCTCCTGTCTAGGCTTGGGCAACTTGACCACCTGGGTGGCAGGCAGGTAGGAACCGGAAGGTTAAACAAAACCGTAAAATACCACCTAAAGAAGTAAGTATTTTTTCCTGGCTTTCAGTATACTTTCATTATCGGAAGATGGTACTATTGACATGGGACTCAATTTCGGAACATATTTACTGAGAAAACTGGGCTAGACGTCTTTATGTCGCTTGACACGTTGTAGTCCTTACGACCTGTAGTTGAATGAATCCACTCAAAAAAATACAAACACTAGGATCTCAGGTGCTCCTTTTTGGGCACGGCCATGGTTTTAATCTCAGGTTTATGCAAACAAAGATGCATGGTTGGATCGCAAAAATGGAAATTGTCCGCTTCGAAATGTTCCTACATACTACTAATCGCTTCAGCTTAGACCTAGCACAACAGAATCCTTGCGGTCGACGTAACCGTCTTAATGCAGAAAAAATATTTCCTGTGTCGTACTATGTGAAAATTTTCAAATGCTTTGGGATGTTGAATCTCAGTACCTAAACTGAAGACAGACTGGTATGATGGCTAAAAGGCCAACTCTGAGATCACCGCGAAGGACCTGAGTTGAATTTCTAGGCTGCGTTTAAGTGGCCGGTAAATACATTATCCTTAGGTCAACAAACTGAAACTACCTTCAAAATGGCCACATAGACGGTTTAACCACCGTTCACCTAAAGTATCGCACCAGGGACCGATGGATGGTCGTTCTCACAAACGGCATTTTCTTGATTTCTTTTAATGATGTATGATTGTAGACATGTGGTTGTACCCAATCACAAAAGCATATCATCTCGCAGTGAGTGGATTTAGGAGTGCAAATAGCAGATAAATCATCAGGCACGAGAACGGGGCATTTCACTTGACTCAAACCCACTCTGAACAAAACTAACAGTGGCACATTACGGATGAAGCAACCCAATTTATTTGTTTAACAGATTTTGTATGTCACGTACATTGAAATTGGTTGGTTTCATTTAAGTCGAAATTTGAGCACACAAGTGAACCCAGTCTATACTGAGGAGGTGCAAATCAGTACACACCTGTTCCATTCTTGTTGGGAACCATCAGCGGTACGCGCAACATGAATCCGTACGAGGATTCGAACATTTGACCTTCCGGCCAGTGTGTGGACACCACACCGTTCGACGTCAAGTGGCTACTAACCAACTGGAATTATTGTCCAGGCAAGCGAACAACATCACATGGTTCCTCAGTGCTCGTTATATGACAACCTCGCTCCACCTGTGAGGTTTTTCCATTTCATCACGATCATCTTCTTTAGGCTGTGTGGCGCCGTAATCGCTCGTCTGAAGAACGACGATTGGCTGGGTGTTCATACATATCATTTTTGTGAAATGGCATCCAGTTCAGCGGTTTTTTAACAGAGAACTGAGAGACCTATTTATACCCTCCACGTAGGAGTGGCAATCTGTCCACTAGTGACACTAACCCACTAGCAGAATTATCGGGGATTGGCGTCAAAACGTATCGTTACAATTCATTTCCAGTATTTCGTATCCAGTCACGGTCGCAAGTAGACGCTTAGCCTTCACACAAGCCCACAGTTTTGTGGTGTCGCTATGGGGCGTGAACCAAGCCTAATCTCACAGACTGAGAGAGCGCAAGCACACGCAATCGTGTGGTCACTATGGTAACTATTTCGATCCACTGTCATGGTTGGAGTGATTCCGAAGAAAAACTGGAAGTTGAAAGGACATTGCTTTGTTTTTAACTTGCTTCAGTCGGATGGCCTCTCTAGCCTTCGTAAATCGTCTTAGGGGATGATTCTCTGCAGGCCCATGCATGAGCCAATAGTACGTTCATTCTTATGGCGCAGATAATTATTTAGTCATGGTGTTGGGGATAAAACAGCTGTTTGACCTGGTAATCTAGCGGTATCTGTACTTATCGACCCCAAAGAACTTCAAGGTTGACGAGCAGGTGACCAATTATTAGGCCAAAAAGGCTGGTTCTCTTTGGCACAGATAGAGTGCCAAAGAGAGATTTTTGTCCTCCGGGCAATTGAGTGATGCCCACAGGAGAACAAGTGGTTTGAGGAAGGCCAGCTGGCTACACTTACCGACCGACTGGGCAAAGCGCTCTGCACCTTCACCACTTTTTAGCATAGCTTCATCAATCCAAACGTTTATTAATTCTGACCCAAACCTGCGGTTTTTCCGAACATAGCAACTGACAAAACGTTCACTCTTCAACTGGTAGGGATTGGAAGTTAGCGTTTAACGTTCTAAGCAAAAATGCGGTTGGCCGATGTCAAGGCAAATAGCACAGTAAGTTATTCTAATAACTTATTTACGGCATGGACCTTCGTTTGCGCAAACACGTGGAACTTTTGTGTGTATGTGTTTTCGTCTACTGACCAGATAAATCATGGTCGATAATTTTTTGAATAGCAGCATTCTGTGGTAAAACAGGATTCTAGACAGTTTAAAGCTAGCTTAAAACAGATTCAGCAACATCGGCAAGTCAACAGGCGAGACTTGCTGGGAAACACCAGTCGGAACAAGCAGGCTGGCCGATATCTGGGCTCTAGCACCATGCGCATCCGCGCCACCAATTGGCCAGCAGCCACTGGGCTTCAGTCAATAAACTGCTTGGACAATAAATAAGCTTGTCAACGCTTCAGATCCAGGTCCCAGAATCGGGGTATGAACTGGACACCTATGTCTGGGCCTCCGAGTGTGAGGTCACACCTGTGACTTTGGCGTGCACACCACCTTGCATTTGATGAGACAGTGGAGACGTATCGGACCGAGAAAGTATGATTCGTCATTGCTGACCCCGCGCACTAACCGACCCATCTCCTAGTCGTCAAGCCTATTTTGGAAAAGTCCGGCCAGTCGATAAGCTCGACACGGCACATGACAAGCGAGATGGTCTTCACGCGTGCACTTCTAACAACTGACAGTGGGCAAGATAGGGGGCCGCATGAATTCTCAGTGGTGGTTGCGGTGTGATGTTACCCAAGTCATGACCGGTTTTGTAGTTCTGATCCTACCATAAAAGCCACTTTCATTGGCCGAAAGGAAGAACCAAAATAAATGAATTGTGGCACGAAACGACTATCGAAGACTTGAGGACGTCTCAGTTCCGCTGCTCGAACAGGCCAAGTCCCACAGCCTTAAAACAAAACAGCCCGTACTGTAGCTTGATACACACGTCCCTTGAGATTCAGGGATATACCACTTTGACAACATAGGTGTCTCAAATTAGCAAACGTGATCTGAGTCTTGCAGATTCATACATTGACCTCATCTGTCACACTACAATTATAACGAATAGAACTTCCACAATTTTGTGTCCAGTGAATAAATGTCCAGGAGCATGATCTTGCAATTTATGAGTGCAAAGTCTATACCAAAGGACGGGATGACTTTGGTCAGCTCATCCAAAAACACAGGCACCTTCTCCTTCCCTTCGTAGGCGAGAAGGATGTCGTCCGCATATTCCAGATCGACAAGGTTTTCGTCACAAGCTATTTGAAAACCGGGGTTCTGAAGACCTTCCAGCGTTCGTCTCATCTCATTGATCACTAAATTAAATAAGAATGGAGAGAGTTGGCAGCCCTGACGGAAGCTTTGTGTACGGAAGCTTTTGGAGAGCTCGCCGTATACTCTCACACGTCCGGGAGTCTGAGAATACAAAGAACGTATTATGTTCTCAAACTTTTTGGGTATTCCTTGATGTCTTAAGGAGAACAGACTGGTCGATTGAGTCGAACGCACCTTAGAAATTCAGGAATACTAAATTTCTGGGTTGTTTTTACGTATGGTATCGTTCTAGTACCTGACAGATTTTGAAGATTTGGTCAACGCAATCCTAACAGGTCGGAATCCAGCTTGCTGCTCTCAAGTAAGTGTTTTACGAGCTACCATAAGGCAACGAAGCAAAATTGTCGCCAACAGCCTCATTAGGACCGGGGTCAAGCTGGTCCCTCTTTGGTTACCACACTGACTACGAGTCCCTTTTTTGAAAATGGGTACAATCACTGATTCTCCTCATTTGTCTGGGACAGCCTCTCTTTCCAAAATACAGGCAAACAGATCGGACAAACGTAGACTGAGGACTTCATTCCCATCTTTGAACAATGGATGAAGGTCATCTGGAGCAGAAACTCGGTTGCGCTTGAGAGAACATAGGTAGTCATAAACCTCCGAAGCCCTAGGGAGTTCCAAGTTCATTGTACGGGGTTCTACGTAAGCTGTGGCCTCCAGATAAGTGACATCTGGTGGCCATTAAAGAACGTGTCCAGCACAAAAAGCTGAGTTGGCAAGGTCATGCACTGAGTATACTGAAGCATCGTTTACCAAAGAGAGTGCTGTTTTCCGTGCCCAATTCAGAGTGGCGTAAGCAGAGGGGTAACCAACCATTGACCGGGCGTGGGGGTGTTAAAAAAATGAAACATTTGGGTACCGTCGGTGCTACTCGCCTTTCAGGATGGGGATCTCGTGATCCTTACTGAGCCTGGTTGGAGACACCTGAAGATATGCCTGCTAACCGATGTCATTGGCATTCTTGTTGTCATTTTCTATCCAGATTGCCTGAATGAATGTCTGGGGGTGTAGGCCCCTTAAAATGGTCGTAGTAAGCTAACGTTAAGTCCATTCCCCGCTCACTTTCATTGTTTTCTTCACAAACCAGGGTTGTACGGCAGTGAGGCATCAGTATTGAGCACTGATGTCATGCTGTCGATGATGATGATGATGATGATGATGATGATGATGATGATGATGATGATGATGATGATGATGATGATGCACTGTCGGCTACTGGCTCTGTCGGTTTTACGATCAAAAAAGGATCGTACACGGATCGATCCTGCAACCAAAGGATGCGGGAGCTGTCGATCAAATTGCGTTCATAGGTTGACTATAAGTCATTCAGTGATTTTCCCAGCGCTCCTTGCCACTCGAGCTTAAAGGAAGTCCTTATAGAGAAGCGGTTTGGATCTACTGCCCTGGTGCGCCAAGGGCCATAGTTACTGACCAATGTAGGTGTTTCGTGAAGTTCTACGTGTGTGGGATCTGTTGGAGTCACATGTCTAGAATTAAGTACGACAGGACTACCAGGAAGTGCTTCAATGAGATCGGGCTGGACAGCTCAGCAAACGAAAATAGAGGCGGTAGTTTTTAGAGGGGGCGGCGTTTGTTTTCAAAGTCCAAAACACCGCCGAGCATTGTGTCCATATGGGTAAATTCAGATGAGATCAAAATTAACGAAACACCGGTAGCAAACAGGACCCTGACTTGTCAGTGTTCATTCATATGCTTTACGCACAGTTAATGCAGAAAGGCAAAAACACGCAATCACAGAGAAAACCGTTCAGTTCGCCTCACTCCAGGAGCGGCTATTAGACTTTAAGTACACGAAGATGATGAAGTTTCACGGGACGTCCACCGTGACCACCTGACCGGTGAAGCTAATCAGTGAGTTTGAGCTGATCTCAGCTGTCCGGTTCGTCACGTTCGACCTAGTTCCTATCTTCAACCATGAATTCATGGTTGTTCGTGGGTTGGGATATTGCCAGGGCACCCACACACAGACAGGAGAACGATTAGGTTCTTTAACTGAAGTTTTCTGTCCAAAAGTCTGACCGCAAGGCAGCGATGTTTGACGGGAAATGCAATGCGTTTCCATGTCCACAGAATAGTTTGTTACAGATGTTCCACCCCCAAACTTAGAGGGCCATGAAACTGTATGGGTTAGACTTCTAACCCCTGACCAACCTGGTATGAGACACTTTGCGAGTATCACAAGAACAGCCCCCAGTATAGCTCATTGGGTCACGGAGGTACACAAGCCGTCACACCACGGTGAGGTGTAGTCTCATTATCTACACATTATCTACACAGCACTAAGTAGATCGCCAGTACCGATTTCAGGGCTCTAGATGACTCCAGCCGAAACGGTAGCAATACGACTACAAGTTCCGGTACTATGCTCTCAAAGGCAATTCGTACAAACACTGGGTCTCTCTCTTCGTTACGCAATACTTATCGTTAAGTTGGTCAACTGTCTTCTGGTACAACTCAGTAAGAGAAGATTTGGGTGTCATTGATAGTTTATTGGCCAAGGTCTTTCTAACTCTAATTCGGTAACTAACCTAGGCTGCTCGTTTTCATTATTTACACCCATTTTAGCAACCAGATGTGAACTGAAATGATCGCCATATCCGGAAAACATACATGTTTGTCAGCCTGCAACCTTGCTGCGGGGGGGTTAATTTATTAATATCAGGAGATTGTAGTCCGAATCACCAAGTCCATTTCCTACATCGGACTGCTGTTCGAGTGGAATTCACGGGTAATAAAAATGTCAGACTAAAGTGCCAGTCTCTAGTTTTCCCATTGGGCTGGACATTAGTTTTGAGAACACTCAAAACGTTTGTTATCGGTGTCCGGTGAGAAACAACTTGGGTGTAATAGACTTTTGCGTTGCAGTTCAAATTGTTGCCAACCAAAAAGATACCGGGAAAGGAAAAACTGATGTACTAGGAACTGAAATCTTGACAACTGTTTCCTATTGAACAAACGTGGATATTCCCAACCCCAATCGCATTGGTCTGTGGTCCTTGCGTCATCTCACTACTTTAGGTGAGATGGCAAAAATTCATAAATCCTGGGCAGTCCAACCTTTGCTAATTGTTTTAAAAAGCATTTACTGCAGTCAAAGGGATGTGACGTTTGATGAGTGACTCACTTCTTCAATGAATACTTTGTCAGACAGCGAATAGCCTGCCCCACAACCTCCAGAGTTTCCCCTCTTTTTTCGATGCGATAAGCAGAGAATGAGGTCAACAGCAAAGCGCCCGCAGTTGGAGCACACAACAACAATACAGTTCGGAAGTCTCGTCTTATTTTGAATAAGCGAAACATCATACGGATATAATTTGACCTGAGCAGTAGTCACCAGTAATGTTTCGTACAAATATGAAGCACGTCGTGTCGAACTGCTTTGCAGAAAACGAACAAGTTGCAGTGCCAGTTAAAGGCTACATTATTCCGACGAGTTATTAACGCCTTTCTTTCCCTGTGTTTTCTTACAAGGCCCGCAAGATGTTTGTGGGCGTCTGGGCCTTTAAGTATCCAAGGATCCGATGCTTCTAGAGATCACCAAACAGGTTAGCGTGTCCACCTAATAAACTGAAATAGCTGCCTAGAAGAAACGTACTAGGGAAAGAAAACTATCACAATTCGTACGCAATGTAATACTCATAAGGTTGCTGAAAATTCTTCGACAATTCGTGTTTATCTTCCAGCTAACAATGAACTAGATCAGGTCTGAACAGGTGAAGATGTTCACGCTTGAGCATTTTGATTGGTCTGGTTGGTTGGTTTGTGTTATTTATACTGCACGACATGCACAAAAACGAACAAACTTTGAAAGTGGGAGTGCAGAAATTAGAATTGCTAACTGCAAGCTACAACAGATGATGATTGCAGAATACTGAGGGCATAAGAGACCTAGGGACTTTTGCACATGTCCAATGACCTCTGTTTTAAACTTTGCGGCTCTGGTACCAGTTCTTCTGTTACATCTCACCAAATGTTTACATCCGGGGAGTGTAAAAATCAGTTCCGAAATGTCTTGCACGTGCCCTGGGATTGAGTACAATTGGAGTGAGATATTTAAGGTTAACACCTGAATGGATTAATCAGTATATGATCCCAAGGTGAAATGACTGATGTTGATTGAATGAACAACGAAAGATTGCTTGAGCTCACATGTTTGCAAAGGAAAGAATAAATTGCCTTTAAGATTTTCTGATCGTTATTCTGATCGGACTAGCCCATCCTAGCCCTAATTTGCACCGATGCTTTATGAGATAAAATATCATGAACCATGCCTTCTTCTGAAGGTCAACAACAGGCGTTTCTTGCCAGCTACAATCTGGTTTTTGAAAGGAAACGCTCCCAAAAGAAGGCCAAGTACCGCCGCTCTCGATAGTGATTGGTCTTTGGAAAAGTGTTGTGAAAAACATCCCCTTCTACAGTGCACACTGTACGGTGAACTTTCGCTACAAGTTTCACAGTTACGTGTCAGCCACCGTAATTCAAGGATTAATTGCCTATATATCGTTCATTCTGTAGTGGTGAAATATAGTGCTTTCGTCCGGCAACAAGTAAGGTGTTCCGAGAAGTTCGTCTCAGCAAGGTGATGGCCATCAAAATGGTGACTCATTGTATCTGGTCCCCTGCTTAACGTTTAAATACCATACCTACCCAGCAAATGTTCAGAAATGAACTTCCCAGTGAATGATAGAGCTGACCCTGCTCTCGATTCATCCGCTTCGAACTCTCACACGAGTGCCTTCGAGCTGGTACGCATTCATCTCGGAATACATGGTCTCTGGTAAGTACGTATGCAACATTACATGTTTCTTTCTATATTCGCTGGTATCCGCCACTATGTGGATTTATTCCTCATCCTAATCGCGGTTTCTGTTGGATTCAACAGGGCGGTTAGTGGTGGAAAGAACAAACTGCAAATTATAACGATCTGGACTGTAGCCAGATTCTTACGTAGCCAATCCCAGTGAAGTATATTTGACAAATGTGAGCTTCTCGAGTTCGTTTTGCGTAACTCGAAGTAAAGACAAGTCGTAGAACCATATCCAGCTTGATGTTGCTTTCAGCTTTCCATGTTTAGACATTGCTTTTCGAAAGACAAAGCCCATTATCAATGACCAGCGATAGATACCGTTTGAGCGCCACGCGATTAACGGTCAGCTTCACCTCACCTGATCCACCTAAACAGAGTGAATTTCAACTCGCAATGAAGTGCCAAACAAGATCAAAATGGGTGATAGATTTCCGTTTGCTTCAAACCTGTTTTAATTTTTGACCTAATAAAGAAACGATACTTGCCACCCATATTAGATGGCGCCGTGAGAATATGCCAGACTAAGTAATGTTTAAGCATCCAGCCTGAAGTTTCCGGTTTGTAGCTATTCACCAACGTATACAACCAGAGCACACTATTTCCAGGTGAACGAGTGCATAACGATGCGGTCATACTTGAGTGAATTTGAGACTGTCGTGATTACACAACCTCTCGCTTTTAGTCCCGGCAATGTAATTACGTTTTTGCACGTGATCGTCGTGCAACTTTTGACGGTCAGTTACTACTTAGTTATGTAGATGAAGTATGGAACTTGCTATCGTGCTCAGTGCCTAGAAGAATATATGGAAGTCTGAGAGAAATCAACCGCAACTTCATCGCTGATGGTTGACATGTACTCTTGACATCGTAATAGAGTGCGGTTCATTTTTATCAGTGGTTGCCTTTTGATAATTTTTAGTGATAGTTTGGACCAGGTCACACACAACTACGAAATAAATATTGTCCAGAAGTGCTATTCTCAGAAACACAAGCTTCTGTTTTGTGGGTTACAACATTGCCCCACATTCGTCAGTTGTTAGGTGGTATCCCACAGCGAAATCGCCTTACTGCTTGTAGTTAGGCTCTGTTACGGCTAAGAAACGTGCCTCGCACGCGACTGGCCAGCATTTCGGGCTGCTTGCCGGTCCGGCATCAGGGCCAGTTTTGATTGACAGTAAGCGTGGATCAAACAACTAATTGCGATCCACTATCCGCCGAATGCCGGTCGCCAATGCCGCATCCAGAAGGCGTTGGAATTTCCAAAATGTTGCCGCCTCGTGAACTTTATATCCGCCCGTACATGCGTTTTTGACCTGGATTTGGGCGTTTAGTACAGGTTGTGTACCTTTGTTGTTTCTTCTGACGGGAACGCTAGCTTGAAAGTTTCAGACTGAGACCTGAACTGAGACATTACGGTTACTACACAAGTGCTAGAACAAAACCACTAACATTCAGAATTCAAAAGCACTTGTAGTTTTATCACATCAATTTCCTTCGTTCTTGACGACCCAACAATTTCATTTGGTTGTACAACCATCTTGGTTTATAATCAAAAAAATAGACAGGTTGAATTTGACATAGTGAGAGTGATCTTGTACCCGTGCATGCCTCCGAGAAAACTTGATAACTCAGACCTCTGAGGAAAGAACATTTCACTTGAAAAGTTCGAAAGACCTTCTCTGGCATCAAGAATTTTGTGTGCAACAATAACACCCGAGGGACATTTGACTCTGGGAGAGGCAAACTACACCCTTTATCCATAGTTATCAGACTTGAGAATACTGACATATCAAGAAGTGTTTCTGGTTTTCAAAAATATATGTACGCAAACCGAGTGCGTTTCCAATATAGTAGAACATTTGCAGGTCTGCTTTTGATTGGTCTTTGGACTTGAAACGTAAATATGAAAAAGACGGAAGTTCTTAGTGTTTTAGCTGTGTTTCAATGGTTCTGGAAACGGTATGTCCAGAAGAGTAATCGTTTCGAAAGGATCTCACTGTTGTGCTTCAACACATATGGCCTTTCAAGAAAATATCAGTTCCGGTCCACTTTTTCTGATGGCCTATTTAAGGAAGCGTTACATTTTGTCCCCACAATGTGGCGATGTGCGTCAAGCAGACCAGGTGGGCTTAAGCGGTCAACCTGTTTGTATTAACCATCAGGTTCATATGTGTCCTCCGTTGTGTTCGTCAGAACAAAGAATTGAATAGGATACGGGGGAACCACTCACTTGTGAATTGTAGGGTTTGTCCCTGTCGTATGTTAGACTCGTCAGCGCCAATAACAGTTCAAGCCAGTAGTGTGATAAAACATATTTCGTATAACCAGAAATACATATTTCGACCGACTTTGGTAGTAGGTTCCATGTGACTTTTCAGTAACTGAGTAAATTTTAGGCCTAATCGAACGACTCCACACGCTGAGACAACTTGTTTGTACTGATTATATATACGTCGGAGAAGTTTTTTATTGCGAAGTCGAATTTCTATACAGTTTGTCAACCTGAACGTGATTCAGAAACGTGTCACATGTGTTTCCCCAAAGATAAACGGAGTTTTAATGCATGCTGGCACATAGGCTGTGAAACTGATCATATCCTCAGACTAATGTCTGATGGCAGGGTTGAGTTGACGCTCAATCGCACCAAACTCTAATGCGTTTGAAGAGTGTTTGTCAGTTATGCATTCATTTACTTCATTGTCCGAGCAGTCACGTGCAAAATAGTGCAACAGTTGGTTTCTTTACCTCGCAGAGCCTGCCAATTGATCAAATCTTTCTTTCCATTGGCCAAATGAGCCACAGTGACAATCACAACTGGGGAACTTTAGTACACATGGTAATTCAAAATAATTCAGAAATAACTGAGTACAAATTCCCAATTGTGGCGCAGCATTGTTCTTAATAAAATACCCTGAGGACTTCGACAAATGCTTACATCCGCAGCAACTTTAGGAGTAATGTGTTACGTTTACGCAGCGTATGCTAAATCTCAAATGTCATACCAACTGAAGCATGAGGCCGCTTGAAGCCGACCGTCACAAACGAAAGATTCAGCTGGATTCAGTTGAGTCTCCTGTTGAAGTCAAATTAGTGTACAAATGAGAGTATTTGTCGAATTCCGTCCAACCTGGGTTCAAGTAGGACGTAAAGTTGCGGGAAACTCGGTGACTGCGTCTGCATGATGGACCCGAAGCGGAGGGGCGAGAAAAGTCATGGGCTGTAGATGAGTTCTCGGAAGCCTTCTGAGTAGTGTGTTACTTTTAGACCACGTGAAGTTCTACTCTACTGAAGAATATAGCAAGCGTATTTAGATTATTGCTTGAATACATTCACCCATTTACAAAATTTTTCAACAAGTGAACAAAGGCCATTTAATTTAGCGCAAAAAACTTCATTCCCCTTCAGAAAGGCTTGTTAATTTTTCCGTTTTGACGTCAAAGCTCCCTTAGGCCATGTGATTAGGTCATCCGGTTAACCCACTTCCAAGGTAGATGGAGAACTCGTGTACCAAATCAGTGATGAATATTCATTTGAAATCATTGTTTGTTAGTGTCGGTGCCGGAATCTTATGATAGATGAGTTGGAGGGGGGGTTATTAGCGTCATTTTTTTCGGGTTTGGGTGTTTGATTTTCCGGCTTAGGGTAGTTCGATTGATGATTCGTCTCGAATAGCATTCACAATCATTGTTGGTCTATGTGGGTTATCAATTCTGGAAATGGAATTACGTGTATTTTTGGTAGGCTTAGCCTATGGACTTCCGATCTAAGCGACTTTTGTTAATGACTGCTCTTCATTAATAACAGCTCACCAACACTTGTCAGATGAAACCACCTCCACACTGCCGCCAGGCCCACGCCTTCTATTTTATGTATACTGGAATACATGACGATCTTCATCGCCTCGGTCATTTGTCGCTGTGAAGCTCATTCCCTGTCTCAAAACTTCATCTAAATCCATCTTGCGTCCCCTGTTGGATTTTTTTAACCAGCGCTCGATATTCATGTGCATTTTTTGTGTTCTGTCGGTGGACGGTTATCGGTGAAGAGGAGTCATTAACATAGATCGGAAGTGCGTAGGCCAAGCCAATCAATGCTCTAAGTCATCTCATCCACTAACCAAATGATCGTAGCAGGTAATAACCCATCCAAACTGCTTTGAATCACAGTATCACACCGGCCAACCTGGTGATCTCTTCATTTGACATGGACGAGCTTTTATTTAGACGAGTGAAACATGGGTCTGCTACAATTCCACCTACTGTTTACAAAGACAGCTCTGTTAATATTGTTGTGCCAGTAGCGTAAACAGGATGTTGTATATTACATAAAGTCCGTTGTTGACGTTCTATCGGTTTCCACCGTTACGGGAAAACTGGGGCAGTCGTCCCGGTTCAGTGAAGAAACTAACATAACTCCATCCTACGGACCTACGCTATTCGGCATGGGTTAAATGTGGTGTGGAATGTGAACAAAAACATAAAACCTTTCAGTGTACTCCAAGGAGGTGCCCAATTTCAATTTATACGTAAACATAAACCATTTTCTATGGTTTCAATAGAGAAGTCTACCTCCAAATATTGGTAACATAAATGAATTTATTGTTTGTTGATCAGGTGGTTTTTGGATTGTGCCGAGTTTAGCAGTTAGCTTGTAGATGTTTCGTCCCCATATGTGGAGTGGGTGGGTACCCGCTTCCCACCTGATCGCGCTTAAACAACTTTAAAAGAGCTTCTGTCACTTGCTGAGGTGACTAGTTAACTGACGGACAGCCTCCTCGTTCCAGATTTTGCATCGCAACAGTCAACGTTAGATCAACAATATGGAACACATCTTGGAGAAACTGCAACATTGTGAGACGCAACGAACAGGACGAAATGATTATCACATTTGGTCTGACCACACTGTTCACGTCTGTAGATCTCCGCCCAAATTATTGGACGGCTACGGTGAACCACTTCAGTATCTGAAGGTAGGGGATCTTTGTAAACCGCTCAATTAATGTTTGACCATATATTCTGAATTCTTTGGAGCATACTACGGATAACTGAGAGGAACACCAATGGGGCTTCTCATTTGAGGATTACTGCAGAAAATGGAATGCGAAGACTGCCGGAAGCCTACAGAAACACGACACTTACAGGCTGAATGCTGAGATACCACAGCAACTACCCGAGCTGTCACAAACAAAGCTGGATTCGGGCACTCTCCAAGTCGATCGACACACCGAAACTCTAAGGAGTCTAAGATGAAACAAGAAACTCTTTAATGCAAAGTACTTCAAAGAAATGGATACCCAGAACTAACGTAACAGCACAATCTGAAAACGGACTAATGAAAAACATGTCCTAAATCAGCGTAAGAATTTTGCAGCGATGTGATGTGACGCTGGCATAAAAACCTCCAAAATCTTGTGGCGAAATGTTTCCAAAAGCAGCGAATCGGACCTAATTACGACGAACAATGTCATAGAAGACAGATTTTGCCAAATCATACGAGCCTAAACTTCGTTTTGAACGACATCCGAATACTAACTTAAATAACAACAGACGAGAAAGGGAGGATTCAGCTAGACGCAGTTGCTGGGCTGTGATAAGTTTAGAAAAAGCTCTTTATGAAATCATGGTAGTCCACCAACAATACCAACATCAGACAATAGAACTGAGTCAGTTTTTCAACCACTAACGAAAAGAGAATTCTGGCAATACAAAGCTCCATACTACACAAGAAACCAAACAGAAAGGTCATACAGGAACCTGAGAGGTCTGAATCTAACGACCAATTGATCACAAGACCGGCTTCCGAGTATCTGGTTAATCGGTCAGACCCTAGAATAGCAACCACCACGAAGGAGTACCTAGGAATGCGCAACCAACTAAATAAACTTTAAAAAAACAAACCACAACTCAACGCAAGCTGGGAACAGGGCGATCAAAGGCGGGAAAAACTACCAAAAATAGAAGGTAGGTGGATAACCAATCAAACCGAGGAAACGCAGGTTACAAATTGTGAACCGATCAGTTAGACGAGTGAGCACATTTATCAGGTTACCCAAAGGACCAACTTACCGCAATGCAGCACAGCTCACAGACAGGTGAATGAAATAACGTGTAAGGTTTCCCTAAATTAGCCAGCTACGTCGGTGGGATGCTATTTATATGCCACTATAGCTCACACGGGAAAGATGAACGTACCTATGCAAATGAGCGTTGATGGTCTCTTCTTGGTTAGTGGTGAAACGTTTGCAAGCCAATGTTAAGCTAGGCACACAAACCAGCTTCAGGTCCATGAAACGGTTTTCCATGCGGACCCTCTATTTTCAAGAAACTATCAGTCACATGTGGAGCAGCTCCGCCGTTTCTCGCATTTTTTCATATTTCATCATTTTTAAAGTAGAACTACGCGCCAGTTCGTCCATATGGTGAGAAAACATTTTTGTTTGACTGCAAATACCCTCATGATGATCGTTTGATTTTACAATGCAGTTTTTGTTGATAAAAATCACTCTAAGAGTTTGGAAAACGCACGAAATTCAGTGCCAAAAAGCAATGGATGAACACCGAATAACGTTCAGACTATGCAGTTGAGGAAATTAAGATCCAACCTTGTTAGCCCATGTTCATCTACTTGATACATATAGCTCATGAGAATTGCCTGGATTGGCATTTGGTACGTGACTGCGCAAGGGAACTGCCTCGATCGAGTTTTTTTGCAAAACAGCTGACAGAGATGTTAGCCAGAAAGCGATAACTGCACAATGATAGGTTTGCAATGCGACTTGTTGTATTAACACGTCTCAGGTTTGTTTTCAATTCTTTTCAGACGAAAGGCGTCTCATGTGATCTTTTGTCTTATTCTCGATGTCCCCCCGGAGTCCTCCGGACTTTCATGCTTTTATTGCAAACAGTCGTCAATTAGGCTAAACGAGTTTGCATGCAATGCTAATTTTCGACCACTTAGATGAGTCTAAAGAAACTTGTCTCGAGACAAAGTAAGCAAGTGAGTGAAGACAAGCCCATAAAAAAGGACGCTTCTTGTCGATCGAGAACGGTTGAATGTCACGCAATAGGGCGGATCAAAGAACACGGAAGATTGCGGTAATCAGTGACTGCTGAGAATGGCTTGAGAGTGTTGGAGAGTGGTGACCATCATCCCTATGGGGAACCCATTCTTACACGAATTTCGTATTATGTAATAGATGCATACGTCAAGTCATGACTTATCACTTCGTGTGAATAACTTTGGGTGAAGAGGAAGAGAAAACTGCTTCTAACATAAAACCCCGATCCAAATGATGTACAACAACAGTAGTCTATAGGAGAACAAGTGCTTTCAAAATGACCCACTTCTGTTGAAAGTACTGCTACATTTGTTCGAATCCTAAGATTTGGAAGACCTGAACTCGTCGTTGTTCTTCTTCTGAAAGTGACCTCTATTTTTAGTAAAAGGGCGTACACAGACTTAAACTGCCCCAGCTCACCGGATAGTCCAGTGCAAATTTGCAAGGAAGAGCCCCAGAATAGTGAATGAGAAGTACAAACTCTTTGTATAAGCTGTGTTCTAGTGGGCTCGACCGCAAGCTTAAACAGGCAACAATGAGCGTTCGATGAAAACGAAGTACGGGCGCAATAACGGTACAAGTCTGCGTTGGTCTAGCACTGGAATATGCCCAACCCACGTGGAAGAAGCACGCGAAAGGGCGCGCCAAGCCCGGAGGGGGTAAGAACGGCAGTTTGCTGCCTACAGACGGATTGAGCATAGAGGAATACAAAGACAACAATCGACCAATCAGAACTCTGAGAAATCCCAGACTGTCAAGGTCATTTTTGCAAGCCCGGAGGTCACAGGGGCAAGTAGCAATATGACAGGATGTGTGAGAGGGGTGCGGGTGATCGGCATGTGATAAAGTTAATGTTGTGAACCAATGCGAACGCGCCAATGGGACTAGACCCACATGGTGCACGCTAAGGTGAAACTGTACCCGTTCGACAACGGGATGTCGTAATCAGAACAGCTCCAAGTAAGATGAACTCAACTTTTCTCAAAAGTACTTCATTCCTATTCCATAAGAATCTTGGGCATATCAGCTAATTCGCAAAGCTCCACTGTTACCAAATCATTATTCAAGCATGAGTGGTATGGTTGGCTTGGAACGAAAAACGATTACCTTTCTAGATAGGTGCATTTCACCCGTCATTGTCACAAAAGCTATTGGACTATTCTGAGAAGCTGTATAATCTAACGTTTCTTCATCGTGTCATACGCCGAAACGGCTGAGCGCTAGTCACCCTGGGACTGGTGACCTCATCCGGCTAAATGGCAAGCTTATTTGTCCTTTCACTCAAATTAAAAGGCAGGTTTCCCCTATTAAACCACCTTGAAGTTCCCCAGAACATCTGAGTCCTAATTTGAACACTGTTTACTCAAGTAAGCTAGCTGGCACAAACTATTAGCTTAATCCGCGGATTCTTCAAGTCATTAGTGGTTAGAATTTGTTATTAGCACTCTGAATAAGTCGTCACTATTGATTGTTTGGATGCACTGGAAGAATTCCAGGAAGTTATGTTGGGGTTCCGAGTTGGATGACGTGGATCAGGCACAAAATGCATTACAAGCCACCTGACATGCAAAACTTATCAGGCTCCCCAAAGAAATGGAAACTTGCTCACGAGTACTTGCTAGTTGTGTTGGATTCTGATGGATTGTTGAACTTGATCGGAAACTAAAAAAAGACGGGAGCACAAACAAGTTGTCTAACCAGGTTAATAACTGCTGTTGAGATCCCACTCCTCGTATTCAACCGCATACAATGAGGACATTAAGTGCCAATTACAGCCTACCGTAGCGTGCAAATATCCAGTACCCATTTGGTGGGTTATGATTAATACGAAGCAATTTGCGTATGCATGGTTTGCGTGACTGTCCCCATTTTCCTGAAAGCATTGTAAAGATGAGGCGAGATAGCTCAATGGTTAGAACGTGAATGTACTGACCGGAAGGTCTGTGGTTCGAACCCGGCCTCTGCAACTCGACTTTACCTGTCTAGGCTTGGCACAGGGCAGTATCCCATCCCTAGTGCTTCCATCAGGTGGCATGGCAGCTAGGCGCAAAAAGGGTTTAGAGCTGAACGATGGCAAAAGATAAACCTTTGGTTTCTTGTGACGTTCGTAGCCAGTTTTACGAATGCAAAAGCGCCGCATCCTCCCAGTTACCTTTGTGAACGAATATGCATGGCTGACGCCGTGGTATCGATACATTTGTCAGATCTCAAAGAAATTCTCTCTTTTCTACACTCGATTTGCGACACAAGTTAGCTCGATTGCGTAGGCGATCCACCTAACATTCAGTTCAACAATGGCCCGTAATTTAGTAGATAAACTTCGCGAATATTCACAATTATTTCTTTTATATCTTCTGTAGAATTTGGCCTGATTAACAAATCCGCTTCCAGATGGCGAGGAAGTTGACGCTGTTATATCCTAAGGGGGGACTAGGGTTGGTTAGCTCTACCGACTGTTAACCAAAAAGTCTAAATCGACTGGAGATGCCTGTGAGAGTGCCAGAGGTTTTCTGAACATAACGGTCTACTCAATAGATGGTTAAAAACTACTCGAGAGCCCGCTATCAGTTTACTCTTTCGAGCTCACCAGGTGGACATAATCCGCGAGTTTCCGTCAGAATTATGTTCTGCTTAAACACAAAAATTTTTTGCACAAATTATTTAGTTCACTCATCCGCAGAAAGGTTTATGGTTAATGGGAAACTCAGCTGAACCTGTCGTTGATGCTGTGTGTGTAATGGCACAGAGATACACTTTATCATCTCGAATATTTTACCGGCTGAGGCATGAGGAGATCTCTACCCAGCACATTCATTTGAAGAATGCCGTAAACACGGCTGTTGCAGGGTAATTTGGAAATGAGTGAGTTTAAACTGTTATAAGCTCTCGGTGCCTACTTTCCATGACGCTTGATGGCAGCCCGAGGGCTGAGATACTGTGAGGTTACCTAATCCCAGACAGAAGAAGTCGAGATGCCGGGATTGGGTTCGGACCGCGGACATTCTGATCAGTAAGTCCACGCCTTAACCACTGAGCTTTCTCGAGCTCACTACATGACTCCTGTGTTTAGCACACTTGAGGATCTTGTAGGGTGATGTCAAAGTATTATTACCTACTGAGGATCAATGCAGGAAAAAATGTTTTCTACTCATGCTCTGTGGTCATTCGGGGCCCATCACAAAATGATTTTTACACAAACCAACCTGCTTCGGATGGTTTCAGTGACCAAGGGAACTGAACAAAAAGTCAGAGGCGTGACCAAAGGACGATTGGTCATCAATTTGCTTTGCAGGTGAGCATCAAAAAAGCTCGGTGAGAATGATGTCACAGTACAGTCATGTCGTGTACACAGACAGATATTGTAAGGTCCACAGAAGGGGTGATAGATAAAACGAAACAAAGGTCATTCCGTATCATCTGAAACACCTAGAAATTGATTTATTTACAGTGGAATATTCAACTGAATATCTGCTGGAGCTCTCTTCTACTGCAACCTTCAAAATGGGCGAAACAGATAGTGAACTATCGAACAGTGTTCAGCATCCTTATGAGTAGTGTTTCGTTGATCAAAAAGCGTTAGCAACTGTTTGGACTGACATCGCATGAGTTAATCGTAAGCAACACTGCGACTTCAGTGGTCAAACATTGGGAGGAAATGATTCCATGCGTCAGCGGAGCTATCCGAAACACGTGACTAAATCTGTTGACTAGCCTTCCATCCTGAGTGAAACTCAGGTGAACTGACGCGATTTGGGTGAAAGCGGAGTCGGTGTGAAGTGTCAGACTGTGAGAACAGTGCTCACTGTCTTGTTGTGACCATACAGGTCGTGCCATAGGCTGGACCTGTTCGTTGTACGTTCAGACACTGACTGGAGAGTTCAAAGGTCATAGTGATTTAGGCTAGCTGATTATGCCTGATTTTCTGCCGTATCCTCAGCACTTATCACAAACGAGAGATTCAGCCGGGTTTCAGGTGAGTCTCTCGCAAAACCAAATTTGTTTGCAAATGAGTGTATTTGCGCTAAACTTTTTTATGTTCAACCGTGTTGTAAATCACGCTGTAGTATTAAGCCGCCTGCCAGTGTACTACTGAATGACGAATCCGCCAATTACCGGCGAAAGAACCAAAACTGAAATCCACAAACGCTACGTGTGTGAACAATTGCCGACACAGCATGCATCATGCAAACACAATGGTGCACGCTGGGCAAGGTCACCTGCTGAAGCCTGGTGTGGGACAGAGGAGAGACACCAGCAAACATGTGCACACTCTGTCCGTTTGCATTAGAATGAATGGACTTAGCCGACAGGATTATGAATTTTGGATTGTGATGGCGGAGCATAGTCGGTTAGTGTTATCACGAACACCATTTTGTCACGGAAGATACGGGAGTTGAGAACCATATGGGTTCAATAAATTCTCTCAAGGCCATAAAATCATACATGCTAAAGCGTTGAAGTACAGAGGTAAATACCACGCATGGCGTTCCAAAAATACTGTGGGACTAGGCCGTTTATTAGCGCGGATATTTGATAGCTGGGCCAAGATGACCAACGAGATGTCCTGGGGATTCAGACAGGGCGAGATTGTCTGTAGTTGGCGTGTGTGTGTGTGTGCGTATGTGATGGATTTTGTGGACGTATTTGACAATGCAAGTGAGGGTAGGGTGAAACAGATAGCAATCGTCCTGGTCATGCAGATAATGTGAGATTCTCGTGTATTTCAGCATTTTCACCTCTGCACATGTGTGACCTGAAGACGAATCATCCCAGACCATTTGTCAGTGAACCCCAGCTAGCTTCTGTGATTCAGTGATTCAGCAAGCTCGCGCATGCCACTATGCCAAGTATGCAATATTTTCAGAGAAAATTGTTTGAATATCATACTGGTGGTATTAATGCCCTGATATTCTCACAGGAACATATCAAATTCAGGTAAAGACAACTGGATGTCTGAGTTTCTTTCGACTTTGGATTTAGCTGTTTATTTATTTATTTCGGTCTCATTTACTTCTATGATATTCCGTGTTTCTCATCTGTCAAACCATTTACCCAAATGCACATTGGATGTCTTGTGGAGTTAATTTTATTGGTCCTGCCAATGAGCCCAAAAGGACGTGTTGTATTTCAAAACGAACTGCAGTTGTTGTGTAATTTGTTTTGTGCGGATGTTTATCCCGTGACGTTAGGACATAAGATCTGAGTAACGAAGCTATCAAGGACACTTCACTTGAAAGCATTTTGCTTGTGTACGCTGTTTGCAATAAAGATTCGCGTGAGGTAAAAAAACAGGTGAACGGGTTAAACTAGTCGCAACTGTGACCTCTTTCACATTCATCCCTACTTCCATTTTCTATTCAGTGTTGGGTTATTGAAGAGGTTTCTGAAACTCAATGTGCCGTGCGGAGTGTCAAGGAAAGATACAGCGATGTCTCGAATAACGCGTCAACTGGAACATGAGGCAGCCTTTATGCAGCATGTTCATTTGAAGCATATCACGTGTCCGATGTTCAGATGAGTCTCTCGTTGACAACAGCCTAACTTCTAATTGAGCGTATTTCGCCAGCTGCGTACTATCCGTTGTTTTAGTAGAACGTAAGATTGATGAAAACTGGGGGAAACGGTCATATGACGCTTTCCGTGAAGGGCGACACCGAAGAATCTTCACGTGCCTTGTGAGTATTGTGCTTTATCAAGAGCTTTAACACTTTCAAATTCGTCCGTTCTCAATCTATTTTAGTGCTGTACTGAGTGGCTTACAGAATTATAACGAGAGATTACAGTCCTGTATCCCAATGCAAAGAAATCGCCATACTTTTTCTCATTTGCAATTTTGATTTACACCTGAGCCACCCACAAACGACGTTTAACTACACAGTGAGTTGATTCACTTTCAGGTTTGTGGATCTGGCTAATCCGTATGAGTAAACTCCCGTGATCTGCACAGACTGCGGTGAAACAACTAGTTATTAACTCTGTCCTCTGACGAAAGATCAGTGGAGTGCACTCGGAACATCAGTGTACAAGTAAACATAGTCTCCAAGTGGTCCTCCATACCTATTCACAACCGGTCCTTCAACGAAGTAGACAGAATGCACAGTCTATCAGTAGGACTCCAAGTAGGCAATTTTTATAAACGTTTAAAACTTGCTTCGGTTCCTGCCCAAATTCCTTTTGCTGGTATATTTTACCGAGAGGTGTCTGAAATAGCTAGAGCCACACCTTGAGAAATAATCAAGAGCCACGTAGAAAACAATTGCTAGTAGAAATCTACAAGCCATTGGTCTACAAATTGTACTTTGGTGACGTTTTCGGGATTGCTTGAAACTATGGTCATATACGGGAGAATCACCAACTGTCTAAAGACTCCGAAGTGTATTTCGGACTGGTAGTAACGGCTGAACAAGAAAGTACATTAGCTTCCTCGATGGCTAATCGGGCAGGCGTGTCAGCTTCGTGAGTTTTTCACAGACCTGACAACGTTTAATTTTGAACGTTTAGCGCCCAGGTGACAAAAGCATACACTGTCACGGACTCAGTAGTACAAATTGCATGGAACCGTCAGAGATGAAACAGGGTGTCAGGATACATTGGATAAAAACAGATATCCCCCAGGTTCATCAATGACTAATCGACAAAGAAAGCGGAACCACTAGGCATCGTGAAGCATGAGTCGGCAAGCACCCTCAAATTAGCTGTAAATATGCCATCTGGCTGCTCAAAAGAGGGAGGCCTTGGTAACTTTTATATTTATACTGTTTTCATACTGTTCTACACACTACACCTATACTGTATTTCGTCACGCAGTTAAGTCATTTTAATTCTCAGGCTTGTGATTGCAACCAGTCGTCGACCTATCCCTGCTGACCACGTACATCGACAATCTGCTCCCAGGTGACGCATCCATCAGTCTTTCCCCAGGCAAATTTTAACTTATATCTGTCCATAATAAGGATTTTTCTTGTCCATTTCATTTTTCGGGCGGAAAGCCATCTACCCAAGTCAGTACAGCCTCACAGGATCTCATTTGCCGAGGCTACTGCTACGAAATGCGGTGTCCCATTCGGATGAAGACCAAAACCATTCACATAAAATTCTAGGCTCTGCTGAACTTGTCTCCAAGACAATAGACCGCTCCCCCCAGGATGTCTGACCTTATTGATCGTCAGATCTGGAGAGCTTCGGTACTCTCGACTGTCTCTGTTTTCCCTCATGTCTCTTCATAGGTAAATAAACATTTACTTGCCTGAAGAGCGTGCTGTCGACAAAATGTGTTTCATTGCAAACTCATCTAGTTCTTCTCACTTCAACTACCAGTCCAGAATTGAGTCCAAGCACGAACGAAGTAAGTTGATTGTCTGGCCTACAAATGCGTCAGGTCACGAAAACTAAGTGAGCATTTAACTTGCCAGCAAACACACGATCGTTTTGGGTTTGCGAGGGAAAAAATCTCCAATTCAGGGTAAAACCTGTTTGGGTCGTAAGACTGGTACATTATTAATAGTCAAGTGTCGCGGAACATGTTTCAAACTGGTGGTGTATCGATTTTCCTCGCTCAAATGCGGCTGCTTTCAAATCATCGGACACGTGAGAGGGCTTTAGGAGGTGAACTGTGCTCATTCTAATAAGTGACCCTACAGGCGTATGCGAAAAACATTTTGAAGAGTGGTGCAATCAAAGTCGATTATTTAGACATACCACGACAGGTGACTTTTCATACTATTTACAGAGAATGATCAGTAGGTACTACGGTACTAGTCCGTTTTCCATGAATCTTCGTCTGTAATGTCTCAAACTGTGTCCCTAATTTAGGCACAGTTTCTTTCTTTTGACCAGCTTGGGTGGAGAGGGTGGAGGTTTAGTTTTCCGTAAGTTTTTGTGCATACCGGCACAACTAAGTCTATAACACAGTTGGGGTGGAACAATGGACTCTGACTGGTTAATAAAACTGCACATAGTCGGTTATTTGACAGGTTTTCATTGTTACTGACAAAAGTTTAGAGCAACATTCGGTTTGCTTGCATTTGTTCTGGCGAGTTTGTAACGATGTACAGTCTTGAAATGTGGTGAATGGATGCCGGTCTAATCATGTTCCGACTGTGATGTCGGCACTTCCCAGTCAGAGATAAACCGAATGAAAACCATCACAACTATGTCGTGCGTTTCTTGGTGTAATCTAACTGGTTTATCACATACTATATTCAGGTCTAACCAAAATCGACTAGCAGGAAGCCATGACCTTTTTTTAAAGAAATAGAATGACTTGGATTATGATTGCTTTTTTTGAGCCTATTTGTTATGTCGTGAGATTTTGCCAGTCCGTAACAAAAGTTCCGAAAACGCCAAAGATATCCCTAATTAGCGGTCTAAATGCACCGTCAAGAAACTGAATGAGCTTTAGCAAACAAACAAGTCGATCGTGCCATTTGACTTGAAACCCATACCTGTAATAGAGTGAAACGTACCATGCAATGCCAAGGCATGTCTGCCACCAATAAGAGATCAGAATGCCAAAGAAAACAAAACATGACAAATTATCAAGGACAGGGGAAGCATTCCAGAGATCAGATAAATCAAAGAGACCATTGATGTTGCAGATGTTGACCTACTCAAATCAGCGGCCTTCCTCCCAACTGAATTGAAATTCACTTTCGTGGTTAGTAGGCCCTGCTTAGGACGGCGTTGGAGGCGATGATGTCACCTTTTCTGTGGGCACATAACATAAACGACCAAGGCGTACACGAAATGAGCTCATGAATAGAGTTTTGCAGTTGTCTTCAGCTAGTTACACTTGCACAATTCTCCCCCCGCACCAAGTGAGTCTAGATAAAGCATAATATCATTACTGATAGGAATACTACTCATGAGTGGTAAAAGTTGCAAATGCATTCTAGCGGAAGAACAAACTTCACTATGAACATAACTGGATCGCTTGCTTTTAAGATGCCAGCAATGTAAAACGCGATGGCGTTTGCCGACAACGTGAAATTATGCAATTCTTTACGTTTCCATCAATACAGTTAACTCATTTCTTTGTCATAGTCTACTACCGCTCATATAAATACTTACTTGGCTATTCAACGCAACGCAAAGGTGAATTATTGTGTTTCTATATCATAAGGAAATCCATTTGGCCACAACTTCTATTGGGAGTGTAGAGGCATACCGTTTATTGAGGTCATATTCTTCAACAGGACAAACCCAACCACGATCCTATCTTCTAATGTATTTTCGCCTCGTTTCTGGCGCAGCCTGAGTATCGTTGGACAGCTTTCCACTTACCCATACGGTCGCCCACTACGCATCTGTGTCTCATCATCTGTCGTTTGTTTTTTCACCTCAGAACCTGTTCTGTGCACAGTGTTGGTAAAAAGGTGAGCCAGGAACTGACAGGTATCTTAAAGCTCTCGCCGTGTACTTACCACGATCACTTGGTAAACTGACGTATGCCTTATTGGGAGGACTGTAACCAGAACAGAAGTTTCGCATACAAAAAAGACCGACCAATTTTTTCCAAATTTTTTTCTGTGACGGACAAACGGACAGATAGATAGATAGATAGATAGATAGATAGATAGATAGATAGATAGATAGATAGATGAGCGGTTATACAGTAAAATTAGTCCAGCTTGCTTGGCGTCTTTTGAATTTGTCGACAGATTGCTACTTCTCAGGCCTATATTGCATCGTATGCAGAGTATTTATGTACTGCAACTACGCCACTGTTCATGATAGCTTATTCATTCTGAAGAACTGTATGGTTTCTTGCTCTAATGTCAGCACATTTACAACGTTTGCAATGCATCATGACATGACGAAATTATCTTCATTGCCGTTGGAGTAGGGCTTCATTTTGGGGAAAGTCTAATCTCACACGTTGACTGCATTAATTCGGACATTCTAGTGAAATCTTTTGCGCTTGACGCGCAGTTGCAGCACGGGACTCACACTGCAGCTGTCTTTTCGAGAACGGGGAGTGCACATTTTATCGAGGATCATTCAGTCGTACATTAGTGCAGAACAAAATCCATGATATTAGGAAATCACTCTGGTACCTCTCTGACCAATGTAGTTTTTTCATGTAAATTTACAAGGTTTCTCACCTTTCTCGGAGCATAATAGAAATGGTTAATTTGTCCTAGAATCACAGAATCAATGTCACTGTGTCGGCTTGCGGCAAGTTTCATCTCTCCACAGTGACCGATTTGCGATATTCTCGCCAATGGTTATCCTGGAACCGCATTTCACAAGGAAAGCGGAAGCGATTCCGGCCACAGTGGCCGAGGTTGATATGAGGCGGAGAGTGGCGATCGATAATGATCTATTCGTTAGCATTTTTATTTGTGTCCAGGTTGCATGCCAGTTTCAGCTGTACTTTTCGCACTACCCGTTGTCCCTTTATCATCATCCAATGCGTCCCACTGTATGCAACATCTGCTACCTCGTAGTCAATGTTTTTCGCTGAGCACACGTGATAACGAGACTTGTTTGCCTAAGGTAGATTCTCATAATACGACAATCACTGCACTGTGTTTCCCTGAACTGAAAACTTGTCAACAAAAGCTGATCGAAATTGTGCCGAGTTTATAACACAAGATCACTGAAAGTAATACTAGCTAAGCAAAACTCACAGTAGTACCTTGGTGTTTGGTCACCATGCAACGTCTAATATAGCATGAATATATTTTTGTCTGTAACGATAACGGTTGCATGGGGGCCGAGATATTGCCAGATCTCCTATATCTGGACAAGGGGATAATTATGGTCCTCAGCCAAAGCTTTTGGCTCAAAAGCCTCACCTTAAGATGGCTGTGGCTGGATTCAGACCGACTGAGTAGCCAAAAAGTTTAGGAACAAAGTGTTGTACTTGTTCCAACCCCGACCTGGAGAGCCTCTATTCCCTGACCAAACTGGAAAGAGGGACTCTGTAGATTCCGCACCAGCATCCTTCAGTACAGCCAAATGGGTTCGTGGCGTGCGCACCACGATAATGTCCAGTCTCTTCGCGGGGGACAGATTATGAAAGCGGCTAGTGTCACACTGAGTGCTTTGGGATCGTTGCGCCTTCCTGGCTAGGGCCTAAATGATTCTACCTGCAGGTGACTGGAAGCCCTGGAGGACATGGAATGCAACCGATCCCAGTGGCGCACACACTGCTATTTCCTAGCCGGACTGCCTGGCTCACGTTCGTCTGTTGTTGTCCGCTGGGCTTATGTTGGATGAGGTTTGCAAAGGACCTTATTCTAGATCGTTTTCCTTAAGGACATAGGGCTTCTTCACCCTACCCCTCCCTTCCCTTTTCTTTCCACTCTTTACTTAATTCTTCTTGCTCGTGATTATGTGGGAGTTAAGCTCCAGTGTGTATTACTGGTGTATTGCTGTCAATAATGATGACGATGATGGGTGTTTGGTGCATTCCAAACTGTTTGACTGTCAGCATGAACTTTGGAAAAAGTCAAACTGTCCAATCTAGTACGCAGGAAGGAAAGAACAGACAATTTTAAAATCTAGATATCAGGCTTTAACATGTAACCGCCAACCACATATCATCATTAACTGGTCTACCAAACTTCACTATTGCCCTAGCTATTTTGTACACAATGTTGCCCGAAGTCAGACGGCTACGAAAAAAATGACGCTTGATCTTCTCTAGGAACTACCGCTCTCCAGAACAATCGCAAAACAAATTTAGCCTGATTCTGGCCTGATTATTTAGGTAACACGTACATATGAAGGGGGAGTTGGTGACGTGTACCAGGAGCTGAGATAGCGCTGTATCGATTTGTGCTGGTCACTTCTAGAGCGTCTCACCATGGTTCATAAAGCCACTAAATTCGAGGTTACCATTGTGATTTCCCAAATGATGAAAAAAAATCATCTGCATTTTTAAACAAATCCCTGGTGAAGGTCGCCTACAGTATTCTTGCATCTTGCTCCAAGGCATTTTTCTCGTTCGAATCTCGGATGGTCCAATATTCCATGCAATTCAACGATAGATCCCAACATAAACCTTAAGTTCAGAAGCGGTTGTTCTTCATACAAACTGTCTACAAACTGGTTGTCGATCAGGTGGCTGTTGATCTGTTCGCCGAGCTTGGCAACTGGCTTGCAAACGTTTCGTCACCATACGAGGAGACATCATTCAATATTTCAACACATCACCAACAACTTCGGGCTTTCCACGCTCAAATCAGCCCGTTGACGGGAGACTTTCGCCTGCCGACAAGCTTCCACACAACAACAGCTCTACTTCCTCCATGAATGCCTGCGGAAAGGCATCCTCCCACGTAGCGTAACCTACCGACCGCCAGTTAACCATCCACAAGCTTGGATAATAGCTAGACAGAAGGGTCGACGAATGGTCAGACCCAAGATTACAGACGTTCACAACCGCATTAGAAAATACGACAGAATAACCAATGAACATAGAGAGGCTTGCTTGAGGACAATAGGACCAGATCTCATGGAGCAACTCAGCACGGCGATAGGACGAAGAGCTACATCCACTGCTAAAAACAAAAAGGCTCATCTAGATGGCAACTTCTCAAGGCTGATTAGGAATCAGGAGTGCGAGGGTAATCACAACAAAGCCTGGATAAGGAAACTATCCAAAAGGCAACTGACGGAAGCCGAAGAAAACGTTCTCATCAAAGAGCTTAATTTCAATTCCAAAGACGCAACAAACATAGAGTATTTAGCCAGCATAGAAGCAGCGATTAAATCTATCGGACTCGACGAGAACGCTCAGCGGCAACTTCGTCAAACGGTCGTCCCAGTCATCACACGCAATAAGCCACTCAACGTGTTTTCCGGCAAAGAGAAAGAGGCAATGAACAAGTTGAAGAAGGATGAAAACATCGTGATTCTACCGGCAGACAAGGGACGCCTAACAGTGATCATGGACAAATCGGACTACATCAATGAAGCAAAGGCACTACTCAACGATACAACTACGTACCGCCGCTTAGAACGCGACCAAAGCAAGCAACTAGCAAACAAACTCAATAAGAACTTAAAGCAACTCTAAGATCTTCACGAGATTACAAAAGAGGAATATTGGAGAATGAGAGCTCGTGATTCGGCAACTCCCAGCTTCTACGGACTCCCAAAGGTACACAAAGAATCAATACCCCTCCGACCGATTGTATCAGTCCCTGGAACAGCGACCTACAATCTTTCGAAAGAACTATGGAAAAGGTTGAAACATCTCATCGGTGGGTCTCAACACTCAATCAACAATGCGAGACGATTTCTGGAGAAACTGAAAAACGTAAACATCGACCAGGACGAAATAATGGTCTCATTTGGTATGAGCTCATTATTCACGTCTGTGGACGTCGATTCTGCCAAGACAACTGTGACCGAGTTATTGGACAAAGGCGGCATGCCAACTGGATCACTGGAGAAAGACCACTGCACATTACTCGACTTATGCCTGATCACACATTTCGAGTTCAACGGAGAATATTATGAACAACTGCGAGAGACACCAATGGGATCGCCGATTTCAGGATTTATTGCAAAAATCACAATGCCAAAACTGGAACAAATCGTGTTGCCCGATATAAATCCTAAAGTATGGATCCATTACGTGGACGACACTTTTGTGATAATCAAAAGGAGCGAACTGCAACGGGTAAGCCAACTGCTAAACAACGTTTTCGTCGACATCAAATTCACAACTGAGGAAGGAAACAACGGAAAACTGGCATTTCTAGACTAGATTGCCGAACGGACAGCTACAAACTGAGGTCTACAGAAAGGCGACGCATACGGACCAAATACTCAGCTACCACAGCAACCATCCAAATTGTCACAAACGAAGCTGCATTAGGACACTTTTCAAACGGATCCAGACACACTACAGCACAACAAAATCCAAGATCAAAGAAGAAAAACGCCTATACAAATTGTTCCAGAGAAATGGATACTCGAGGGATTTCATCTGGAGTTCACTCAGGAAGCCAAATACGATCAATGCAACAGCACAAAATGGAAGCAAACGAGTCACACTCTCATACATCAAGAACACCGCTGAGATGACAGCAAGGCTGTTACGACGGCATAATACAACGGTCGCTTACAAGCCTGCGAACACTTTGCGGAGGACACTATCAAGACCCAAAGGGAAATTAGATCCAATGACGAAGAACAATGTCATATACAGGATCCAATACAAGGACTGCAACAAACGGTATATAGGACAAACGAGAAGGAAGCTCTCCACCAGAATACACGAACACAAGCTCGCCACTGAAAGACACGATCAATTTTCCCTCACCTCCGTACACAAATATCAGGAAGGACACGAGTTCGACTGGAGCGGTGTTCACATACTGGCTCAAGCAAGAACGAAGAAAGAACGTGAATTTATGGAAGCGTGGTACTCCACTGAAGAAGCTATCAACAAACATATCGAAATTGATCCAATTTACCAACCACTAAAAGCAAGAGAACGCCAGAACCACAGAGCTTTGAGCTGCAAAAGTGACCAGACGATCAACTCATAAGAGAAGCAGGAAAGCCCCATCCAAACGGACACATCAATTTAATTGGAGGAGGCGCAAAGCCAATGAACCGAAGCACCAAATCGACTGGCGGACGCAGGGACGCTAACCGTTACAATGGAGAAAATGGGGTGGTGCAACCAGCCAGTCAAGCTCGAGAAGGTCAGACCACAAAGCAATGTCAATCAAGGCCAGAGAACAAACTACTAAAAATAGAAGGCGTTGGAATAGCCAATCATCACAAAGGAACGCAGACCACCACGCAACAAAGATTACAAACGGACTAATAGTTTCACAAAAATCGTTACCCCCCGAGTAGCCAATCATGTAAGAAGACAACAGATAGCCTTCAAATGCTATATAAACGCACGCAGGCAAGGAAGAAGTACCCACCCAACTGCTCACTGATGATGTCTCCTCGTATGGTGACGAAACGTTTGCAAGCCAATTGCCAAGCTCGGCGAGCAGATCAACAGCCACCTTAGCGACAACCAATAAACTCACCCGAGCTACCAATATTTCAACACATTGTCTATAAACTGTCTTCAAACAGCAGTAACCGTTACTATCTCAAAACCTCTGTAAAGAATGCTTAAAGGTGGAAATTTCGGCTCATTTCTCTTCTGGTCAACGTAACGATCATTTTGTACAACAAAAAATCTGCTCTGGACTTGGCTCAGCTATGTGTTATACATAACTATCAGACCAGAGAATCAGGTACACCAGTAAGATTGGTTATTAGAAACCAAGTTACCGACTAGGGTTCACTTGTCATCCTGTGATGAATGTTCACTCACAGCAAGTCAAGTGTGTGTGCGTGTGTGTGTGCGTGCGTGTGGACGCACAGATCATTGAGTTTCTGATTACCATTCTACTCCAATGATTGGTTGACGCAACGCTTTTGAGAATTTGTTGGAATATTGGTAGCTCGGGTGCATTAGTTGGTAATTGATCAGGTGGCTGTTGATCTGTTCGCCGAGCTTGGTAATTGATTTGCAAACGTTTCGTCACCATTCGAGGAGACATCTTCAGTGCGCTGTTGGGTAGGCGCACTGAGGATGTCTCCTCGAATGGTGACGAAACGTTTGCAAATCAATTACCAAGCTCGGCGAACAGATCAACAGCCACCTGATCAATTACCAGCTTTTGAGAATACCACACGTTTGGACTACGGGACGGACCGAGAAGGAGCTCTCCGAGAGCCAGTTTTGCTAAGCTGCTGGAAATCGGGTCCTTAGGAAATGTTATTCCTACTTCTGAAATTGTCGAGAATGTTTGACGTAACCAGCCAAAACGAGTCAGATTACATTTCTCAGTACCAACAGAGTCGACCGCCATTAGACTTTTACAGTCATTTAAAATATAACGTTCACTGACTGCCAAATGTACAGTCCAGCTAATTCAACGGGATGACAATATCATCACAGTCACGTGACATCAACTGACTACGTCCATCGATATCGATGAATTTTACTGATCGTCACGCACACACTTTGGGATTTGCATCCCCTAATCTAGTAATTTTATCAACCGCAGAAGATTAACTCAGAACCATTCGTCCAAGAACAAACCATCTGCGATTCAATGGAATTCTTTCATTTTGTTCCTAAAATCTTCAATCCCAAAGTGCTGGTAAAATTCACTTGCAAGTGAATGGTGTCCTATAATACCTAATAAAAAACATCCGTTTGTTTGTTCGTTGCATAGCAGGTTAGTGATGCGTTTTCGATTGAATAAAAACAGTGTATATATGTTGCCATGGGAACAATTGTTGAGGCGCCGTTATCTGAATACTGATTTGGCTCTAGTCCACCGATGATATTCATGAGGCATCGTGACATCATTTCCGTTCAATCTCCGGATTATGGGCAGTAGAGAGAGGATTTTTTGAAGTGCTTTGAGGAATGAAACCGTGTCGTCAAAGAGAAAATTGTACTGTTGTAATCACGAAATGGTTAACTGGTTGGCCATTTGAATGAATGATTGAGTGACTGACAAACCAGTGGTCTTCTAAAAAGGCCTACTAGTCAGATGATTTGAATAGCATTCATATGACTATCAGATGAAATTTTGTTCCCGTGCAGATTTCTGTCTGTCGGTGGTGACTCTAAAAGGGCAGAAACATTTATTTTGACCGGTATGGTTTTGCCCTCTATGGTTTGTTGTTCACGTGACGGTATTCAAAAGAATTACGGCTTCTCGGTCGCTACTTGAAAGACTTCAATCTTCGGAAGGTTAATTTCGGAGGGGCGACAACGGGCTATAATACAAGTTGATTTGGTAATAGAAGTCTTGGGTTCAAACATAAAACGGCAATAGAGCCTCGAGGGAAGCTTCCAGGAAGAAGCAGTTCTGTTGAAATGGGAGTTGTCCCGGCAGAAGGCATTTCACAATTCAGTTCCCACTCAAAAAAGACAAATTCCCAGGACAGGCGAGCATACGACGTCTAAGTCCTGAGGTGGCCATTACACTGTTCAAGAACACACATCATAATGACGATGGATTTTCCACTGATCGACACTGGTCAGTTGACACAAGTGTTGATGTCACCCATAGACTAATGGCGTCGAAACATTTACTCCTACCCTAGTCTAGCTAACGGTTCACGACCTTGGCCTAGCTGGTTGGAATATCAATTTTATTCGCCGATCAATGAGGCTGACGTGGTGCACTGTGAACAACCCTGTTGGAGAATGAACTTTGAAACTGGCCAAATGTACATTCTTTAGTCGCAAGGTGTCACCGGAAAACTGTATTGATAGCCTAACCTGGATAATCCAGCTTCTGTGAAAACAAAACATCATCGGGAAATGCACTGGCTAATACGTCTGCCCTAGCTGAGTACAAGGTGAGACAAGGTGTGCTGTGATGAACAGCTGTGCCTCACGGCAATGATGATACTCAACAGAAGCAGACTGATTGATCGACAGTGGTTACGTTCATTTTTGGTTACTGTAGGGCGTATTTCTGAAGTTATTACCAATTAACAGTCCGTTGGCATCGGTAGAAACATGCTTTGGTGCGTACCGAATAAAATGGCTTGGTTAGGTTGGCCGAATTCTAACCGGACGACTGTCAAACCATACATATTTTGATGCCGCAAAACAGACTATCCCTGTTATTCGGTGAGAACTTAGATGAAGTCCAACGAAGTGAAAGCGACAAAGGATGTAAAATAACACCCGCTTTACTGATATTGGTTGTATATTTTCCGACAGAGGCGAGATTACTTCTTGGTTCGCGAAGACCAGGGCAGCTTTCGCCTGCCTTCGACACTTATCGCGCTCCAAGTGATGTCACACTGTCTGGCAAGGGCAGATTATACAGTGTAATAGTGCAATCCATACTGCTTTATGGATCAGAAGCTAGGCTTCCACGCTGAGAGGACGTGAGAAATTTGTCAGAGTTTGATCGGCGTCTCCGAAGCGTTGGTCGAGTCTGCTGGGAATATCCGATTCGCGGTGTTGAGGTACACCTGATAGTTCTAGGAAGAAGGAATTCTCCCACGATAGGTGAGTCACTCAGGCTTCAAAGGTTACGCTGATTAGAACGTGTACTCCATATGCCAGAGGATCGTCCGCTTCACTGAGATCTTTTCACCAGCCCTGTGCTGAGTGTAAGCAACCGAGAGGCGGACAGCATATGATCAGGCAACTAAGTATGAAAACACCAACCAGTCAACTCAGTCGGGATGACGATTGTTGCCACCCTGGATGGGGACCCTGGAACTCAACTTATCAATGGGTAATGACACGCGGTGCAGTCAGTGGCGCTTCTGCATCAGATCTATCGGCATCAATGTGTAGCCTCCAGTGCTTGGCTATAACTTCCGCGCACTCCTATTTCTCTGTGAACGAAACTGTACCGCTTGGACCCAACTTGCCCTCGGTGTATGGCTTATAGCTGATAAACTGAACTAAACTGAACTGTTGATCTCGCCGAAACACAGGGAAGCAAAATCTCAGAGCGGTTAGCAAACTGACTGGGTGCCTGACGCAACTTCACGTACAGTTAAATTTCAAGGTCTTCCGAGTAAAAATTAGTGTCAAAACACACACAGATAGCCGCAATTTTCTTACCTGATTGCAAAATGAAATGGTAAGGGTTCATTCGGGTACCCTGGTCCAACAGAGGATATCTCCTAGAAGAAACACATTAACGTCCACAAGGGCACTCCTCCCGGGTGGGGGTGTGCTGTTTTGATAATAAGATGTTTGGGACGTTCCAAATATGCTGATTCACTTCATTCAATACTTGATCGGTAAATGAATAGAACCCGAAAATCCATTGAAATCAGTCGATGCTGATATCGTTTTTTAATTTGGAGGAACTTATGAGGATAACCTGCCTTCTTCAAGGAACACTACACATAGGATGGCTGAAACCTCCTAGACAGGCTACGACCGGATTCATGTTTCCGTTGGTACTATGTTCGAGATATCAGAATACGGTGCTGTCTACACGCAAGACAGTTGGTCATTGATCAGGTGGCTGTTGATCTGTTCGCCGAGCTTGGCAAATGACTTTCAAAAGTTTCGTCACCACTCAAATAGATATCTTCAGTGCGCTGTTGGGTGGGCGCACTGAGGAGGTCTCCTCGAATGGTGATGAAAGGTTTGCAAATCAACTGCCAAGCTCGGCGAACAGATCAACAGCCATCTGATCAATTACCAATTAATGCACCCGAGATACCCATACTCCAACACATTACCAACGTAAGACGGTACTCGTAAGGCTGAATAAAACTCATGGAAATTGTACGACCGACTTTGCACTTCTTGGGACTCATCAGGTAGGCGCAGGCCTAGGATTTCCGTCAACCTTTTGTTCTGTTTGAACCCACATTGTAAGAAACTTGCGAAAAACACTCATTTTCCCACTAATTTAATTTAAACGAAGGACTCAATGAATCCTGGCTGAAGACCTCGTCCACGACATTTGAGTTCAATTGGAACATAAGATGAACAAAACCCGGAGACTGCGCCTACCCGATGAACCCCAAGAAGGGCAATACCGGTCATGGGCTGACAAAGAGCTTGCAGCAGCCTTGTAAGTCGTGTCCCTCCAAGAATCTGCGCCATCATATGTCGAATTTCGCATCAACTAAAACATGAGATGGCATTAGCGCAGCTCGTACACTTTAAGAACACTTCGTAACCTTCAAATTTACAACTCTTTTAATGCCAATTTTTCCTGCAAAAAAAATACTTTAACGCGGACAGATGAACGGCAATATACAATGACACTAGAGTGCAAAATTTTTATTTGGACTCAAAGTCTAAGTCCCTTAAATTTTCAAATAAATACAGGTTTTTGTGAATAATTTTCAGTGTGGTTACTCGATCCTGCATGACCATCACTCTGAAGTGACCTGACTAGTTGATCATGTACGATGCTCCTTCAGTTCTGACCCTATGATCTCTTGTGTTTCTGGCTGCGAAAGCTGGAAAAATCGTCTCGGAATACTGGATACCCTACTGTTCGTTTAGTAAAACTGATTGTCAATGCTGATTCATATGAACATAGCAATCACCTCCGACACGTGCACCCAGTTAGAGTAGCTGATATTCAACACGAGCACTTTAGCTCCTATCTGCTTAACTCTTTGTAAACAGCACCACTGTGCTTTCCGTCCTCAAGGCAGCAGAGATCTCTTTGAATAGGGGGTCACTCTCCTGAAGAGTGGCTATTAGCATCACCCATTGAGCCAGACTTCAAAAGCCTTGACATGAAATATAAATCTCAGTAGATCCTGATGAAACATTGTTGTTAGCGCACCACACACCTGGGCAAATGCTGTATGACTATCGTTCAAGCTTGACGACATACGGTATAGTAAATCTTACTGGGAACCTCCCAGAGCAGTTAAGTTTCCTTACTCTCTATACTTCTACCTTACTTAACAAAGCAACATATACCATTTGGGTAAGAAGACCATGTTGTTCCTTCTCACACGCCTCAAGTTTGCCCTCCATTCTGTCGATCAATTGGTGATCCGAACCATGCTGGTTGGAATTGAAATGAGCCAGACGTTCGTGAATGTAATCCGGCCCTTTTGTCCACACAGTACCTTGAGAGTGTAAGTGAAGCTCTAGAAAAGCTTCCATAAAGAACTTGCTATCAAACAAGCATCTTGACTCTGTCCATTTTCGTCTAATTTTGATGGAATTTTGAGTTCAAAGCCGAAGGATCCTCAAACTCCAAGTGTTCAAATCATTGCTCGAGGAACAACATCGTCTTACTCTTCGAATAAACTAACCACCATTGGTTTTTGAACATGCCGGCTGAAATTCCGGAAAAATCACTGCAGTTTGTGAAGGGGTTTCTATACTTTGGTAGATGTGGCAACTTTGAGGGACATGTGTCTGATAAAGTCGGTGCACGAATCGCGTCCGCTAATTTGCGTCATTTTTGGTATCGAAAAGGCATATCACGAGTCGGGGTACGAGGGTACAGTACGGACAGTTTCGTATCGTTCCTTGTCATGCCCTCTCCGGACGGGTGATCTGGGGTTTTTTCCCGTTTTTGACCATCGATGCTGGTATCGGGTAAAGTCAGCGAAATAATAATGGGGTGATTAGAAAACGGGTGTGTTGTAGTGCAGCATATGCTTCATTCACGAGGAACACCCCGCGACATCCATCAAATGCGGTGACTTCGCTGCGTGCTTCGCATGCTTAATCAATATCTACCGAACGCATCGCACAAACTGCGGGGTAGGCAACTAGTGAGCTGACAGAATGGTGTGGAAGTGATGGCGAAATTGTGCTCCGCGCCTTCTAGAATGGGATCCCCGTAACCCTTTCTGTGATCAGCGTTAGACATTGCAAGAAATCCAGCTTAACAGATGTTACTGGCTTTCGTGTTGTCACATTCACACCAGATTGTCTGAATGAGCATTTCGGGGTTTAGGGAACACAGAATGCTTGGAGTCGGCTTGAAAGTTACAAGTCCCTTTTCTGTCCCCTCTTCTGTTTTTCGACTTTCGTTTCTAAATATAATTAAATAGATGTTTTGGTCCCGCTGCAGTAAAGCCTTTGTTCCTGATTGAAATGATATTGATGCATAGATTATATCTGATACTAGACTGTCTGAAAGAAATCTGGTCACTACTTATTTGCAGAGACGATTCCATGAATCACTTCTGGTAAATCACTACAAAAAATAGAATGTTGCGTAAAACGGGACGAACCTCCAGTCTTTAAATGGTCAATTTCGGGGTACATTATACGACAAATTGTGCGTAGGTGCTCGCATTTGTGCAAGGCGTTACTAACACTTGAACCTTCAAAACTATAACTACGGACCGTACTCATCTAAGAAACCTTCTAGTAACAATTTTTAAGAAACTCGAAGACGTGATGTAACGGACTTCAGAATATAGACCTTCAAATCTGATATTTTTTAACATCAATGACCCTTATCCATGTGTTCCCATGAGGTGCAGAAAACAAATGTCCCATCTTGAGGTGTTCGCCACCCGTCGTTCAAAGTCCTCATCAAATTGCATTATACAGGCTTCGGACAAATCTAGTTGCAGCGAACCGATAAACCGGTCGTAATGATCTCCCGATATAACTTCGACTCCAGTCAATCAACAGTTTGAAGTATGGATGGCACCTAATCTGCCACTGGATAATGACGGCAGAAGAATGTGTGCAAACGTCGCGTCGGGTTAGTTGATCAGTTGATTCAGTCCGAGCAACCTACTGTGTACGAAATTTTGGATGAACTCACCAAAGAGCCCAAAGGGATTCGGCGGACTGGCGAAGCATTTAGTCCCGAAGCGCATAGGTATGTGGGGCTGCAACATTACATCAAATTTCAGTATCCGACGGCATTCATATTTTTTGTTGAACTGTATAATTTCTCTTAGGCCTGTCAAGTTATAGGATAAAGAGGCAAACTGTGACGGCTTTGCGTAGTCACCGAAAAATGGGTAGACCTACGCTCAGCCTACCACATCCAGCGGTGACACATCGAGCCCGGACCTTGTTCAAACGAGACTGGGAAGAGATCAAGTCACTGGGCGTGTTCCGGATGTCTTGTTTGAGGTTTTTACCCAAATCATAAAAGAAACGCTACGGAGGTCCGCAAAACCACCATCTTACATGAACTAGTTCCACGAACACAAACTTGCATCGGGCTTCTGGAACAGCAAGTGATATATCATCATTTTTCCTTGGACGAAATTCAAATATTTGTTACTCATGCTTAACAGTAGAAATTCGGCCATCAGAAGTCACCAAGAATGACTAAAGTGCCGGCTTCCATCATAGGTCAAGATATCCGGAACTGTAGATAATTGTTGAATGAAGTAAAACATGTCCCGGAGCACGGAAAAGGCAATTCCGATTATGAACGACTCACGGACTTCTGGGGTTTTAAACGTGGTACAACAACAGCAATTTTGTCTTGCATCTGGACTTGCTTCTAATGTTATGGCTGATTTATTAAGTGCTAACTAGGGTGCCCCTTGTAGTCATTAATTTCAAGGAATTGTCCAGTCTAGAAGAAAGTTGATAAAATGTCGGGCACTTTTTCCCACCATTTCCATCAAATTTTCATTTATCCATAAGATACGCTGACAAAAACCCGGTAAAACCTATTATTCACCTTGCCCGAACCGACAAAAATGGCTTGATATCTTTTGAATTCGCTTGGATGGCGAATTATGATCAGTCCTTACATGCTACTATTGAGTCTACCCATTCGTGGGCATAGCGATCCAACTTGCTGGTCTAGTAAGATTCTACATCCAGCACTGCCTATCAGAAATACTATACTAGAGTTCTTGGGTGTGAGTGCTCTAAAGTCTTCGGGCAACAGCGGCGCAACCTTGATGATCACGGAGGCACTCAGCTCGAGACAATCTATTAAGATATTTGCAGCTTAATTTACAACGCACGGTTTTATATGGCATGTCAAGATAGGTCACAAGCGTTTGTTTACAGGTAATTCAGTGGGAAATCACAGGTGATAAGGACTGCGTAATCCTGAACAGATTTTCTACAACGTCAACTGCCAGAATTTATGTGAGCTAGCTTCTCCTCTCTTGTATCGTTTGTTTTAATTGTCAATGCACCATAAATAACACGAACAAGTTTATTAGTTTGCCCTGTTATTATGCATTTAGCTAGCGTTCGAAACTTCTCAGATATATTTTGGGTGGTTCACTTCGAACATATTTCATAAAATTGAAACGACCACTCCTCAGAGTGTACACAAAAAACGCTATTTTTTTTTCGGAAGCGAATCAGACGATATGATAGTCAGGAGCTGCACGACATAGAGTCTTGCAAAGCCCAGTGATAGCAGCTGAGTTGAAGTTTCTTCGTGATTCTTTTGTGAACTTTTTGGATGAAGCCTGTTCAGAGTTCACCGTACAATTGTTTCAACAGAATCGAAAATCAAAACTGATCAGAATATTGGGAGCTGTAGGTTTCCTGTTGTACTATACTCTACCGGACGTGTTCCGGTGAGTGACGTTCAGCTTGCTTATAGAGTCAACCAACTACTTGTTACAAACTGTCCGCCAACATCCGACATACTCATGCATAGCGTTTGCCATACTAAGCTCATCCCTGTGAGCAGTGGGCACAGGTGATTTTGCCCCTGGCATTTTCGGTGCTGTTTGTCAGCCCTTTTGTTTCAACCGCGGTGTCGATTCACAAGTAATAACTTGCTCATCGGTCAACAGGAAACAATCTGACACCTGTCAAAACATTTAGATGGTTGCCTGGCCGTTTACTCAGATTTGAGCGGTGCTCACACTTTCGAAAATTTACTACCCTAGAACGGTGCATCGCATCACCGTCGGATTTTGGATTCGGTGCTTTGGCTGAAAAACTTGAAATTGATGGTTCACAGGCTGACTAAACTCATGCGTCCGAATTCCACAAAGTTTTGAAAATAAAAACACCCACTGAGCTAATTTGACCCCAGTAGCATTCAAGGAAACTGCATCTCAAAACGTTTTGTGGATTTCAGATCAGCCATGATTCATGATAGGCATCTTTCCCAGAGTCGGTCACAAAGGTGAAGGCTGTTACTCACAGCTTCCGAACACATCGAATTTTTCACCGAAAATTATTAATCCGACCAATACTCTTCAGCTATCAGCAGTTGCTTTGGTCTCTAGTGAAAACCACCTTCACCCCGGAGTGTGTGGAGTTGAAAATATTCGGTATAATCAGACAATCTATGAGATATGTGACGGCCCAAACCCTCTCAGACTCTAGCTAAACCAGTTAGAAATTTATTAAAGTACCTGGCCGATAATTGTATGGATTTCCCACTCTTCGGTACTTGGTAGTTTGTGGGTTATATCTATTTTTGCAGGCGGGTGTAGTTCATTTGAGACCGTGGTAAAATTTGGATCCGGAGTTTTTTCCTACCAGAAAGTTTCGTGCTCACCAAAGTGCGGTTATTGTAAAGCGTGCAAGAAGCCCGTAGCGGGACACTGAAAGTTATCATCAGTGCTAACGAATTACTGCGAAATTTTCAATCCACATAACGAAAAGACGAATCAAACCTTCAGACGGACGCAGAAGGTCTTGCTATCTTCCTAGTAGTATGAAAAACCAGTTTACCTTTGCGTCCTTATAGAACTAGTGTTCAGAAAACGGATTCAATCGTGCTGAAAATGCAGCTCTGCTGAAATATACTGCTGTTTCTCATTAGTAGTGCCTGAAGAATTTATTGTTCAAAATTATTCCTAGCTGTGCAATAAAAGTCTAGCTTTGCGAAGACAATCAATGATAGCGTGGAAATGAGCTCAGCCACTTACATTGTCCATTACATCGGCGAATGATTTTATCCAAAAACGTGTTCTGTGGTGCCACCAGTCCGCGTCGAGAACCACTAATTAGTGACATTTCGGCACGTTTTCTATTTTGCGATCACTTCACGCTTAATTCCAGCAGGAAACCCGCACATTCTAAGTGTCATGTAGCACAGAATTTCCGGAAGTAATTCCCCCGAAAGCCGGATGACTCATCCTTGTAGATGAGAACAAACGAATTACCATATAGCAAAAATGAGGACCTAGCGCGCATTGATGGACTGTGTCAAGAAATACAAGTATATCCACACGTACAATAAAGAGCGACAGTATGGCCTAGTGGCGCAAGTCACAACGAAGAGCGAGTAGTACAACTTGTTGCCCAACCCTGCTCGTGGAATCTGACTGGTTGGTGACTGCTCACTCATTCACCAATCCCATGTGCCATACATCTATAAACTCCGAATTGTCACTGGTCCGCTTTATTCTCAACTGCCTCGTTCTCTCGTCCGCTTATTCATCCATTCACTGGCTCAGTCAACTCACCCACACATCCACTCTTCAAATGGTCAATGTCGATCGGTAAGTCAGCCAACACACGCTGGGATGGATCGACCGCTGCCTGCTAATTCGGTATGATATTGCGTGAGATGTCACCTACGCAACCCATGGCAAAACACCTCACGCAGGAAAACAAGTTTAATTTGGAGAGACGCAGGTGTCGTGCTAAACGTTGGTGAGCATGTTTCGTTGCCATGGCGAACTCACTACGGTCCTAAGTAAACTGTGATGATCTTAATAAATGTGTAAATAAATTGTAATGAGGTTTCTGTAATATCTGTCAGCATATGGTTGTAGAATGAGATAGCGAACTCCGGCCACCATCAAAATTTCCCACACTTTCTAGGCAAAGTAAAGGCTTCTCCATCGTATCGTTGATTGATTGGCCAATTGGTTGATTGGATGATTGAGATTTTAATTCGTTGAATGAGTGGTTGCATTGTTGGACTGTCTGTCTGACCAGGAGAATAATTGGTTTGTCGCTAAGTGTTGCTAAGTCCTTTCGTACTGGCATGTGGGTTGTGGTCAATGTGGGAGAAAACTTAGACCAAAATGTGGGTAAATAAGTAACCATTCAATTCACATATTGATTTCTCAAACGGCATATGGGCAGATAATCAAGACGAATACCGGCAGCCACTAAGAAGGCGTCCAGGTTAGATTCGAACTCGGGTCGTCAAAATAGTAGTCCACGGTACTACCTACCCCGCACTCAGGACATATTATGTCCATTGTATAAAAGAATCAACCTTGATGTGAAATGAAGGTAATAACCATCAAAATTATCTACAAATTTCAAGTGAAGCCAGATGACTGCTGTATGCTTTCTATTTGGCCCCACTCGTACCGGTTTGGTTAAGCTAATGGGGTCGTCAAGGGAAATTCAAGAAATCTCCACCGATACCTTTTGGAATTGCGTGCTGCCATAGTTAAGTAGTAAAACATATAGCGGAAGATATTGGGTGAAACTGGGATAATTTTGATGGCGGAATGAAGTTAGCAAAGTGAATTGTTGAACAAACACGAGACTGACAGTGCAGAGTTAGCGGACTTGAGGATGTTAAGGCCAACAAAAGAAGCGACTTGGAGATTTGAAGTACTTTAACTCTGAAAAACCAACCGATTCACCTTGGGTTATACCCCGTAGGCACCGCTACCTCAAGATATGCTATCTGACTCCCTTCAAATGGGATCATAGGTTTAATTAAGACAATTCTTGATGTGCAGTGCGTAGGCGCAGTCTACGGACTTCCGTCAACACCATCTTCTAATTCAATACCGCTTGCCTGAATAAACTCATTGCAGACGAATTAACGGAGGACTCAAATGAATCCCAAGTGGACCTCTCGTTTATGATGTCCTTCAGTTGAGAATATCCTGCAATACCTCGAATATCGTGCTAAATGGAACAGAGGAAGGCCTTTGTGCAGCACCCGCGGTTACAAAATTCCATAAACGGAGATTCCGGTGGAATGCATTTGACGACCCCATTACCACCAGTGGAAGGATCTCCCTTCTATTTGCGAGGTAAAAGCTATGCTGGTAAGTCGCTTGCGGTCGAATGAAGTACTGCTCAGCTACTAAGCGGAAGTTTGGAGGTTTTAATCTCTTTGGCATTTCGTGCAATTCGCACTGCTTATGGCGCCCAACAAGGATACAGCATCGTCTGTACTTTCTCACTTGTGACTATTTCAATTTCATGATGGAATTTTGCTTGAATTTTTAATCTTATCAGGCAGAAAATGACAGCTATTCACCCCATATCCCAGCCAATAACCAATGCTCCACATCGTGTCAACAGGCATCCACAAGAAGGATGAATCCTGAAACTTTCTTGGAGCAAGTCATGCGTCAACTACTGAACTTAACAACCATCTAGATGTTCTGCATCGCATACTTGCCCACACCGTAGTGCCTCGAAGAAAACCATTAGAGGCTACCAAAATGTCTCCTCGACAGGTGCTTTTTCGCTCGGAGGTTCTCCACAGGTTACTGTGCTGACAGACCTCACAGTTGTGATGAGTGACTCGGTTTGCCATACAAGTGAGGAAGCCGTCAATTCCACTCTATCATTGGTGAGTGAACAGTGCCATTCAGCATTTGATGAAACTGGAAATTTTAGAGCTAATCGTCAAGTGAAATACGTGAAAGAACATCACAGTTAGGGGCCCTGGTTGCAAGCCTTTTATCGTCAGTGTTGAAGTGACAGCTTCAAAATGTCATCTTTTGTACGTCATAAATTTATGAAGCCGTATGGTGCACCAGCGGTGGCCTATACTTGTCCGTGTTCCTACCATAACCTAGCATGACCTGGCATGACTTTCTAAATGACTGGTTATGATTGGTCTTCCGTGGTGCAACCAATCAAGAGTAGCACACTAGGTTTTTCTGGATTCGATCACAAATTGACCAAGAAATCCTGTTCAGATCAGGGCCAATGGCCTGATAGCCATCACCTCATGCGTGAGGATCGATTAGAAGGTAGACAGAGTCAGACCATACACCAGTAGTATGGGTGTTCTGAATTAGAAAAGGTTCCAAGTCATGTATAGACGTAATACACTACTGGAGTCATGTTTTTTTCGTACACTTTCGGACACCTACTGTCAAGTAAAGGAAGGTTTTGGCTTAGACCCAATTACTGATGTGGAACTTGAAAAACTATGAGAACACGACAAATGAATGTCTTGTTCTCCACACACATGCACCAAGAGGCTAGCTCAAATATATCGCTTTGATAGGGTGCACCCTACTGAAGGTGCTCCCTCTAGAAACGGACTTTTTACTCCAAATCTGCCCATCTGCAAGTTGCTTCACCTATGGTCAAATATTTAAACTTCTATAGACTAAGCTAGCCAGATGGCTTCCAGGAACACACCGTGTGAGTGGTTCATTTTCTATTTACGAGGAAGTGGATTAAAAGGTCAGACTCATTTCTCAAAAAGCAAAGAGTCGTTTCTCGTCTGGTCAGCATGCTTCGTGTTCTGAACACGAATATGTATGGTGCTGAGTTGAAATGCCTCATCTACTTCACTTGAATACTTAATCAAAGGCTTACAGTAATCATTTCTCTCCGTAACATGCTCCAGTCATTCCCCTCCCCCTCCCCTCCCCGACTAGTGCGTGCTTCTTTGTATTTTCACCTAAGCGCAGTTCACAGTTTGGGGGGGGGTGTCTATTAAAAGTGCAATACCTTGTAAAGTACCATACAGGCAATAGCTGGAAATCTTTGCTCAAATGTTAGCAGTTACCAGCTGAGAATGCTTGATGAACTCAGTTTTCAGCTTTGCCACCGACCACCTTGAGTGTTGTCTCCACTATGTTGTCGACCCCATTTTTTGCCAGTCACCTGGTCTCTCAAAGCCTCCTGGACAGCGGCTCACTCGGAGAACAATCTCGTTTTGTGTATTTCCCAACAATTTCCTGATAATAGAGTATGGAGTAGAATTCCGGCGCTCTCTTGTGAAGTCAGCTTTCCGAAGTGCATGCGACCTTTAAAAGTAGGCATACATATATCGATCAATGCAGTCACTTAGCAGGAAAGTCCAGCTTAGCTTTTTGCGAGAACAACAGCCACAATCCACAAAGTAGTCATTTTTCTGAAAGTAATCGAATATTCATTTCCCCAAAGGACCATTAAACATCATTTGCATGTTGAGAGGATACCCAGGTGAATCCATACTTTGCTGATTTGGACTTGACAAATATTTTAGATTTTGAATCAATTCCCTTGCTTTGGTATACTACTTAAATGTTGATGAAAACTAACCGGCAGTCTACCACTGGTTCGACTAATTTTGGGTTCCCTCAGGCAGGACATCGAGGTAAAAGGGTGGTGCTGTTTCACTTCAGTTGAGCAACATCACAGTTGGAATGCACATACCGCAAGTTCACAGTTTAGATTGAAATTAGGTGATTACATCGACATGATAAGCCTCAAATGGGATGAAGCCTTTCACTGACCATAAAACGCGTGTATTTAGGTGCAAGATATCTGAAGGTAATGTAACTGTGTGCGATGGAACTGTCAGTGTGGGAAATCATCTTTCTCGAAGAGTTTGTGGTGAATTTGGACAAACCAAGTAGTTTCGGATACCCGTTTGATTTCCCAAAAGTGACTTTTCATCCACTTCTGTTATTAGGGAACTTGCGTTTCTCAGGTTCTGTGATTCAATCTAACACGTTACTTTCTATATGAGGTATTATTGCTAACAGATAAAAGTTATAGAAGTTTCAGCCTCCGGCAAAAACCAATTTTACTAATGAGAATGTCATTTTCACGGAGGACGGTTATCTGTGAATCACAGGGAGGTGAAAAACAGGATGGAGCTCAGAAAAAGCACTGAAATTTCACGGAAATCACAATCGCACGATATGCTTCAAGGGTATTCATGTAAACTAATCATTTTGCAATTATTAGGAGAGAAGTGCCCTTGATCACGTGGTTCGTGGGTAAAAAGGAGTAAATGGTTTTGTGAGGAGATTCCGTAGTCTCTATTGAGATGCGGGGTGGTGGAACCATTTTGTCTCTAGTGGTTGCATCAATGGCACCCAATCGTTTCTTAAAATATTTCATTCCCTCCTTCCGTGTCATATTCTGTCCACCTCTGGGTTTACGCCACTCGGAATCGGGTACGGAAAACGAGGCTTTTCTCGACAAGCGACAACCCTATATGGGTAACGCATGCTGAAGCCACCCTAGCCTGCCATGTTCGGTGAAGCACAGTTCGCTTCACTCAAAATCCGCCTCCTGATCAGCTCATTCCGAAAGCTTTCAGCCGATTTCCACCATAGGTCTGGAAAGAAAGATCTGGTCAAAGATCTGAAGACAACTGAGATCCTCTGCCAGAAGTAGCCAAGTTTCGCAGCCGTATAATGACGCAACTCACACCATAGTCTGGCATATCCGTCCTTTGAGACAAAGCCATATGTCTTTTTGATGCCACAAGTGGCGCCACTTGACAAGCGCCATTCTGGTCTTCGAGATTAGTGTGTTGACTTCATCTGCCGCATTACCGACAGAGCTAACGCAACTTCCGAGTTACGTGTAGCATTCCACAACTTCCAGTGTTACTCATTGACTTGTAAGAGGCGTGCTGAAAGACTTTACATCTTGAAGCATAACTCTGCACTTTGTGGACACGAAGCACATGCCGAAGGACTGGATGACTTTAGTCGGCTTTCCCAGAATTGCTTGTGCTTGCTATTCTTTTTGAAAGATGAGCACAAAAAATTCGTCCGCATATTCCATGTCGACGGGTTACTCAGTCGGTGAGGTCTATGCCTTACCCCACCAAAGACGAAACTGGAGAAAAACAGTGAGAACGGACATCCTTGTTGAACATCATTGCTATCAGAAAAGCTTCTGGAGGGCTCCCATGCACTCTTACACGCCCACAAGTATGTGACTATGATCAATGTATGGTATTCGCGAACAACTGGGGCATCCCTCGTTGCGCATGCTTGCCGAAAAAGACAAATCGGCCGACAGAATCCAATGCACTGTTGGATTTAAGAACTGCGATGAATGTAGGGCACCCGTATGTATGTAGTTTCTCTGACACCTGGCGTACTGCGAAGATACGATCCATACAGCTCCTTTCTGGCCACAATCTGGCTTGCTGTTCTCGGATCCCGTTTTAACTCACCTACTTAAGAATAATTGGCGCAGAGAGTCTGGCCACACCGATGGTCAAGCTAATTCGTCTGTGATTGCCACATTCGTAGAGAGCACCCTTTTTGAAAATGGGCACCAATATCGACTAGCCCCAGTTAGCTGGGTTGGCCTCTTTCGCCTAGATAGAGGCAATAGACAAGCACTGACTGACGATTTCAACTCTTTCTTTGAACAGAGCTGGTGAGGTTTCCTCAGGATTAACAGCTCCGTTAGGCTTTAAGGATAAACGGCATTCGCTCATTTCCAAGGCCGTCAGGAGTCGCAGGTTCAATGTCCAGGGCTGCTCTGCTAGTCAGGAGTTCGGCTGAACAATTGTGGCCGGCCAGTTGAATTGGAGTTAAGGCGTTTCAACCCAACAATTCAGGTCCTGTTTGTTTTTCACAAGGACTCTCGCCCATCAGAGGCCTCTTATGGGACTAATGCGCTTTTCAGATTTCTGGACCCACCAAGCTTCTTGATTCGCACGGATGCTCATTTTTGCCCGGAGTCTGACAGGTCTTCGAGCGGCGTTGTACTTTCAACCAGGAGGAATATGTGTCCAAGCTTCAAGCAGTTTTATGGTGTTGTACGAGAGTCAGTGCCTGGATCTAGTTGGCTGGGCTGTTCCAGAAGCGTAGCAGTGTGCATCTTGCAAGGTTGCGGACAGTATCAGAAGATATATTGTCCAAAGATGAACTTACTCGGCTTCTTGTTAGTTTCCTTCACATCAGTGTCCGATAGTTTCTCAACATTCGAGCAAGGTGTGCACACTGTTGTGTCCATCAAATAGGAAACGAGAAGCAGTAACGAACAAGCGCGCAATCCGAACACAATTCGGTGTTCAAGAACGAGCGACAGTGAGTAACTGACCCGCGCCACCTAGGGCTATTGGCACTGTGGTCAATCTGTGTTGGAGGGAGACCAGAATGTTGTGTTACTCAGACCGTTGACCAACCTGGTAGGGGAGACTCGGTAAATGTCACTTCTGACTCCAGCTCCTATGCCAAAGCTTGAGGACGAGTAACCTTAAAATCTGTGAACTCTCCTCTTGGTAACAGTATATGTCCAAAAACTAGCAGGCAACACCTGCAGTCTTGTAACACTAGGGTGCTTTTGCAGCATCCGGTTTGGGTCTTACAAGAGGAACACCTCGTTACAGTTTTTTTCAACAGATAACAGATTGAGAAAACCCTCTGAAAGTGCGAATTTCGGTCTTGAGATTTCTAAACCGTCTATAAAAACGGGAATGTGAACAGAGTTATTCGTCACACGGTCAAATTCCAGCCCGATGATATCAAATCAGTGCCATAGGGACAGAAATCATACATGCACAAGGAAGTGTTCAAACACGTTCAGACCACGATCATTATACCCCACCAGTCTGGGCGTCTGAGTCCTCAGGTCACACAGGTGAACTCGCTTTCAACCTGACTGGGCTGTTTCTTCATAATGATTATAATGGTTACGAATTTCTGTCAATTGCTTTCAGTGCCATCATCTGTCTAACTCCATCTGGATACCCCCATCAGTAATATTGCCCAGAATTCTGATCCACTAGTTTTGAATATTTATTCTCGTTTCTATTTGACCGTATTTGGCTACCAACATCTACACAGTTTGCCAGAAAAACTACACTGCAATCAGCAATGTATAGTAAAGCTAGGTCTGTTCTGGTAAATCTAGTAAGAAACTTAGTTGTATTTAGTAGCGTTTCGTGTTTTAGTGCACAGGAAATGCAAACAGATGGAGTGATTGGTTGATTTAATCGCGATCGCATTTGCAAACCTTTCAACGCTCAGTAATGATGAAAATACCAAACCGAATGTCTTGATCGTCAATGTAAACAAGGAAATAGCATAAAACGAGCACCTAGAGAACTCTTTGTTAGTGAGCTGCGTGTTCTCAACTGTGTGTGTTTCGCACAAGATCGTCCTTACTCAAACAGCCCTCCTCCTTGCGGGTTGTGGTTTAGGATCTACTGGGTTTTAGCAATGTTGTGGGCTATGGGTAGCTTAGATCCACTGCTTTTTTGTTGGTCTGTCCACCGAACTTACCAGCTGGATTGCAAGCACTTCATTACCAGTCTAGGCGACGTTGTTAGTCCGAGGATGAGCGGGTATATTCGTTTTCCTATGCCTGTGCTTTTATAGTCTATAGACAGTATCTAGTTAGGCCAAAGTGAGTGGTTTCTTCCGAAGTGACTTTCGCGTAATTTGATTGGACAGCTTGGAATCTGGATTGCTTTTTTGACACCACTCCCTTGTATATGATTGGTTCGTTTGACACTCTTGATTCGATAGTTCTGTTCTCCTGTGTTCTAAGAAGACCTGGGTAAGCAGAATTCTGAGGTTAAGTAAACGTCTTCACAAATACGTTAAGAGTTTCAGGCGGCTTGATCACACCACTGGCCAAGCAAGTCGCACTCTAGATGAAGTTTTTTGGTAAGGCTGCTGGGCCTTTCACTATGACAGTTTTGATCCACTCAACTCCACACTGATGATGTCATCTCGATTGGTGATGAAACTTTTGCAACCCAGCTGCCAAGCTCGGCGAACAGGTCAACAACCAATTTTCTTGGCACGTATATCACGGGGTTTCTCCCAGTACTCGTAAGCCGAGCGACACGGTGATAGACGTTACATAGATGTATGCATAAAAAGAACGCTATGAAATATAGCCTGATGGAAAATTGATGCGTCACCCAGACGCTTAACTTCAGGGACAAGTTTGACGATAAGATGAACCTGCTTCTTTAAACATACGTGAGTTGCTTGATGGATGATGATGCGGTGAGAACTTTCGAATCAGATCACTGGGAACAACTCAAAGTCTGACTAAGGGTAAAACTTTTGGTCAGTAACGTATACTAAACAAGCGTTGGATAGAGCGACAGTCGTTGCAACCCAGAGTCAACATGACTGTGAACCTTTAAAATTTTCCCACTTTCTAGTACATGAAGATTCAATATTCACACCACAGGGCTTGAGTTACGATCACACTACTTTGGTGTACCCTGCTTGATCTTTGGCAAGATATTAATTTTGCATGTGCGGGAATCATGGTTGTACGTGGGGTGGGATACCGTCGGGATGTTCACACCTAAACGAGAAGACATTTAAGGTCCTCAAGCAAAGTCACTGACCCAAAAGCCTCACCACAAGGCAGGGATTTTTGACGGCAAATGTCAGTGCATAGCATTTTTTAAAAGCCCCAAATGCCTTGAGGCACATGGATGAGACAAATGTTTGAAAACAGAAGATGGAAAACTATGAGGTTTTCTTGAAAGCGATCAGCCGTTGATCTGAGAGACGCCAGGCTCCCGAACTTCTTGATTGTGGCCGGAAAATCTAGATTTTTTAATCGGCGAATTCAAAGACAAACGTTGGATACAACTGAAGGATATATTAATTCAAAAATTATTGAAAAATATTCAAAAATAAATTGAACTGATACTTCAGGGTTTAAATCTCGGTATGCCGATTTCGTCTTGTTTAAAATCTCCCCCTTCTATCCTGGCGAAGTTGTTTTATTTAGACCATACCAACTCGAGTTTCTCTCTCACTGATACCGCTTGCTAGGCCATATCCTTGGCCGTCCAAGACATCAAAGATAGTAGGAAAGCCTTTTACGACTACTTCAACCTTGCAAGCTGGATGTACCTTTATTATCATATTTGGAGTCCATTTTGTGACCAGGCTTGTTTTTATGACCCTCAAATGCGTAACAATATGATACTGATAAAAAACAAACGTATCTTACAAACACCGGGCTTGTGTTCTACTTGAAACCAAATTGCGCGAAATGAGTGAACTACATTCATTTGCATACCAATTTGGTTTTCACGGGAAATTCAGGTGACTCCCTGCTGAATCTCTCGTTTATGGTGTTCTTCATCATCTCAATTCATTGGTCCTTACGATGATCGTTTGCTGGGTTTCTTCCATTTCCACTCATTACGGTGATCGTTCTCATTTAGATGCTCAGGAATGGGAAATTTTTCCTAGTAGCCAAGACCGGTATCTCCGTTCACCGGGCTTAAACACCATGATTTCATCCAAACGGTCAACTGATTCCGTATTAATCAGTACTGACAGACTGTCAGCATTTATTGACGAGTTGGTCTCGAAGAGTTCCCTTTTACACTGGATGACCAGCTGCTGGAACTGAGCTCATATATGGTTGGATAAACAATGGATATCTGGATGTAGAATCCAGGTTAGGAGCGTGAGGATATAGCAATTCCCGACAGAGTTTGTCTGTAGTACTGAGTATGTTGACTGCAGTCTGTTGTGATTTGGCAGTAATTTGAAGGAAGATTCCCAGAGTAGCATCATCATCATCATCATGAAGAGCATGACAAGAGTGTTCAGCAGTGGTGGTTCGCTGCCGTACAACCATGATTTATTTGAAGGCCTTATTATGAAGAAAAGAATAAAGGTGGACGGGAAAGGGACTTAATGCTAGCTTACTGCAACCATTCCGGAGTGTCTTCACCTCCAAGCACTCATTCAGGCAATCTGGATGGAAACTGACAGCACGAACGCCATTTACGATTAGCAGCCATACCTTTCAGAGTCTCCATCCAGGTGCATTGGGGATAACGCGATCCCCATCCTGGCAGACGAGTGGCACAGACAGCACCCAAACATCTTGTAATTTCTTTCCCGCCCTCCTGCCAGGTCAAGGGCTGGCCACCTCTCTGATTCCGCCACTCTGAAGTGGGCACCGAAAACAGCATTCTCCTCGGCAAACGATGGTTTGGCATGGGTAGTGCTTGACCTAACCGACGCAGATTCTGGTGCTGGACACATTCTTCAATGGAAGTGCCCTTTGCACAACCGAAAATTCGCTTTATAATTGCCTCGTTATGGATTCGCCGACACCAACCCACACCAATGGTCCTCAGACAACGACTGTCGAACATCTGAAGACGTCTCAGTTCCGCTGCTCAAATCTCACAGCCATACAACTACACAGCCCGCACTGTAGCCTGATACGCACGTCCCTTGAGATTCAGAGATACACCGCTTTGACGTCATAGGTGTCTCAAATTAGCAAACGCGACCCGGGCCTTGCAGATTCGTGAACTGACTTTATCTGTCACACAACAATCAGAACTAATGCAACTTTCAAGGTACGTGAGACGCTCCACAACTTCGAGTATCTCTTCCTGGATTGTCACTGGTGTGTTTAGTGACTACATGACCTTACACTTTATGGGTGCAAGGTGCAAGGACGGGATGACTTTGGCCAGTTCATCCAAAAACATCTGCGCCTTCCCCTCCTCTTCGAAGACGAGAACGATGTCATCTGCATATTCCAGATCGATAGGGTTTTCATCATAGTCTGTTTGAACACCTGGGTTTTGAAGACTTTCCAGCGTTCGTCTCATCTCATTGATCACTAAATTAAATAAGAATGGAGAGAGTGGGCAGCCCTGATGGACACCGCTTTGTGTACGGAAGCTTTTGGAGAGCTCGCCGTATACCCTCACACGTCCGGAAGTCCGAGAATACATAGTGTTTATTATGTTCACAAACTCACGGGGCATTCGTTGGTGGGCAAGCGTGTCAAGAAGAACAAACCGGTCAGACGAGTCGAATGCACCTTGAAAATCCAGGGATACTAAATTTGTGGGTCGCTTATAGGTATGGCGTTGTTCTAGCACCTGACGGAGTGTGAAGATTAATCAAGGCAACCCCTACCAGGCCGAAATCCCGCTTGCTGCTCTCGAGTCAGTGTCTCACGAGCCACCGTAAGGCGACGAAGCGGAGGTGACGCCGGCAACCGGGGTTAAGCTGATTCATCCGTTTTTTTGAAAACTGGCACTATCACCGACTTTCCCCGGTTGTCTGGGACAGTCTCTTTTTTAGCGAATGCAAGCAAACAGATCAGACAAGCGCTGACTTCACCCCCATCTTTGAACAATGCGGGTGGTAGGTCATCCGGACCCGAAGCTCGGTGGCGCTTGAGAGAACATATGCAGTCGTAAACCTCCGATGCCGTAGGCGGTCCCACGTTCACCGTCCAGGGTTCTACGTCACCTGTGGGATCCAGATGAATGCCAGCTGGTGGCCATGACAATTGTTGTTCGAAGTATTTGGCCCACCGGCCAGGCGTTCTTCTTTATTCGATATGGTCACTCCATTCCGTTCCTTGATGGTTTCACTCACAAACGGTTTCAGGGGACCGGGCACGCGGATCTACTGAAATAAACTTCGGGCTTCCTGGCTTTCTGGGTCTCTTCCATTTCCTCGGCTCTCCGTGTCCACAAGAATTCACGGTCAGCCCGAACACTCACTTTTACTTGACGTTTGATAATTCATTGCGTCAAGTGATGTTTGGGTGGGATATTTCTCTGAGATTTAAGCTGTGCTGCTGTCCAGTTAGATATCCTATGCTTGAGTTAACCGAGGCGTTCTTCTTTACTCAAGATGGTCACTCTTCTCCAATCATTGATGGTTTCGCTCACCGATGGTTTCCGGGAACCGGTCGTACGGATCAACTGAAATACCGGCTGCATTACCGGCTTTCTGGGCATCTTCCATTTCTTTGGCTTCTTCTTCTACTTCTCGGTCGGCTTGCACGCTCACCTTCACATGATGTCTGATAGTTCGTCGCATCAAGTTATGTTCGGGACCGGCTGGGATATTTCGCCAAGATTTAAGCAGTGCCACCGTTCGGTCTGATGTCCAGTGCTTGAGTGAGCCTGGTGGTGCCGTGCCACAAGCAAAACTCCCAGCACTGTGCAAATAGGTGATGATCTCATCTGATGGATTCACATCTGATGGTAGAACGTTTGGAAGAGATCTTAGAAGACGATTCTGGTAAATTCGTATAACATCCGGAACTGCCACCTTATGCGGACCTGGAAAACAAATGGAGGAGTGACTCCGGACAAGTGCGTGGTCAGGATCCACAAATGTGTCCCATAACAACTTGCGGTCAGTAACTGGTCCACGTCATGTGTAGCTGATGATAATGTGATCGATTTTGGTTCGTGGCCGGCACGCCGTTGGAGGACACTATGTGGCCAGACGACTTCGGCTATCTCGTAAGTTAGTGCTGCATAAAAACAACCTCCGGTCAGCAAACAGCTGGAGCAATCGTTCTCCGCTGTCCGTACTTACCGAGTCTAATCCATGTCGATCTCCTACTTGAGTCTCAGATTTGCTAAGCCTGCCCACTTGTGCATTCAGATCTCCGGCAACCACCACGATATCTGAGCTTTTAGCTCGCCGCAGCAGGGCAGTCACGGTGTCGTAAAACCTGTCTTTGACGGCGTCGGAGCTACAGTCAGTTGGGGCGTAAGCAGACACGATAAACAGAAATATCTCAGAAAATACACTCATTTGCAAATCAATTTGGTTTTGCGAGAGACTCACCTAGAACTCAGCTGAATCTCTCGTTTGTGATGTTTCCATGCAACTGAATGTGCTGCACCAGGCCGCCTCATGTTCCAGTTGCTACGATATTCGAGATATCGCGATGCATGTAGTTTTGCACAATGTACTACTCATAAGGTTTCTGAAAATTCTTCAGCAACCTTATGAGTAGTACATTGCAGAAATATCTCAACTTTCCGCTTGTGAGAATCATTCACGGACTTTGTCAGACAAACCCCACAGAAGCTACTATCAACGGGTGTCGAGTCACGCAAAAATCCTGCAAATCCTGCCGCAGCAGCCCCTGGATCAACAGAGGGGTGGAGCCGGAAGCGAGTGGAGAGTGATGAGATGGTTAGCTCAACCACTGTGCTCGCACCTTGAATTCTGTTTTATTAGATAAAGCACACATCAGTACCAATCGAGACCAGTGTGAAGGCAACAGCTGCTTGTTGACCTGCTCGATTCACAGTGCGGACAATGAAGGCGGCCAGATAGACAGGGTGTCGGGGCTTGAAGTTTGATTTCGAGATGCCTGACTATGTCGGCACCGGATGACGCGCATATTTTGTTTGCAAAATTGTTGCGGGACAAACGGAAACATTAGTCTTAAGTGCTGGGCCTACAAGGGCAGAGTTATTAATGGGGTTAGGGAGAGGGGGGAACTATGTGAAAGAGAAGGGAGGGAGGCGTCAGCAGTTGCCTGTTTTCGCTTACCCGCCCAGCTGTATGCAGCGAGTAAGGTGACCCGGCTGATGGCACCACCCGATGGCATGAGTTTATCTGCATGTGTGCAATTCATGGTTGTAAGTTGGCTGGAATACTGCCAGCGCGCCGGCATCTAGACAGAAGGTTGATTAGGGTCCTCAACCAAAGCCTTTGGCTCAAAAGCCTGACTGCAAGACAGCGGCATTTTGCGGGAAATGCAAATGCATTACCATTTTTACAGAACACGTCGCCACACATGTTCCAAGCCCCAACCTGTAGGACCAGAAGACTGTTTGTCAGACCTCTAACCATTAACCAACCTGGTGTGAGAGACTCTGGGAGTGTGGTGGGGACACCCTCCAGTATAATTCAGTGGGTTGTCGAGATACACAAACCGTCACCCCATGGTGAGGTCTAGTATCTTCGTGACGGGAAGAGCAGCCAAAAGTACAAACCCTTCGCTGAGACAAATGAGTGAAGGATTTGTAGATGCGGGTTGACTGTAAAACGCAACAAACCCTCCTCAATCCAGTTGTTAACACTGGCGATGTTGCGGAATTCAGTTGGCTCGGGTGCACTGCTTAGTTGTTGGTATGTTCACCAAGATTGACATTTGGAATGTAGTTCAGCTGGCAAACCCGGCGAAAAGGCCTGGACTGTTTCCGGGACGCTGATCCGAATAATGTCTGTACGTCTTCATGTTCAGAGTTTGGGGACCAAGTTAGGGCGATTATGTCCATTCCGCGAATGACCGATCTGGAAGTGCACCGCAAGTCCGCTCCTGTATAAATGGCCATATTTAAGGCCCCTGTTGTTAATGTGTTATCTTCCTGATTTACGATGAAAGTTACGGTTTTTTTCGGAAAAACCAGACAGCGTTCAGGAATTCCGGTTTTACCATACGGAAGTAGTTTTGGGTGGCAATCTACCATCTTCTGTTTCAGCTGCATTGGACTTATTCACTGATTTCAATTAGAGTTGTCTATTCGATAAACTTCCGCGTTTAGGGTTTGGTCGGTTCGTTTGATCCGAAAGATTTTACCTAGACCATTCAAGTGAAATCGGTCAAAGAACCGAACGCGGTGAGGAGAGCGAAACGGTCCGATAAGTCAGTGATTTAGTTTTTGTCTTGGTTACCATTCAATTAATATGAAATTGCTATAAAACCATCATAGCAATGGGAAGCCTACATGCCGCCTGTCTCCAAATGTAGGCTGAACAAAGCCAATATATTTCACCAGTTACTTACAATTTGACGTCCAAGTGGAGCAGCAAGTGAACAGCAACTCGTGCGATGAAGCTTACTTGATAAGTCCCAAGGAAGGTGAAACCATTCGCGGGCTATCGAAGAGTATTCAGCGACCTTAGTGGTATTGTGTTCTATCCTCACGAAAATATACTTCCATATCTAGAATACTGTGCTATCTGCAACATGAAATAATCTTTATGGAGTCTATTTTGTTGAAGAATATTGTGAACGGAATATTAATTTGGGTCCTATTGTGTTTCAAATGAGTTCATTTCGCCGAGTGTGGCCTTTCTACACAATCATCTGAATGCTGGTTCGGTTTTCGGAATATTTTATGGGAATGGTTATCGGATATTACCTGGTAATCGCCGATCCTTGGGCCTGAATCCTGATCGGATGTTTTAGTGAAGACGTGGTCAGATCTCAAAAAGCAAGGATCGCTAGCAATTTAGGTAGAACATCCGGAATATTTTATGCCATTATCCTAACAAATCAGCTACCGGTTTTAAACAAAAGCTTCAGATTGAACCAGAGTTCTTAAAATTTCCCTAGGTTCTCTTGGAAACTGCCTGAAACCGCTAACCAAAGAGCCACCAATAAGACCTCTCTGCCCTCTCCCCAATAGGTATTGGTGTAGTCGTGTAGCTGAGCCTTTCAGGATGCAACCGCGTCTCAGAGGCTTTAGGTGGTGAGCCTTACCCAAGGGAACGTTAACAACCAGTGACCTTAAATGTGCACTCAAGCTTCATCCTGGATTGTTGTCACAAATGTGTTCGCGTCGCTTCTCTCTGAATGGTCTTCCTAGCACAGTGCGTCCAATCAGTCCGCAGCAGAGTTGAAATCTAGTTTTGTTTTTCTTCGACCTCATCTGCGGTGCTCGTCTTCAGCCGTGCTGAGATTTGTACTCCGGATATTTGCCTTGCATCAGTTATGTTAGCACTTCCCTGAACAACGAACACGCCTAAATAATGGGTTTCATACGGATAAGTATTCTCATCTCGGGAGATGTATGTGGTTGGCATAACACTTCAAACATATGTTCAAATACTGAGCTTATTTTGTTGACCTGCTTATAAATATGGAAGGCCAAATGATACAGACATTTAAGAGCAACTTAGGGATAGTTGACACTCTGTTATACAAGGTCCAAGACACTTGCCATAACATCTACGAGGGGAAAACTACCGGATATACCACCTTTCTCGCTTATTTCCTCATTATTTCAATAGAATGTCTTCTTTGGCGGGGAGAACTTCATGATAATGTAGGTGGCGAAATCTGAACAGGCGGGGCGTTGGTAGAAGTAGGGTTTGAGATATCTTGGACTATTGCTGCCTGTCCGTTCATATAACAAAAATACGGCGTTCGTGCACACACCTAATCGGAAGTGTAATGAATGGGTTGTTGTGACATGTGCTTGTTGTTCAACTTCCTAACACAAAACTGGCTGCCAATAGCCTGCATATTTGTCTTTTCATCACTATGGATCAAGAAGCTATTTGTATTCACCAGGGGTAACACATGAACAGTTGGATTAGGAGCCACAAACACGGCAATTGGGGCTTCGAAATGCAAATGCATAAAGGTGCATTCCCGTAATGTCACATTAGTTTAGTTTTCTAGATCACAATACCAAAAAACTTCATGGCACACAAACTAAAATCGGCTCCGCAGTGATGAGTTTCTTGTGTAAACAATGTTTTATGGCCTAAGTCTCTCCCTTCCTCTAAGTTGGAACATACTGCCTTTGCTCTCTGGTCGATTCTAGTCTGACGAGAGTTTGCATCGAGGTTATCTTGACAGCTTACCTTCGTTGGAATTTGTGACAATGTGACGGTCCATTTATGACGTTGTTTTTGAAAGTGACACCCAGGTGGTACCAAATTAGCGTCTTTGGACATTCCTGTCTTTGACTAAAGGTCGGTTTCGGCACATCGCGTTAACAGTAGGACTGCCTCAGCTGTCCAACTAGCCTAGCAGAACAAGTAGCTTTTTTCAATCTTTTTTGGAAAGTGTGCTCTTCACCCATGCATGAACGCCGGTTTTTCATCAAATATTGATCAGGAGAGCGCTAACACGTTTCAGTAAATTCATAGAAAGAGAATGTTAACTTCACTCAATTTTTTGAAATTCATTCACTCATTCATCCGTGCAAACAATACACGCACAGCCCATCGGAGCTGTCACCACTCGTTCAAGGCTGCTTGCATGCAATCACATGACAAGGACAAACTTATTGGAGTTATTTCTTGGCTGTTGATGAGTGGTAATCAGCTAGCCCGAAATTTCGAACACACGGAAGAAAGTTCAAACAACATATGTGGATGCGATTTGAATTTCACCGGAAGAAACAGGGGTAATCCTCGTTGGGTGACTGACAAATAGAGGTTCCACCCTGCTGTTCCCCTGCTGTTTCAAAAGCATTAACTACGGGTGAGATAATTGGAACCAGGAAAATTTATGCAGCCGAATGTGAACTATAAACAGGCAATTTCAGATTAATAAGAAGATCACGCTCAAAAGAGATTTAGTTTTTCAAACAGCAACATACAGTGAGTTTCTAAAGAGAGAGCTATGTGCCAAAAAGCTTTTCAGTTTAAGTCGCTTAGAGTTTTGTACAGCCTGAGCTGAATTCGAACGAAGCGTTAGAACCGACATATTATGTGGAGAGTGAATGCAATCGGTTCTGGAAACCCATTCATCAGCACCATCTTTTTTTGAAAACATTACTAGCACACGTCTTGTACGTTTCCGAAGATATTCGAACCCGTGAGTAGCAGAATGTGTATATTACAACCAAACGCGATATTGCGCCACCCATATATAAACGCGTCAATCATGAGAGTTGCTTCGGTGTTCACTTGTTCTTCGAGTTTTTAACTACAAATCGGAAGGTCACAGGCTGGATTCTTCCCAGCGTTTCGCAAAGTGCGCAGCGATGATAATTCCCACTAAACGTGGAGTACTTGTTGGTATAAACTGATTTTCTTTACAGGATGAAATCACAAATGTAGCTTTAAGTAACTTCTCACCACCCTAAAACCGCAGCTGGCAAAACGACCCTTTGCAAAAAACGATGAAAACACTGATTCTCACGGGAATGTATATTCAACACATTTGTGTTTCGTCTCAAGAATTTGACAACTATACGCTGTTTAGTATTTTACGGGATCTTGTACCCTAGAGGGAAATACGCGAAGAGGGACACGATGTCCACCAAGGAATGAAGCGTGAAGCTTCTTGGAAGGCAACGTCTACATCAATCATCTACATACTCCAAGTATCCTAGGGTAATACGTTTCCTGAGTCCACACGAAAGGAGAAAGCACTAGACTCGATTTTTCTCCTATTAGATCTCATTAGAAGTACATATCCTCGGCCGTGGCTGGATTTGAACAACGGCCGTCCGACATTCGAGGTGAGCGTGTTAGACGCGCTAGATGCATACGAGCGAAATTTCAGTCCGTTGCCTCCCCCTTTTGGCGTGGACTCACCAGAATAATTGCACCAAAACAGGGTGTCTGCTGCTCAAACGGGATAGATGGGATCGTCAATCCTACAAATCCTACAACCACCCACCAATTACCAGACCGACTACCGTCTGATCAACATCCACTAAACTCACCCAACCTACAAGCATTTAGTGACAAGTTGCTGTTACTTGATTTATATGTTATTACTTATCTAGTTGAACTCGTACCATTGTCTCCTGTTCAATTTATGGCTGAGGCAAGAGAATGCGGTGACCAACTATTGTTCCCATCGCTGGTTACTCACCAGCGTAAGACTGATTTGCCTTGCAACAGGTTTTATTCTTGGTAATGTGTTCAAATATTGGCAGCTCGGGTGAGTTTTTTGGTTGGTGATCAGGTGGCTGTTGATCTGTGTCTTAAAACGTCCACGAGTTCGGAACTCCCTGGAGTTTCGCGAGATGCGCACTGCTGATGGTTCTCAATAAGGATGTCATAGCTGTACTGCGCTTCCCCTCTTCTCAGTACAGATTAACTTCATTTATCGGACGAACTCTCCATTGAAATTTTCAAATCTCCCCCCCACTACCAGCAGTCCAGGAACTTCTGCAGTCCAGCGGACAAAATGCTTGTCTCTTTCCAGCCTGCGCTATCATGCTGCAAATCAACGTAATCAATCACGCACAAAGTACGGTTAGGACAGCTGCGTAAAGATTACTCAGTGCACCAGTAAACAAACTCACATATTCATGGCAGTTATATAAATTGTTAACAGTTCGTCAAACCTGAATAAATCAGCAGATGTCTACGCCGTGCACAGTAATTCGGTACATATTTTTGCTTCAAGTATTTTTCATAGCTACCCAGGTTATCCTTCTTGAAAGGGATCGAACAAATTCAACACATCATGGCGCACGAAAGCTAATAAAGAATGATTCAACCATTCTCGATACTGTGAACTTCGCCCTGCACACATAAGCTAATTGATACGCTTCCTGAAGGATTTCACTGTTATGGGGTCCCCACAAACGCCACAGCTATTTCACAAGTTTACTTTCTTTTCTTAGTACTGCCGTGTCCCACGAATATCTGTGTTAGTATAATTACTGCTGCAACTAGATTTTCATCGCTTCATGGGGGTACCAGGAGCGGTATAAATTAACAACGCGATCAGTCAATAACCGTACGAAATCGGTAAATCGTATGCTAACCAATCATCGAAGCACTTCAATACGCACACCCCACGCCAAACCCAGTCCAAGGCCATTCAATAGACGGTGTCCGTTTGGTTTAGCAATCGTAATGCGGCTGAGTCGATCGGGCACTTTGAACGAATAACGTGTGAGAGATGTAGGTTCCCGCGCAGATAGTACGGAAATGAGCCTGTCATGAACAAACACATCCGAATGAAAAATGACTGATTCAGAACTGTTGTTTGCACACCAGTAAAGGACCACTGGTTTTCTTTATGAAGCTGGGGTTCTCTTAGAAGAGTTCCACAAGCTGTTCACAGAGGGAGAGAGTCTCCCATTCCAAGCACTCCGCCACAATCACTGAAGGCAAATAGTTCAATACTTCTGACTGAAGTAATGTATTTAGTCGAATCAACAGTATAAGCCAAAATTTACCGACAGTAATATACCATACATCAAGATGTTCCAGAGTATTCGCGTAAATAGGTAATCAATACTAATCAATACTAATCAGTCAGTCAATAATACATATAATCAATAATTCTGCTGGAGGAGGGACCGTACACAATGAAGTAATCCGGCGACCTATTGGAGGAAAGTATTGCATAGTCTAAAAATGGACTTCAAGTGAGCGTAAACCGGACTTTCGACTCTCAAGCCACCTCTAATTTCGAATACCTGTTTGTCTTTTCTATGTTGCCCTCAGATCTGTCAGATTCATCTGGAGGGGGAAATCAAGCCAGCAATGTCCAGAACAAAGTGCTTGATGAGTCCGCAAGTCTGTAAATGTAAATTCACTGTTTACGGCGGAACGACGATCATACTGTCTCAAACATTCGAATGGCTTATTGGTTTCGAGGGAATAGAGATTACCAGGTGTCTAGTCGTTTACACAAGACGTGGTCACTGGTGTAGTTTGGACAGTACTGTTGTGAATTGCTCGGCCAAGTTACCCTTTATCTGATATCAAGCCATTTCTTGATATTCCCGATGGGTGTCAAACGACTGCATTGATCACATCCCGGTGGTGATCATATTTCCGGAGGTATCGCACTACTGTGTAAAAGTAAGTAGCGAGAATAGGGTGTTATTACTTTGGTTTGTGGTCGTATTCGAGGGCATTTGGTTTGCGCCGAAAACTCAACAAGCAAATTTGCCTCTTCGTAAATCACTACACCTCACCTGTTTGCACTTTCAAACTAGTATAGGAAAGCGAACCATCTGGACTCGCGGAGGTGCCTGTAACAGAGTAAATCGAATCTGTAAGAATATAGCTTGAACTGATGTGACCATCCAGTAAGCGGGAGCAAACACCGGTGCATTTTAACGGTTGCTCGCAATTCGCTTCTCACCGAGAAAGTTGCAGTTGGTCGCGTTCAGGTAGGAGATACAAGTATGCAATGCAAGAACTTGAGGAATGCCGTCAATATAAGTTCCAAAGGAATTTATTTCGCCAGTTGCGTATTCAAGTAGAACAAATGGTCCGTTGCCTACTCGATAAGCTTACGGCTTAGACGAGTCGGTAGTGTTTTGTCAAAAGGTTCTCAGCACACTTATGAGTGGCGCGTTGTGAGCAGTCTGGTACCACTAGGAATTCGCCCACCTAACGTCTTCCGGAATTATCGTCTTTATTCTTGTGTGCAGATATGCTTGGAGCGTGAGGGCGAACCAACGCAGAACGAGAATGTGTAAATAACTATTAGTTGGCCATCTGGTGATCCGCTCGTTACGATGCTGCTGAGTGCAAAAAAGGAATCCTAAAAAACACGATGACATTCAGACGAGACTATGTACAAAGAAGGTGCGTCTGGAATACCAAACGCTGGTTTCATTCGCTTCTCTTTATCTCGACTTGGTTTCTGACTGGCCATCTCAGCTGTATCATGCAAACACGAGATAACTGTGAACAGATTTGGTTTTGCGTTACGCATGTTACTGTAGCTTAACAGAGCCATCACCATCAACTCAACTGAGTAACACCATGAGGGGACACGGAAACAGAAACTCACATCTAAACGTTTGGACTTTATTTGACACGCGATAACTTGTCACTACCAGTTTGCTAATAGATGAAAAAAGTAATCTACGTTTCATCACGGCAAAATTGTAAAAAGCAATCCTCCGAGAGGGACTTGCGACTCCTACGGGACTAAAATGTCCGTATTCACGCTATAACAAAATCCCATCCCCAAAACGAAGCTGTCCTCTAAGGAAGAAAACGGAGTTCCTTGTTCAAAGATGTGTTCCGATTAGAGGACTCCATTCACAGTGACTGTCTGCTTGTCACTGCGAAGCCCATGACATTAACAATGGAGCACGACTTCGCGAAGCAAATCAGTCTTTTCCATCGTAAACTTATCTAATCTGGAATGAACGAAGTGTCCTCTACAAAGCAAGAGTGCATTCTTTGTAGGCTGAAAAGTCGATAACTCCGGGAACTAAGGTAAGATAAACTAGGAAAGAAACTGGCAAAGTACTGCGCAATACTAAATATCATTGTTGAATCCGTCGGTCCTGAGACAACCAAAACCAATGGAGATTCTGTTCATGCCTTTTGATGTTTCTTCGGTTATAGGGCGTTTCAAAACCGTGCGGCAAACATCAGAACGTTCAAGATAGACAGGGGAAAGTCGGAAGTGGTCTATTAATGTGGGTGAAGTCATCGATCGCGCAACAGACAGCCGCTAGTTTCCTACAGAACAACTTTCAAATGTGGTTTCTCGCAAAATGGATGCACTTACTGCTATGGCGAATTGAGATTTTAAAAAACAGTTGAACCGAAAGACTTCAAAAATCAAGGAGATAAACAACTGCGCAAGTGGGAGTTTGACTAGCACCAAATTCCAGATGCGCAACGTGGCTGAGATGAACTATGTTTAGTAGTTTGAGATTTGATAATTTTCGATGAAGACTTTGTTGTGTAAGTGAAGCCTGACCATGCGTGACCATACGTGTAAAACCCCGCCGAGATGTCCGAACTACACCAACAGCAGCAATGAACAATAACTGGCCTCAAACCTCTGAAAACGTTAAAATCAAGTGATGGACTGCATTCAACGAAGAAAACAAACGTCACTAACAAGGTTCAGTGTCACGCCTGAGATAAACACTACATTGGCCCGACTGTATGGAAACTGTTCGGCGGAATAGTCATGCAAAAGTTTGCAGGCAGAATTCATGAAAACGGAGGAGGATGTCGGTTCAATTAGTAGAGACCTCAGATAACTGTCGATGCGAGAACAAAAGGGAAGTGATCATTTATCCAAGCGGGATATTCGTCAGAGAAGTTAATCAATAAGCGCACCGATACCATCTCAGTCTATCAGCCACTACGAACAAAAAAGGAATCAATACTCTGAATCTTGTAAAAACTAAACAACAAAGAAATAACAAATGGATCAATCAAATGGAAGCAATGAGAGAAACGAAGCTAAATCACTCAATTAAACCCAGCGAAAAGGAAAAAAATGACAACAAGCAATGGGGTCAATCAGAACAAGGGAACGGACTTCAAAGAGCCAATCAAGTTTAGAGAAATGAGGCCACAGTGCAACACAGATACCAAACGGTCTTAGCGATTCGCGTGAAAGAAAGTCCACATCTAACAAGTAACGGTAGAAATATGAAATGCTTTTTGGTAACTATAGGGATTGGAGACGAGGACGTGGTAGTATCCAACTAACCGCGCAATGATGGCGTCAACTTCACTGAGAGGAAAACGTTTAAACTCCAGCTACGAAGTTCTGTAAAAAACAGCGACCGACTTCAAATATTTTTGGGACACTTCTATGATTATCTGTGGGTTTATTCAGTAGATTTCAGTATACTACCGTCCCATTTTTGGAAACTCAAAACGGGCGAGTAGTGTTCTTGCAAAAACAAGGTCTAGCTTCAGCAGATTTTGACTGATTCCGTACAAAGGACCAAATTAACTTTTCCGGGAAGTCCAAAAATTCGGAGCATCAAGGAGAATAGTTTTTATGCAAGTTACAAAGACCAGCCGCAATTCGGGAACCAGATTTTAAGTACCGCCGAGGGTTCTACGTATAAAGATGTATATCAAATTAAACTTAAATTAGACTCAAATTTTGGATACATATTTTGAAATTTGCAAATCAAATTGCAGTCTTTCAATGAAATCAAACTCGAGTGGAATTTAAACGCTTTAGATTTTAAAATAGACTTCCTATTTAATTAAATAGGAATGGTCTCCTATGACCTTGAAGTGATTTATTTTGAATTAAATTTGAATTACCTTGCGACTAAAGTCAAATTAAGCACGAATTTTGAATCGATTTTTCGATGGAGTCGTCAAATTTTGGGGCAAACCAAACCACCGAATTATATCCGAATTTAAATTTATAAATTTGTGCGTAATCCGAAGTTAGTCTTCTATTTTTTCATTTTTGGGCTTTAAATTAGGCTAACCTTCCATCCGACTTACCCTGTGAGTATTCTAAGCTGAATTGATTTTCGAATTCAATTATTTTTATTGACTTCATTTTGTTTGTTTATATTCCGACGGCCGGTTGCACGAGACAGTATCTGCGGGATGTTCCGGCAGTACCTGAAGGATATTTCTTTGAAATTTTACCAGGTTTTGTGAGACCAACAAAATTTGTGCCTGAAATCATAGCAACATTTGTCAGCATCCGGTTGTGTAAGCGGAATGTCGAGCGATGACTACTCAGTCACTTTGTATGAAAGAATCTGTCTTCAAACCTGCTATCCCTAAAGTGTCACTACAAAACTGCTCGAACTTAAACCTGATTTTTGAAGAAAAATCAAGTAATCCGGCCATCTAGTGGACTTCGCCAGTTACAGTGGTTCCCGTGGTTTGACTTTGGAATAAGTTTTGTTTAAACTCATCAAGGCCACGGAGAGTTGGCCACATTTCCATATCCCTTTCGACGACTTGACTCAAAATCATCTATCCGGCATACATTTTGCAGTACGAGAGTGCATTTCGTGTTATCATCGGATACAGAATTCCAGTCAGTGTGAGCGGTTTCTTAACTTTGAGCTGTTGATGTTACCGAAGTATTGATCCAATCCAGCAGGGGCATCTAATCAGTAAGGTGGAAGTATGTCAGATGCCTGTTAAATTATAAAACTCCCATGTGATAGCTGGTGTTGCAACATTCCGAGATTAAGCTGGCCTGCTAGAGAATAGTTAACCCAGCAGAGACAGTATTACACAGTGAAACTGAAGAATAAGGGTGCAGTAAATTTCGCACTAGAGCATGACAGAAAACGCACATCAGGACCAGCAAACGTAGTGTGGCCAGCAACTGTCGTCCAGAGAAAGGAAAATTCTGAGAGAGAGCCAGTTACTTACCCAGTGACATAAATCACAGCCTTTCCCGTATATCTGTTCTTCTCTCACATAAATTTTGAGGCGTTCTCAATCAGTGTGCCCCTTATATTCATGCTGCACTTATGCCCCGGTACTCACATTTTTTTCTCCAATGCATTCCTTCCTTTTCAATCCGGTCTTTATCAGTGAGCAAAATCTTGGCAGTTAGAAAGACTGTACGGCCTGTAAAGTTTATACATGATTTCTGTGGGGATAATGACTGAATGTACTGATTTGATTTCCTAATTTAACCAAACATTGGATGCTAAACTTCAGTTTCACCTGTCCGAGTATGCAGTGTTTACTAGTGGCTAACAACAGCGGAATTGTGTACATCTGATAGCCATGTTATAGAGGAAGTTGCTATATGAAGGCTCACCGGTCGATTTGATGTCACACAATGTTATATGTGCCAGCACGCCAGAGTTGGCCCACTCCCTTATCGCAATTATTCAACCCGTGCTTTATCGACGGATCCACTCCAGCTCTCCGTTTCCATTTAAAACTGAACCACTTTGCAGATTAGTGAAAATTTATCTACGGTTGTCACATCTGCATAAATGCAGTTCAGCTCTTTTGGATGCACTCGGTTCCGGCTATGTCCCACCGAGATGTAGCAACGTTACAGCTCTTCCTGCGTGAACACGACACATCCCGAGATGTTGTTATTTTCATTCTCAAGGGTTGGCGTTTTCCTCATGGCAATTTGGATTCCACATTTCTGTATAGCTCTTTGGTGAGAGTCATCTTGAAATCTGTGAGCTATTCGTTAGATCTATGTTTCTGTACATTTTCTGGACCGCTCCTTACCGGGCTTTTAGCGGAATTCCCTTCCTGTTAAGCCGGTTGTGCTGCATTTTGACGCAGTTACCGCAGATTACAATTACATTTTCTCTAAAAAAATTTGGCGAAGAAAGCCGGACAGATAATCAAAGACGGTTACTCATCCATAGGATTCGCTGATGAAAAGACTTCGTATGCTGATTTGGTGACGGAGTACGACAGGAAAGTTGAAGAATTTTTGAAGTCTGAAATACTTGCTGTTTACCCTGACCACAAGATTATTGCTGAGGAAGGGTACTTGGGTTCTGCCGTCCTGGCTCAAGAACGGACGTGGATCATCGACCGAATTGATGGCACCTCCAATTTCGTTAGCAGGTTCTCGTTTGTTTGCGTCTCAAAAGCGTTTTACGTCGAAAGAGAGCTCATGCTGGCTGCGGTTTATAACCCGATTCAACAGCAAATGTACAGCGCTGAGAAGGGACGTGGAGCATTTCTAAATGGGGAACCAATCCACGTTACAAATGAAAAAGATATGTCCAAAGCTCTGGTTCTCACCGACTGGGGTGGTGATCGCCAACGCGAAAATCTGGACAAGAAGACCAACAACATGCAGCGAATCATCTCTAAAGCTCGCGGCTTGAGAACTATGGGATCTGCTGCGCTTCATATTTAACAGGTGGCCGGAGGTACCGGGGATGGATTCTATGAATTCGACGTACACTGTTGGGACTATGATGCCGGTCTTTTAATCACCGGCGAAGCCGATGGCTTTTGCTGTAACCATGATGGCAGGAGGAACGTTGTACCTGATAGGTGAGCAACGTTGCAAGTCGGACTTATCATGCTCCCACACTATGGACCTGTTTCCATCCGATATGTCAGAACGGATGGCGGCTGAGAATGGGTGCAGACTTCTGGTGGTTTGTGATCAATGGGATGCGAAAGTGTTGTTCAATTTAAGTACGACCTAAATGTCTCGCTTTTATAAAAATTCAATAACTCTCTCATACTTTGCTAGTCACTTTGTTTACCACAAAAAAGGCGCAAGCTGCTTCGTTTCATCCTCAAAGAAATAGACATTCGTATGCTGAAATTAATTTCTATTACTGCTTACCCTAGCAACAAACAATTTTTTTGGAAGTTTACGAAAAATCAGTAAACTTGCCCCTCTCGAGAGTGGCCCTAATTTTTATTCCAGAAAATTTGCTTCAAGAGAAGACACAAGAACCTGCATCTGACATTGCTTCCCCACTGGGTTCAAACCTAAAATTTAGAGGCAGGGACTGCTCAACAGATTTACTTTTGCGTGCATGGTTTAATGAACGTGTTTCGAAACAACAAAAGTATACGGCACAATTAACAGGGCTGAAAAGAAGATCGCTCACAGTTCGAGCAGGGGAAATGTCATTTAGAATACGTATGCCAGCGTGAAAAGCCAAACATTCGCACGCACCCTTGCATACTTTCATCCTGCTTAGCATGCGCTATCGATCGTCTTTTTCACAAGATTTGCAGCAATGACAAACGGATTCCACGTTCATACAAAATCGTGTAGCCTTGACTGAGGTTCATATGCCTTGCTGGAAATTAATAGACAGTTACCTTCTCAAACATTGGGTGTTGCGCAACATGCTACTTATACCGCCTGTGAGTAGCATACTCGTTCGTTGGTGCACGAAGGTCCGATTTTTCCTAATCACCCTAAGTTACCACATGCTTATTTGTGGTTTCTTTTTAGCATGAAAAATCGAATGAATTTAACGAATTTCAGTGTAACCTGAATATAGCCAACTTCTTTTAGCAAATGTGGTTTGCCTGTATTTATTCATATTTCGTTCTCGATTTTTTCACTGGGAGCTTCGTTATGGCGCCTCATAACAAACCGTGGTGACATCGTCAGTGCGTTGTGAGTGAAACTGCATAGGCCCATCTTGGCTTAACATTAGTAGCGGGTTTAGCGTTTCTGTTGTTTTCTAATCGCTTAAAGCCCCATTGACCTGACTAATTGTCTCTGGCTACCGATCGTGTTCACTTCCCTCCACAACGGCACCTATTTCTTCGCCCAACAGGACAGCCGCCGTCTGTTCCTTCTGGGGCATGGCTGTAAAAAGACACGACCAACTGTCATTTGTTACCGTAGATGAGGGTCAAGAGGGACGGGTTACGCAGCTCACAGGTAACTTCATGCACACAAGTTATCCAGACATCATGAACATGCTCAGAGAAAGCAACGTCAGTGTTGACACCGATGCTTCACTGCTGTACAACCACAAAGTTTTTGTGTTTAACACCAGAGAGTGAAAATAAGAGGCAAGAATGGAAGAGAGGGAGGACCGATTATCCAGAGGCTGTCACTTCGACCGGTACTGGAACGTTGGTAACGAAACTGCCAAGCTCAGCGAAACAATGTGTTTTTCATTTCGACAAGAGTCACCCGTATTCGCCCCCATTGCCGTTCACGATCGAGAACTTTGAACATTTCAGCCAGCTTGAACCAAGTCAAAACGAAGAGAATCAAATTTCGGGTAGCAATATTTCTCATGTGGAGACGGAAACAAGTACACAATACTCGACATCATTCTACACTAGTACGTTACGGTCAACAACCTGATGATGGATTTGCCTTCTTCACGAAAACTGAATTTGAGTTGAACGTTGTTGCGAGTTCAAATGTTTTTTTTTGGACAAAACGACTCAAACGTGGTTTACGCACCAATCGGAATAGAAAGTGCACAGTCTGACGACTCCGCTGGATAGCGGAAAGGTGGTTTTTCGGATTTGCAGCGTTAAAAGGGAACATTGACCATGAATCACTCAACTTTCTGTGTTAACAATGGAAACTACAACACCTCGATTTGAAAGGGTTTAACTAATAAGAAATGCTGAAGACTTATCACTATCAATTTTCGGAATCGGTACTTATCTTACCTATCTTTCTAGTATCCAGACGGGCCGCTTTATTTTACCTGGATGCGAATTCGCGTGGTGGTGTGACCAACCCTCCAAGTCGTAACTTTTCTCATAATTCTGGTGGAATAGGTCACCTGATAAGCATGCGCGGGAGTCGATCAACATACGAGTTATCCGGGTTGCACTGTCGAAGTGCGTACCTAAACTCCAACGACACTGTGACCTACACAGTTGACCCAGAACTAAATGTGGCATGCAACTTCAAGACAGGGCAACTACCGAGCACACGACAGCCAAAATGCCGGGTATCCGGCGCACACAGGTGAACCAATTTGGCACGAAAGCTTTCGTGTACGTCCTAATGAGGGTAAACCTCCCTTGGGCAACTCTATGTGAACGGGATTCGTGATCAAAGTCTGTAGGAGACAGGAAGAGCACTACTGCTTGAGCCGGTGGAAGCAAAAATACTCACAATAGAACTTCTGTTCCATAAGTAACCAGTACACCACAGACCCTTTTGGACAAAGGTAATCGATCGATTTTGAATGGAGTAAACTTGTTGGCCTTGAGCCTTCCGAAAATGCGACGAATGGGGAAGCATCCCGAACAACTGTGGTTTTAGGGTGAACTAAGAAGACTTTCACGAAAATTCATCGATTTCTAAACACGACATCGCTTGGCAACCACCGCACAAGATATCCCGGATGAAATATACAATGGAGCAATGAGAATTCATGAATCGCTGATGTATACAAGACACCAAGCCATGTTTGGCCCAAATATTTGACGAAAAGAGGGTATTCCTTCTGAGTACTTGTGTGGTTTTCTTAGGTCAATAAGGTGATTGACTTTTGTGTAAAACCACTGACCGGTTCAGATTCACAGAGTTATCTTAAACAACCTTAGACATCTAGGAAAGTTTGGAAATAGCTGCTTTGTTTATTCCAGTAACTTTTGAAAGCTATTTCCAATCTATCATCCGCAGCACATTGTAGCATGAACTGTGGAGTTTCATATATTATTCATGGAACAGCTAGTAATGCCTTCAAATGTCCATTCCATAAAAAGGTCCACGGTTTTCTTCAAACTACTGATTCTGCTGTTCTTTGGAAATTTTTTTTACTCCTCTCCACATTTCATCATCTCCTAATCAAGTCACATTACAATGGAACACGCGTGAAATCCATCCGAAGCAAATGAGTTCGGCATTTGTCCATAACCCTAGGTTCGACATTCGCTTTTCACATCAAAATGATGAAAACCGGCGTTCTATTCCCAAACTGGTCTTCCGCACACCGATGTACATTATCTAAGCGGTGCGGTAAGCACTGTGGTGGGCTGTTGCTAGAGTGAGAACACGAAGCCACTCTATACAAGTCGCCAAAAATCTGAAGCCACTTAACATCGATATACGCAAAAACTTGATAGTCTGTTCGAACGAACGGGCGCCCTCTCGGACACCACCGAATCTCCTCAGTGTAAGGGAGCTGCAATCCGTTGTAGTCCACTTCCAGATTAATACTTTTGGTACAGGCAGCCGGGTGCTTTATAACCTTCAGTAGATCACATCACTTCAGGCCACTGAGGGCTTTCTCGTCATTTCGCCCAAGTGGGCTAAGCAACAGTGTATGCAGGCGGTTGCAGATCGGGTGGATGACAGACACAAAGAGCAATTGCACGCTGCCACGAAAGAAGGCAACCTAGTGCTCTGAAGTTACCGCAGTGCATAAACCTCCGAAAATCAGATAAACATAACCTAGCTGAGTTTTTGTGACCAAAGTTCGGACACGAATGCACCAAAGCTCAAAAATATCCGGGCCAGTACGCCGTACGTGTATTTTCGGCAAACAACCTGGTTGGAACGATCCATCAAATCACATAGTGGACTCGGTTTGTTATACCCCGAAGAAAGTAGTTTGAAAGCGTACACTAATTGGGGCGATATTGTCAAAATACATCTTCAGCGGAAGCGTCGGGCACCATATGCGCCAACCAGTGGTTGAGCGGCCTGTGTACACCTCTTTGATGCACAGTATAGGTAAAGGCCGGATGGAAGAAAAGCCGACATTTCTGTAATGACAAACTACAGACCACTTTGATCAGTAGTATGCTGGAGTACATAATTTCAAAGCGTCGGAAATCGAGGTACAAACAACAGGGGAAGCCATAAATTAGTCTAAAACGACGGAGAAAATGATATGGCGACGCTCTGCTGCACCTACAGTAGTCCAGTGGTTCATGTTACCATCATCATGATCAATCGTAAAAACCTTGTACTTGCCGTACAGTGGTTATAGCTGCCATAGTTTCATTCACCGATGATTTGAGGAGGTGGGGTGGATACTTGAGCATTGGAGGCAGTAGCGGATAAAATACAGGGACACCGGTGGACATTGCCTTGGGGGGATCGGGAGCCGAGTATGCACCGAAGGTAACAGCTTGGATGCATGAGCGCCATCGAGGGGTTGACTGGGCCATGTCTGACAATGTCTCTAACCATTGATGTGTTCCGTCTCGGAATCCCCATCCAGAGAGACATCAATGACCAGCACATCTGAGTTTGCCGGCAACGGCATTACACATTCTCATGTAAAAATCGATATTTGACTATGACCAACTGGAAAAAATTATCAAAAGATACACTCCGACGTGATTCGGTTGCTGGGCCAAACAGAGACAGTCATCCATAGGCTTTTACTGTAGGTGTATCAACGTGGTGAGGATGGGTAGAAGGTTTGTCCCACTCACTGCAGACTTCTAAATCTATGCGTCATCGAAGTGCCTCACTTGTCAGCGTTTTTTACACGATTTGTGGGCAGTAAAGCCCTTCTGTGATGAGTGGTTCAAACAATAGGCATACGCAGACACGCCACCTGTATCGCTGTGATTGCCGCATCGTTCGCATGGACACTGCTCGCATGTGAGTATTGTGCCACCTGTCACACTCTTAACCGACAACTTGGAGTCTAGCTAATTTAGGGTTAATAACGAATAGTAATAATAATAATTGTCCAGCTGTAACACGCATTCGGTGACTAGCTGCCATGTCACCCGAGGAAAGAACAAGCGGCTTGAGCTTCTGCCAAGTTGCGCAAGCCTAAACAGCAGCAGCTGAAATGCCACAACTGAGTCCGAACCCCAAATTTCAGTAAGCTCGCGCCTGAACCATTCAGCTACCTCGAGCTCCTAGTTTGGGTTAACATTTTGTGAAGCCAAAAGCACAAGTCTTCGAATACGTATCATCATATCATCATCATATGTATCATATGCAAACCCCCCTATATCTGGGAGGGTTTAGAACCCAGGGTAGACAGACAGGGGTAAAACACAAATATGGCATCGGTTCTGGACCAGCTCCCAATGAGAAGAAATGAAGCCCAACTGACAGAAGGAAATTTTACTAAAAAAATACCACTAAAAATGAGGCAACTGTGCACACACACTATGTAGAGTATAACAGAATTGATCACATGATTAAAACATAAGAGAGAAAAACGAACCGGCTAAAAAACGTTAATCATACATCTGAATCAGTGACTTATGGACAGTCTTTAGGATTACCGTTTACTGAGGGACATTGAGAAAACCGGTTACGTGTAACTGGCAACGACGCCAAGTGATCAACTTGACATGGGAACGCTGGTATAGTATGCAAGAATTTCGTCGATAAATGAAGACCAGTGGGTGTAAAAAATGACAAGAAGGGGAACGGTTTGACCGTGGGGACAGCCGTAATGAGGTGACCAAGAGACTGAAGAATAACATCACAGCGTGGGCGGATTGTGGACAGTCGCACGTGCGCACGTAATCGGTAAGCAGACCAACCAACCTGGTCAATAAAGGCCCGAGTGACGCTGAATCGAAGTAAATCAGTGACAAACGGAGGGCTCACCCACTACATTCTTCAGGTGGTAATGGAGGTAGAATGGCTAGTAAGTATCGTTCGATATTGATGGGATCTGTTTCCTCACTCACACCACCAAATCCATCACGTATGTCATACACCGTGCTCTGGCGATGAACTCTGCCAGTGGGGCATGCGCCGGCAACGGTAGTTACAAAAGGATGATTCAGCAATGCCTCTAGTGAAGGTCGTTCGCTCGGTGAGCTGCGCAAACACGCGTCGACCAGGTCGATCAGGCCATCGGAAAAACAGAATCGAGGCAATTTCGGGGCCGGCTGGTCCACAATGTAGGCAAGGAGTTCGAATATTGCCATGGGACCTGTAGCATGAGCAGGAACCGCTGAGAATAAAGAAAGGAGCGTGATGAGTGATGGAGGGAATTTTACACGAGAGGTTCATCGGCGAGAGACAAAAATCTTTCTAAATGTACTATCTATCGCTTGTCTATCAAAAGTCGACTTTATGAAAGAAACCAGATTTAAGAGAAATAGATTGAAAAATGTCTGATATGGTCAAAATTAAAAAAACCCCATCGAGTTAGCCTGCAAGGATTTTAAAAAAAGGTGCAATTTACAGGGACACTGGAAACCGACAGTTTACCAGCGTTAACTTAGTTCCAACAGTATTTATTCAGGCACCTCCAGGACCTGAAAAGGGAACTCGCATAATGAGTAATGCTTATTTGGGCTCCGACTGAGCAAAGCTAAGGTGTAAAGTGAACAGCAAGAGGGTAAGATTTCCGAAACAGGGTCAGGTGCATCAAAGTGAGATTTAGACCACTCCGAACAGATGGTTGTTGCGGGACCAGAATAACCGGTAAAACAGGCCCAGACCGGTTCCAGACTTTCTCCATATACCATTTGGCGGTAGCTTCCAGGGTTGGATAGCGAGTACCGGTAGATTATATAAACAGGACTTACAGCGATGCAAATTTACAGGCGAACCATAATCTTCGTGTTCCTTAATTTCAAGGGTGTGTTCGATTCTGTCCATTGGTCAGTGCTTGTTGAATCTAACTTGACCTTATGATAATTCCCCCATTCATTTGCTTACTCGGCCTATGTGCTTTTGACCTCCAGTTGTTTCGCTTATCCGTACCCGCCACTCACCTTGCCGCAGAGGCCATCCCGTTTGACACTTGTATGTTGGCATGTGTGTCTGTGGGTGAGTGTGCGCAGCTGACCTACTTACCCATGCGCGTTCGTATCCCGTTTGCTGAGTCTGCCTTGACTTGTTCCGTGTGATCGCACGTCCAATGAGAGTCACGAGACTGTCGAGGGAAGGGACGACCGCAACCCACACTACTGAGCCATCATTCCGCTCGCCGGTGTGCGGACGTCGACACTGCACTGTGCCGGTCAGCGACAGACCAGTGCACTTGTTGACGCTACGAACGTGAACACTTGAGGTTTGTTGTACACATTTGCTTACCCTTGTGTAAATAGTACCGTAGAATTTCGAACCCAATTCTTCCATTTGATATTCGGGATTGTCGAACCCACGCGTCACTCGAAGTTCCGTATCGCGAACCTCAACAGTGCTGTTAACAACACTTTCTCAACACGTTATTCCTCAGAAGCTTGTGAACATAATGCGGTCTCTATATTCACATACTTCTGGGTATGAGAGTATGATGAGCTCTCTAAAAGCTTACCTACAAAAGTGGCGTCCGACAAGGATGTCCACTCTCTCCACTCGTCCAAATTCGTCAACCATGATATAATGAGACGAACGCTGGAAGGTTTTCAGAACCCCGGTATTTAAATAATTCTTGGTGAGAACCCTACCGATCCGAAGTACGCAGACGATATCGTCCTCATCTTTGAAGGCGAAGGAGAGGCACAAGCTTTGTTGAATAAATGACCATCACCATACGATGTTTTGGCATGCTCCTCGTATCCGCAAAGTGCAAAGTTAAGCTTCAGAACGTGCAGTTTCTGAACCTGTCCTTCACAATTCGAGTGGGAGCACTGGAGGTTGTGGAGATTTCTACACACCCGTGCAGCTGTATTAGCTCTGACGAAAGTGTGTATGATAAAGTCCGTGCATGAATCTCAAAGACCCGAATCGCGTTTGCCAATCTGCGTTACCTGTGGCGCCAAAAAGACATATCACTGGGTTTCAAGGGTTGCGTGTAAAAGGCGGCAGTGAGGGCTGTATTTTCGTATGGTGCAGAGACATGGCCTTTGCAGGCACATGATTTGAGGCGTCTTCAGGTTTTTGACCACCGATGTCTCAAAGGCATTGCCGGTGTCGGATGGCGTCAACGAATTTGGAACGAGGAAATTAGAGTGTTCGGTTGTGAAGCGGAGACAATCGTTTACTGAAAAGCGTGTTTTCCGTACGCAGGGAAATGAAATCGATAACGAAGTCTGGGTACTGCCAGTGCGACCCACCTTCCAGGATGAGGTTCGCATGATTCTCCTTGCCTGTATGATGGAGCTGTTGATAGGCAGCAGTGGTGATCTTGTCAGTTTCTATCCAGATCGCTTGAATGAGTGTCTGGAGACGTAAGCACCTCAGGATGATTGTGATAGGCTACCACTAAGTCCCTTCACCGTTCACTTTTATTCTTTTCTTCACAATAAGGCTTTCAAATAAATCATGGTTTTAAGGTAGCGAAGTAGTAGTGTTGAGCAACGATTTTGTGCTGTCGATGACGATGATGAGTAGCAACGCCACGATTATACCCAAAATCACAAAAACTGGCCTCCGCTACCCCAATAGCTGTCATCGCGACCGTAACCACGATTGTCCCGACCACATTTCCGCGCAGACTTGAACTCTGAATTGACCAAAGTAGCTAGAAGACGCAGTCGGAACTGACAGAACGGTCGAAGTTGAAGAAGACGGTTCAGTATCCTGGTCGATCCACTTCCGTCACGAAGAGACTGGGCCTTCCCGTAGTGTGACGGTTTGTGTGCCTGTGTGACCCAATGAGCTCATCATCAGCATCATCATTGTCAGCTGTAAGAACCGCGCACTTGTCGTACAGTGGTTGTAGCTGCCACAGTTTTGTTCACCGATGATTTGGGGAGGTGGGGTAGATAGCTGCGCATTGGAGGCGGGAGCTGATAAAGTGGTGCGTAAATACAGCAATGTCAGTGGACTGTTAAGTGGGGGAATTGGGAAGGGAGCTCTGCATTGAAGGCAATAGCTTGGACGCACGAGTGCCATTGAGGGCGCGACTGGACCTTGTCTGACAATGTCTCTAACCATTGATGTGGCCCATCTCGGGGTCCCCATCCAAGAAGACGTCAATGGCCAGCGCAGCTGAGTTTGCTGGTAATGGCTTTTATACTTCGCTACCAAGTCATTGTTTGACCGCCTCTGGCTCGTTTCCACCCTTCACGTGGTTGTGCGAAAAGAAACCTTCGAGCAAGTCGGTCGACTGGCATACACAGCACGTGGCCAAGCCAGCGTAACCTATGCAGTGTGATCAGTTCATCTATCGAGAGTGAATTATTTCTTCCGAATACCATTCGACGTACTTCAGCATTGCAGATCTGGTGTTTCCACCAGACTCGGGCAATGCTCCGAAGACATAGATGGTCAAACACTGAAAGTCTTTTGACGTCCTCGGCGCGCAACGGCCAGGTTTCTGATTCGTATAGTAGTATGGAGCGCACCGCAGCATTGTAAACTGGACCCTTGACGGATAAGCTGATGTCACGCCTACGCCACAGGCGACGCAGGTTCACAAAAGCTGCTCTGGCCTTCCCAATCCGGATGGAAATATCACCTTTCGCGAGACCACCGGGACTGATACTGCTGCCCAGGTAAACAAATTTGTCTACTACATCAATCGGCTCATCCGCAAGCATGAGGTAAGGAATCGAGCCCACCCGGTCTTGCAGTAGCACCTTACACTTTGCAGGTGTGAAGCGCATGCCAAACAGTGA
>SJOL01005317.1:256180-279905 GCA_004794785.1 Opisthorchis felineus
TTTTGGTCGAATCGGAGAGGTCGGACAGACAGCACTGAACGCCGCTAACATAGCTCCTTTCACATTTTGCCACGCTTCATCCACATGCGCACTGCCACCACAGTATTGGTTTACTGTGGAGAGTTGTTGGGCTAGCTCAGATCGATACTGCTGAGCTATGGTAGTTCTTCGAAGATAGTGGATTGGCATGCTTCTTGCTAATTTCCGAGGGCCTGAAGGGAAGCGAACTGTCAGGCGCGCACGCACCATGGCGTGATCGCAATCAAGTGGTGTGCCCCAGAAGGAACGACAGTCTTGAATTGTGGCTCTCCACCGGTGGCTGATGGCCACGTGGTCCAAATGGGTCCACGGTTCATTTGCAGTTGGTGGCCGCCAGGTTATGCGATGCGAACGTTTATGTTGAGAATTCGTACTTGCCAGAAACAGTTCATGATCAGCACACAAATGAAGGAGTCGAGTCCAAGGAGCTAAGACGACCTACTTGAGCATTCAAATCGCCCGCAAGGATCACAGTGTCAGTGCTTTTTGCCTGACGAATGAGCCCAGATAGCTCTCGATAGAGAGTATCCTTCTAAGCATCAGAACTGCCGTCCGTTGGGATATAAGCCGACACTACAAACAGACACCGCTTTTTATACCGAGAGGCAGTGAGCTTGATTGAACTGGACAACTGGACGACGCAAAGATGGGATCCAATCCAGCAAATCGCGTTCAGCTCTGGGACTGAGTGCAACTCCCACGCCATATATTCCACGAGTCATCGCTTCTGGGTCACCGGACACACGGAGGGAGAAATGTGAAAGAGTTGAGTTCATCCTTGGCGTACTGAGATGCATAACCACGCTTGGATCTTGTATGCGTGTTTCGGAGACACAGCATACATCAATTTTAAGGGAGTATAATGTTTCAACAAGCATTGCCTGTTCGCAAATTTGACACAGAGTACGGACATTAAAAGCTCCTATATAGAATAGATCTCGTGAATTTAGAAGGGTGTTATTTTGTTTACTGTTAATAGGCAGCGAGGAGCATAAGGCCCTCCGCTCAGATAACTGACAGTCAAGTGACCCAGTGACGTTTGCTTGTGTGGTGGGAAGAGGTTGGGGAGGGACATCGGTGGACACCGAACTGCGCGGGCAAATGATACTTTCCGGTTGCCCAGGCCGAGGAAGGGGGTTTGGTTGAGGTACCCCACCTTGAGCCTTTGACTCAAAAGTCTGACTAACAAGGCAGTGGGAGGATGTAGGGTTTTGTTCGGGGACCATGCCCCTAGCCTCTGACTTGAAAATGTGACCCATGAGGCAGCGGGAGAATGTAGGGTTTTGTTCGGGAACCCTGCCCCTAGCCTCTGACTTAAAAGTTTGACCTACGAGGCAGCGGACAGTGCGGTTTTCTTTGGGGACCCTGCCAGGAGCCGATGACTCAATAGTCTGACCTGCTCGGCTGTAGGGGGTTGGCCTAACCCGAGGGCGCAGGGAATATGGCATTACTGTTTCATTCCTGATGCGGCTGCGCACAGCAGGTGCCTTTTGAGCAGCACCGGACTCTTTGGTTTTAAAAGTATTTCGACCGTAGTGGATAATGCGCCGGCGGTCACGGTCAACCGTTGGGCGATCGGAGTGTGCGGTTTTTAGGGCCGACCTTTTCTAACCCGTCCTTCCTCGGGGGAAGGCAGCATCGCTGCTTCCATAAATATGGACATGCTGGTCGCCTGGGGGAAACACCTTACTGCCTTCACACTGCTGTCGCAGAGGACAGTACGACTTTACCCTCCCCCCTCGTAACACGATTACTCGTAGTACGGGGTCTCGCTGCTCTTGGTCTGGCTGTTCCCCTTTGGCCTTCTTGACATGGTTGCACCCTGTGGAACGACGTTCCAGCCAGTATACCCCGCGGGATCATTGCAGCACTCAAGCCTGACCACCACGTCAAGGTGGCAGCTATGCTGGATGGTGCCCATGGGACACTCATAGTTTCTCATACCAGGTTGGTCAATGGTTAGAGCTCTGACCAACGCAGTCTCCTGGCCTTCCAGGAGGCGGGTTGGAACACGTATGGTGACTTGTTCTATAAAAATTGTATTGCACCCGCATTTCCAGCCAAACACCGCTGTCTTGCAGTTAGGCGTTTGAGTCGGAGGCTTTGGTCGAGGACCATAATCATCCTCCGGTTTAGGTGTGGGTGCCCTGGCAGTATCCCAGCCCACTTGCAACTTTGACACTTAAAACTAATGATATTCTCATACCACATCAGCCGTCGCGTGGTCACAAGCCGGGTCGCCGCCTTACTGCACAAAGCGGGACGGGTAAGCGGTCCACTTCCACTTGAAATCGAGGTCTCCAAAAAGATGCAATTCAACCGAAGCATCGTGCGGCCAGGTGCGCAAACCGATCATGAAAATACTCAACAAATCCCGCTGGAGACACAGAGATTGTTGACTCCGCCCGTGAATAGACGGTGGCCAGCGGTTACTTTTCTTTCCTGCTCTGACTACTCATAAGTAGCGTGATTTACGACTGCATTATAACGCTGTTTCGTTTTCTCGCTGCTCATTTCTCCGGTTTTCGCTCCTGCTTATTCTCTAGTAACTGATGTAAATATTTGTTGCCTGTTCGTTTTCGCTTGTAAGTTCGTGTCAGCTCTACTTGTTTTCGAGTGTCCACTCTGACGGAAAAACGGACCGGCCGGGGGTCGAAACCAGAGCTCCTCAAATGGTAGTCGAGCGTGTTATCCGCTAAACGAACTCGACGCCTCAGGAGACTATCTTTTGTATTACTTTTAAACCGCATCTGCCAGATAGCTTTTGTTGAGAGTTGTCTAGACGTACACAAGCGCGCAATCCGATTTGCCACGTGACAAGCCACTGCATCGCACCGTCAGCCAAAGACGGCTTCTTACCTCCCGAATGTGCTGATTGTTTTCTGCGCCGTCATTTTTGTGTACAGCCAATTTGCAGTGATTGACTGCCCGTAACTGTTCGTGTGTGCTTCCAGAAATCCCTGCTGCCTCACTGACAATTTCTCTGCTTCTACCGATTGCGCTATTATTGATCGTACATTTTGCTTAATTCACGATGTTAACCCGTCTGTCCATTGAACCAGTTCTCGGCGGTTCTCAATGCAGCATCTACTGCCCTCGTCCGTCTGTTCCTACTACCTACTGAATACGAATTGCGTATAGTCCGATAGCTGCAATCGTCCTGCGAAATCCCTAGCTACCGGGACCTTACACACAAAGAGAGAGATAACAGCCTGAAATACGTACGTATAGATGGAGCGAATGCAACATGTAATATCAGAAGTTTTGGACTGAGCGAGAAACACACACATGAAACATACAGGTTGCTTTGTTAGGTATGTAAGCAGCACGTGCGCGAAGACATTCAGTGCTATTTGTGAAGTAATCAATAAAACTATTTTTTTCGGTTATGTGAACCGCAGCAGTGTGCGCAGCGGTGGAGCGGGAATGCATGCTACCCAAAAGAGAGAGAACAGCTAGACAAAGTAACAAGGCGGGAGCTCAACAGCTGGTCAAGGGAAACACCACCGTCCGATCTAGATGAATCTTTTAGGGTCGATCGAACAAGTATGAAGAAAATGGACAAAAATGGTCAAGACGGCGGGCTGGATGCTTTTTGTTGAGTGTTGAAAAGACAGGTCATTCATCAAGACCCGTGTACTTGCCTGTCAAGGTCGAGTGGAGTTTAAAAATACCAGATAAAGCTCCCTTTTACACCGAAAAATTCTCGTAACATGACGATGCGAATTTGACACATGTATTGGTCGGATCTGGTAGCAGATTTGACCACACAGCACAGCCGAATGCATTTACACACTGTTGAGCTGGTACATGCAACAGATTACAGGCCACTTTTTATGGATGACAGAATTAGACAGATATCCACGCCCTTTCATAAACACAGCAGGTAAAGATTCATAGAGGAAAGTTCAACGTGTTACGATTGTTACGAATGATTACTGGAGACGGCCTGGATGCTAAAGACTATAGCAAGTCGACAGGTGGGCTGACAGATCCAACTAAATGTGAGTGGACTCGGTTAAATAGCGGAGCTAAACATGGTTCCCAGATATACAGCTGAGTTCGTAAAGTAGTTCAGATGACCAGTGAATACGGATCTGATGATCTGCAATGCACGTGGCGACACTTCCCTCTACATTGTGTCATGATCATGAGCGTCAGCATCTTAGACAGCAAAACAGGTTTACACTGATCCTTCTCCGTCATAAAATTTCATTCAATTATCCTTGAAGCATCAAAGTGAAAAAGGCGGATACGAAAGCAACCTGGTGAAGGCGCCGACAGCTCTACATGTTCAACCAGATAATCTAGAAGGAAACTGACAATACGAATGCCACCGACATCGACGAAGCGCCATTTCTTGCAATGTCTGCGGCTAAGCACAGGAGGAATCACGGGGGACCCATCCTAAACCGATCGCCTAAACAACACCTACACTTTTTGCCATCTTTTCCACACGCTTCTGCCTAGTCACACGTTGTCTATTCCGCAGTGTGCGCCATTCTGAGGAAGGCACGGAGAACACTCGTTTTAGTAAGCAATAACTTTGCATGCGCAGCACATATCCGAGCTACCGTAATTGACGATTCTGGATGTTTCCGATGACTGAAGTACCTCCAACATCCGTTGTATGATTACCCCGTTAAGAATCCGTTTATGCCATTATAAATCAGTTATCATCCTGAGATATCAGTGGTCAAAAACCCGGAAGCGCCTCAGATAACCTGTCTAAAGGGGTCATATTGTAGCTTACCAAATGGGAAACCTTGAGACCCAGTTATCCGCCTTTTTTAAAACGGTGCAAACCGCGAAAGTGATTCTGGTCATCGAGATTCATCAGACAAACGTATCGGTTGAGCATCGAACTGAGCCATGAAGGAGAGACTCCCATGTTAAAACGAGGATTCGAAAATATATGGCCATGACCTAAACGTAACCTCTTCGCTGAGGGTCCGCGAGGTTCTTGTTTTTTTTTCCAGCTTACCACCCGTGTGTTACACGAACTCCAGTCTTTCTCCATCAATCGTCCCAAATAAGACTGTTGTCAGCTTTCGAGTCGTGCGGTGAAACTAATTGGAAGCTCGAAGTTCGGAGAAGGTACTTGTTGACGCGTGTCTCTTAGACCTGCTACGTAACCCGCGTTTTCCTCCAACGGGACTCAGCCAAACGATCATGTTCTCCGTGACACGGCATTTGAGCGGGATGAATAAACCTGCTGAACTTGCTTCATATTTCTGCGTACTCAAGAAATGTCACTTCCATGCGGACGCGAGATTCTACCAGCTTCATCCACAAATCAAAACAAGCCAGGTGTATGTCCGCAGGAAAAAAATTAAACTTAAGGTGTTATGATTTTATTGACGGATTTCTAACCAGTTTAGACCCCTGTGCACTGTAGCACACTAGATAAAAAGTTTTGTATGTTCATTTCTAGGTCTTCGATTTCCGAGGTTGCCCAGCAATCAGCGTACTTTGCGTACTTTGTAATTTTTATACCCGGAAGAGAAAAACAGTCAACCAAGTAGGTCTTCTTTTCGCTCACTGTGTACACTCACATAGGAGAACGAAGACATCGTCGCAATGGAACAGATTAGAAGACAAACCGATGGATACACTGCGTACTGGCACTCGGTGAGTTGAACGGAGTTTCCATAAACGGCCTGAACGGAAAACCAATGGGCTCATCGGAAATGAGCCCAGGGTATCTGCTGTATAGTGGGTGGCCGTCTATTGGTTACGCCTGAACTGAGCCTGCCAGACTACGCGATAAGGAGAAGACAGAGGACCCGGGATACGGCTGTACTGTGAGGACATATATACAGAGCTCCTGCGTAAATATATAGGATGGCTAAATTGCCAAACATGGTAATTCGCTTGTTCGTTCTGTCCAACCAATGGCAACGTTCCTGCCGTGAACAACTTCAGACCTACTCCGCTGGTCGCATGATGCTAAGCCGTGTTTGATAAGCTCCGCCAACCCACCTACTATCCGGAACGTGTGGTACCGATGGTGACCTTAGGGACTCGTCGTTCTCCGCACATGTACTTTTCATCTCTGGACGCTTCCTGACGTTATGCAATGCGGAAAGGGGATACCGGACTCCGAGATACCGATGTGTATTTGAAAAGATCGAGATTCAACTCACTCAAAACTTGTCTGCAGTTTTGAACGTGTTGATGTCCATTTCTGTCTACGGTAAATGTTAGTGCCAAAATTTGCAAAATTTGAAGAAGCAGAAGTGTCGTTACAAGTCTGTTTCCGAGTTCGAAAGGAACGAAGTTTGACAGGCGAAATTTCGCCGCACACCGTCTGTACTTGAAATCCACGAGGCATCATTCGGTTCAATTTCCAAGTTCGGGCAGTGCACAACGCCTGGGGGGTTGCCACAAGTCACAGGACGCAAAACTTTAAACGGATTGATGGAACGCTTATTTCGAACTATCAGCTGGTTCCCGGAGCGGCTGAATAGCATTATTACACAGCTTCAGAATCCAATTTTGTCACACGGATTCTTCTCGACAGCGTATGCGAGGGATGTACCAGGAATCCTTATTAACTGTCTTCATTCAAAATCCGTACGAAATTGGTGGATAGTCACTGGTTTCAAAGGAATGTCAAATCCAGACTTGGCGATGCCGTCAGACTACAACACAAAATCCGAAATCCGTGTTCGGGATTGCGTTCCAGTTTTAACAGACTGTTGATGACGCAGCACTAACTTTATCACTACCAGCTGCAGTCTGCGAGGAAGCAAACGGAGTGCTTTGACCCGTAACCTAGATAACCGAACGTCACAATCCTTGGATCAAGAAGTTGACCTGTTCCACCTCGTGTGTCTAATCCACATGCTCGTGCTCAATAAGCGGTACTGGAAAACAATTTGGTCTAAGCATCTTGCACCCCGAGAGGCATCGGGTGTTGTAAGAATCTGGTGGAATCTACAATGTTCTACAATGCTGCCCTCATTCTCAAGAGAGCCGGGTGGGCCACACTTACCAGGGAGAGGACGTCCATGTTTAGCAACATCCAAGTGTTCTTCTAGGTTCGCATTCCGGTCTGCTTTGAAAGCGGCCAGATAAACTTTTTCATCAGTCGCGGGGATTGGGTAACGACCAGTGACAAGCTCCACAAGCGACAGTCCAACACTCCACACATCGCTTAATATGTTGTACTGTTCACCTGTGAGACGTTCGGGAGCCATGTAGCTGCGCGTGCCGACAAACGAGTTGGCCAGAGAATCGGTGAGCTGACCACTGACACCAAAGTCGCAAAGCTTGACCTCCCCGTTGCGTTTTACCAGTATATTGGACGGCTTCACGTCCCTAGACAGAACGATAAAAAACACGGAGACATATGATCAAACGAAAGACAAACGTTTCGGAAAACCCTGGAACCAAAGTTATTAGGGCTGAGCCATGTTATACTACTGGATAGGTTCACATTGAAGAATTTGGCTGAATAGCGAATGTGCAGAGCAACAGAGTTCCATCAGAAATGTGAGGGTGAACCTGCTACCCCAACGTAATCAACTCGACTAGACTACACTTGCTGTACTGAATTCACACTAAGATATAATAGTTAGCCTGCTGCTCCGTTCACATTACGGCAGAAAGTTCTGTTCGCTGAGTACCGTTCAACAGAACGTATAAGTTCAGATTCAAAGTGAAGATCCGAACTCCTCGGCGACAGGTTTTCACATTATCGGCAAGCGGAGCCCTGAGAAGGTCTGGACCAGAATACAGGTCAACAGACGTGAAGCATTCCATCCCATGTTCTACTTGTTCGGAAGATGAAATCTAGTCCTAACGAAGCCGCATACACGTTAGTAAGCCACCGTGTCGTCCCCAAAGGAAGATTTTGTGCAGGAATGGACCTACTGGGTCATGCTGGAGAATAGTCTGCCTTCAGGAAGATACACCGAGTACTGATTGAAGGTGAAGTTGTGCCCTTCCGGAAACAAGTGTATAGTGTCTCACAATAAAAATGGATATCACGCCAGGTTCGCCTATTTATCATTTTAGCATTTTCCCCTACAACCCGAATCCTGGGAGTTTATTGAATCGTCACCTGTGGACAAACACTGATGCCATTTGATGAGTCGATTTCAGTTTGTTAGTCAACGGATGACAATCGCGTACGATCCCACTCACAAGCAAGCAACGAAGCAAACGACCCGAAAGGAAAGTATTGGCTGTAGTGCGGGAGAAATAAGCCGCGCGTCATTAGTTGGAGAGTTATTGTTTCGAATGTCCCCGTTTCAGAATTCCCTACGTTAACTACAGGACTTCTGACGTGTGTGGATGTGATTTTCAAACTAGTCGATAGTGTTTTTCAGACAAATGATGGACTATGGATGACTGTTTGTCATTCAGTCGATTCATTTCAATCTAGGCAGTCATAATGAATCAATGTCAGTTACAAGACGGTTTGGCATGATCACGATTAGTTTCTGCTCCTAAAAGTCGAATGTCAAGGGATACTTGTGATTTGCAAAGTTAATGGTATCGAGACTCCTTGAGTTCGTGGGTGTTCTACCAGACGGAGCGGTATAGGAATCAAGCTGACTTTACAAAAAAATGACAGCTAGGATCGTCTGCCTCAAGCATAAAAAGAGACCTGATGTAAAGATGCGCAGAACCAGTAGGCGAAAAGCGTCAAAAGATCACAGAGGAACACAGGGAAATATGTCATTTTTAACAGCCATGGATAGGACACGGTCCACATGGCACCGAAATTTGAAGCAATCCATTAACGTCATCCAATTAGGGGGTAGCTTTGGCCTGAGCGACCTACTTACTGAAGACAGTAACGCCCTGATTTCGGTATTGTTGAGCAGTTAAGTACATTTCACCCTACCTTGGGATACTCTAGCAGTTACTCCGAACAAAACAGGATGGGTGACTGGGTAATTGTGGGACGCATCTGTCTGTCAGCCAAAGGCATCTCACAGAACAGAAACTGATGAATCAGTGACTGCGAGTTACCACCGTCCTAAGCGTGCTATGCTATGGTACACTGCACTATACCACACTACACTATGATAAACCATACTACACTGTACTAATCTAGTGTAATATGCCTCGGTTCGATTCTCGACCTGATCCTCCCAAGCTAGCATTTTCAGTAGAAGAGTCACACACAAAGTGTATTAAACGCCCCCAAAGTAGGCAAAAAACATGTACAGGGTGTCGTATGCAGTGATAACATTCTGCAAATTCGGACTCATTTTGGTAACCAGCATTCGCTGGACACTGTAACATGATCAAGTGTTGAGTTCACATGTTCGATCAATCAGTGCTACACCACACTACACTACACTGGACTGGCAACATATCAGCCCTTGTGCTTCTTCTGAGTTGTACGGCAGTTGTGCACCGAAATGGTGCCACAGCTGAGGCCCCATTTTATTCATACTACACCGCACTATGCTATACTACGCTATGCAGCTCTGCAAGGCATTGCCACTGCTCTCAGGCCTTCGCAACAGCCCCATACCTACAAAGCCGGAAGTGTTACTAGAATATTGGGTGCGATCAAACCCTAAAGTTCACGCTTGCAGTCTAGCTAAATGGTTTGGCGGATAACTTGATTTGCCCTCGAAGGTATATAGATCCCAGTGGACTACCGAAAGATTAAAACCACTACCCTTGTTGCAGCTCATCGGGAAGACACAGTCCCCGAGTTATCACCAACCCTATGTGCTACTTGAAAACCAAGTTGTACGCGATTGACGAAGTACACTCAGTTGCAAACTATGTTGCTGTTAACGACCACGCCTAGCTGATGGGCCGAAAGAAGTACGAAACCGGCCGTGGGTTATGGAGGAGTTCTCAGCAACCTCATGAGTAGTATGTTTCACCAGGGGAAAAACACATGTCGTTTGGGGCAGGGCGATAACATACATGTTGTTCACGAAGATGCCGATTATCTAGCCTCTCACTTGTGGGCACAATAACCGTAGCAACGAAACAAAACGATCAGTTGACCTACCTATGAATAATGTGCAAAGTTTGACCCAAGTAGACCAACCCCTTGAGGACGGAGTAGAGGAATTTGGCGACAATTGGTTCGGGTATGCGTCCGGCATGTTGTAGTACGACGTCCAGACTGCCGCCGTTCATGTATTCCATGCACAGGCTGATATCACCGTCGGCAAAAAATGCACCATAATAGCCCACGATGTAGGGTGAATTACAATCGTGCAGGACCTGCGAGCGGGGACAGAATGTGTGTAAGAGGAAGCGGAAAATTATTCACATTCCATACGCGCCAAACAAAGAATGTCGACTTGGAAAAGACAAATTATCCACCACTCATAAAATCGTGGTCAGCGCGAAAGTGACAAACAGGAAAGAAAAAAAGACTGATCCGTCCTACCCTACCATCAATCGATTCCTAATGGTGAGTACGGGTTCTATCAAGGTCTTTCCTAGGTGCATTGCTGTAGAATAGTAATTTCTTGACGGAACCCACTTCTGAAGGCTGCTGACAAACTCCATTGCGCACAGGCCTTCAAGGTTCAACGCTATCCCCATTCCAAATGTACTTTCTACCGCAAAAGCCGAAAATGACGCAACAGACTGTTAGATCTGATGACGATGTTCTGAACACGACATTGTTTATCAGTCTGCAACCCTAACAACATGACGACGATAGGTGGACAGCAATGCAAAGGTCATCCGAAGGTAAAATCAATATCTGGGCTCCGGCATTATTGCAGTAAAGATAAATGAGTTCTATGAGTAGTGGCCAAAAACTTGAAGAGGTAATCCGAAAACCAGCAACTACTGTTGTGCCATATAAGCCGAAAACAGGAATCACCGGAATTCCACACCGAAAGCTAAATAACATGAGTAACGGAGCAGGGTAGCAAACAACGCATTTGTTACATGCATTCCCAAACCAAAATCGTACAGCTCTCACTCAGTAACGGTTGCAAACTGAAGAGAGTAAATCAAACAGCTGTGTGTACCTTCAATTCCCGAATAATCTGGGCTCGAACTTTAGGTTTTATTTCCAGATGGATGTTCTTTTTGGCTACGATCAGCCCGGTCTTGATGTGGCGGACCTGACTCACCACACCCCCGTTACCTTTACCGAGTTCACGAATCTTCTCAAAATCCTCCGGCCGCAGTTCACCGATTTTTTGTTTCTCGGCGACGAACGCGCTCAGTTGACGGCGTTGTAAATCGTCCAAATCTTGCGCCTCCAATTGGCGTAACCTGTTGCGGGAATCGAGGACAAGAGTGGACGAAAGAGCATTAATCCTTAACTGACTAACCGCTAATTAGATACCATGTCAGTCCGTCTTTAGGAAAAAAGGAAGGAAATATCTCGTATGCGCTTATTTATCTGCATTCAGGATGAGCGCCCCGTGCAAGTTAGCAGTGTGTTCGAAATGGTTGCAAAGGCGAGTTTGGTTGGATTTGGACTTCAAGCCGTCCACAAATTTTGTCACTGGAAAAAAGACTTTGTTCATCACAGCGTGTGGGGAGTTATCATCCAGGACACACGGAACTGGCTCGTCCTAACACAGGAGCTAACCACAAGAGTGCACGGTAAATTAGGTGGGCTGTGCTGATGTATAAATACACGCTTCTCATGTTGTCAAACGACCACCTGTTACTCGGAAGCAGGCTGTCCGATACAGGCTCGACGTATGGATCACAACAAGAAAGAACCTCGATTTTCAGCATGGGTTAATCTCACATTCTGGGGTGGAACTTGAGATGAAAACCTGAAGTATGTCCGCTGCCTATTGAGAAACAACATATCAGTTACGCTGGCCTTCTGAGTACTCAACTTAAGTCAACTGGTTGAAATTTCATTCCGGAGTCCAGCTCTCGCGCGAAGTGATCTGCAATACTGAAACATAAGTGCCAAAATGCAAGTTAATCGCACTCTGAGCGTCCTCCCCACAAATTTCTGAGTCAAGCCAGGTGAACAAGAGCTTTGACACCCCATGTAACCCGCTCCACCGAATAGACTAGGGAGAGGGGCATCTTTTGCTTTCTTTGGGACGACGCCCCGTCCAAAAGTCACACAGAACCGTGGTTGGCGAAAAACGATCCCTTCAAGGTGTGGCCTCTCCTTGAGGAAGTCTCATCTTATTACTGGGAAATGAAATGGAATTCCTGTTGTATCGAAAATGTGGATACTTGGCGATTTGAAACGTACATGCGAACGCCAATCAGGCGGGCTTATGGGTCCTACAAACATAAGATACGAATACGAAGATTGGATGCCACGACTGTTAGAAATTAGAGGGTTTTGTGCATCTTGAAGAGAGAAGTTCAAGATAAGTGGCACGCACGCAAATACGTGCATGAGGACGAATTCGAACTGCCAGATTCCCGCTTACAGGATGGGTGCCCTACAGACGGAAATACCGAGGACGCGAATCCCTGCTTTACGTTTAAGTTCCTGAACTCAACAGCAGATTTGCCACATCTTTGCCGCGTGGAACAGCAGCTGATATTTGTCAATACTATTAGTAAGCAGGAGATGGGCTATTGGACTCCGCACCTAGGAGATGATGATGATGTTTCAGCTGTGGTAACCTTTCGGTGTCTAGCTGTCATGCTATCCGAAAGAAGCTCGAGGGCCTAGATACTGTCAGGTTGTCCAAGCCTAGACAGGAGCAGTCAAGATGCAGAGGTCGGGTACGAACCACGGACCTTCCGGTCAGTAAGTTCGCCCCTTAACCACTGAGCCATCTCGAGCCCATCCCTGAGAGTGTTCTTTTGTTCATGCCACATGTACCTAGACCTCAGATTTCCCGACGTATCAAACCCCGTCTTACTTCCCACCAGTCTATACCACTGACTTTTGGGTGTATGGACGACATCAACGTCCTGTCCACTGTGGAAATCACACAAAGTGTTCACTAATGGTACCGACAGATATCAACTGTTGTCTCATTAGACAGAAGTTTGAAAAATCAGCTATAAGGTTACAGCACATAAGCTTGGCAGAGAGCGAATATCCTTGGTAGCTCAGTCAACAGGGGACACGTCCAAAAAGCGGGAAGTCGGCAGTTCGAGTGCGTCCCTAGGTTTGTCTTCTGCTTAGGCTGTGCATGTGGACAGCTCATTTCGAGAACTTGATTGTAGTAGTGAATGGCAGTTACAAGAGGCCATTTCATGGCAAAGAAATTGGAATTACAGCAATCCTCATCACAGTGTATTCATAACCAAGAGAACATCTAGTTTTCCGGGGCAGAATTACAAACTTGAAGCGAAATAAGAGTAGGGTTAGAAGAATTGCTAGCCTAATGAGTAGGAACAAGGCCAGCATTTTATGGCAAACGCCGGAAGAAAAAATCACCACTTACACCTCTGCCACATCTACGGGTCCCGTACTAATTCGGTTGGAATAGCGATTGGCGGCTTGGAAGCGACCACCAGTGGCTGACTGGTTGGAAACCGGACTCGGAGACACCACTTTGACATGATGTTGTGTGGCGACCCTTGAAGGGCCTGAAGGGGAGGTAGAGCTCTGGTTGATCCGGTTGCGCATTATAGGTGGCGCAACTACAGTAGCGCTCGATAAGGCGCTTGAATGAGAAGCCGGATGAGTCCGATCAGAATTTTGTACCCTGGCCTGAGAAGGTTGCGAGGGAGAGGACTTCAGTACCACATTGGTCGTATCCGTCACAGCAGAAGCGGTACTATTTGCCGACGACGCCTCGCCTTCATCTGGCAATCTGGTGGTCGGAAGGGTCAAATTAAGAACATTGCGCTTCGACCGCCCACTAGCAGACTTTGACATGGCCGTTCAGCAGTAAATAAACGGGGAATATCGTAGACGCTGAAGGAAAAGAGACCACGCATATTGAGGAATGAAGAGACAATGAGCCCAGAATTTTCCACTTACGCCGCTGAAAAATGTAGAAGTGCAGAACTCGTTGACTCCCATACGGAGGTAGTTGACCACATTTGGTCCATAGTGAAATCGGTCTTTAAACAGACGACCTTCCTCCAAGCTGCACTAGATAACCGAGCGTGCAGTATGCTTTTCTATGTCATAGCGACCATCATGAAAAGAAATAAACCAGTAGTGAAAACTGTCCCTTACGTATCGTACAACCATGGAGAATGACAAACTTAGTTAATTGAGGAAAGAAAAGGAATGAGGTTTTTTTTTGTAAAAGCCCTGCGGTCCTAGGTAGAACGACCGAAAACAAGGTAACTAAACTCTCCAAAAACCATTGAACTGAACATAACCGGTCGTTCAGCTGTAACACCCTTTCGGTGCCTAGCTGCTATTTCACCCGAAGGAAGCACGAAGGCTGGGATACTGCCAGGTTGCCCAAGCCCAGACAAGGGAAGTCGAGAGGCAGAGGTCGGGTTCGAACCACGGACCTTCCGGTCAGTAAATTCACGCTCTAACCACTGAGCCATCTCGCCCCCTGAACATAACCGATAATCATATTGGAGCAAGACACAATCAGCGGGACTGACTCAGCACCATTTATGAACCTCGTCTGACACAAGCATTATCTACGCAGTCCAGTTGAGAACGTTTGTCCTGACAGCCTACCAACTACGCGGAAGGAAAGTTACGTAGACCTGAAGTAACAAACGCGAATATAAGTACTACATACCTCAATAATCTTAACTTGATGAACATAACCTACTGCTCAACCAACCATTTAATTACGGACATGCTAGAATCAGTTAAAGTGCGCTATGCTACGAAGACTTTGTATTGAGGACGCTTGGGGTCTTAGGAGAGACTAAGCCTGGTAGCCATGAGCCACGGCTGCTCGTACGGTCGTTTTATACACACGACCTTTAACGTAGATAAAATACGCTTTCGACGCAAAAGACTGCCCACGTTGGCGAATATTGCTCATGCCTCGATAAAGGGTGCCCTGAATCCGTGCATCGCGGCTTACACAGCTGTCAGGATAAGTGAATCTAGTAACAAGCTCCAACTCCTCATTTTGAGGTTTTAGAAAGATATAAGGAAACGAGATACTAGGACATCGCACTGTCAAGGTGAAAGGTGAAACAAAGGACCATTTCCGAAATTCTGTAAAGATCAATATGAACAGATTCGAAGTATGATTTCGATACTAGTTTCACGGGCTCTCGGAGAGTGTACTGTATGATGTCAGCGATAAAATTGAACAAAAACGGGGAAACTCGTCAGTTGTAGAAAAAGCTTTTATACGGCTGTATACTCGGAAGCGATCAGAAGAACGTGAACAGAGAGCATGAAGTAAATCCACAAACTTCAACAACATATTCCGTTGGCCGACAAACCATCTGTACATGGTGCTGAAGGTGCAACTGTTGGTCAGTGATACACGTTCAGCTGTAACACCCCTTCGGTGTCTAGATGCCATGTCACCCGAAGGAAGCACGAGGGCTGGGATACTGCCAGGTTGCCCAAGCCTAGACAGGACAGCGATACACGTGACACTGCTCAATAACGTGACGTACTGTGAAGACGCGGTGAATGAATAGGGTGAGATGGCTCAGTGGTTAGAGCGCGAATTTAATGACGGGAAGGTCCGTGGTTCGAACCCGACCTCTGCCTTTCGACTTCCCCTGTCTAGGCTTGGGCAACCTGGCAGCATCCCAACCCACGTGCTTCCTTCTGGTGGCATGGCATTTAGGCACCGAAAGGGTACTACAACTAAACGAAAGAACGGTCAATGAATACCCCACCAGTACGGCAACGAGGTCTCGGTGTTGAACACTGATGTTATGCTGTCGATGATGACAAAATCCCTCCAGGCATTCTCGGCTAACATCTTGCATGATGAAGTTGGGCGTACTATTGAAGCCAGTAGTCATGTTACGGTTGGAGTAGGGCTCATACTCTTGCGGTTGGAGCAGTCACTGTACTTCTCCAGTAAGGATATAATGACTGATTAGCTTCAACCGGTTGGAGCGCACGTTTGTTTTCAAAGTCTAGATTAGTTTAAACGGTCCAACCGAGGGGAAACAGATCTACCAGTCTTAGAATAGCGCCGGTGGGGGTTCAGTTGTCTCTTCAAACCAGTAGCTTTCCAGGGCAAATATATATTGGTGCTCCATAAACTAAGCGTGGGTGTAAGTTCACGGACGGACCGTGGTAGGTTGCCAACTAGACTGTTTTGACAAATATGAATATAAATGTATGATAAATGAATAAAATGGAGGGTGAACATTCTTGCCGGGCATCACTTTCAGTAAGAAAGCTTTTGCCGAGGTCCCTGTATACCCTTACACGTCCGAAAATATACGGACATAAGGATTGGATTTTGTACGCGAAATTATCGGCCAGGTGTACTGATCGAACGAAAGAATCGAAAACACCCTTGAAGTCGAGAGACTCCAAGACTGTGGGTGGTCCGCAAATACATGTTGCTCTAACACTCGACAGTGTGAAGGTATGGTTGAAACCCCACTCGACGCTCAAGGATCAATGCTTCACGACGAATAATCAGTGACCCCAGAAGCCTTGTTACAACCGGAGTCGAACTGACACATCTGCAGTTAATACATTCACTATTATTGACTCATCTTAGTAGGCTGCGAACATCTCCTTCACCTAGGTAGACACAAAGGATGTGGACACGCACGGGGCCGGTGAAAGGTCGTCGGGAACAGGAGCAGAGTGACGCTCAAAGTAGGTTTATGCACTCGTACACTTCTGAGTTTCGGAGGTTCCGCATTCACAATCCAGGTTTTTGTTACAGGCCAATAGCCCGGATAGAAACCAGCAGAAGGCCAACTGAATTGTTCAAAATACTCTGCCAAGCAATCAAAACTTATTTTGTTGGATATCAGAGAGCCAGTGTGGACATCTATAATTTCACTGACAACAAGCTTCTGGTGATCTGTTGAACGGACCAAGTGGAACAATCTGCGGGGATTTAGAGGATTTTTCTCGCTCCCAATTGTCCGGCCTCCTGGATCTTCCAGTCTTCCCGGTCCGCGGAGACACCCAGTGCTGACCGGTGTCGAATGATGCGCCGATCTGGGCTGCGGTTGCGACCGGAGGGGATCTGCTGTCGGGTAACAATCTTATCAGAAATCCCATGCTTAGAAAAGGGTGATTGGGCTGTACAGCAGTGGAGGTTTCGCCGTTACGTACAGCTTTGGATGGCTCGCTGAAGTGATAGTCAACGTCCGATATCGGAGTAACAGACACAGCTCGGAGTCCATTCTGATATACTTGTTGGGCTCATGGGTCCATGAGCTTTCCAGTCTATGGAGACTACCGAAACGAACTCCAGGAGCGGTAAGCCTACCAACCTTCACGTTCTTGTCACCAGAGACCTCAACAATGTCGGAGCTCCTGATAAGTTGTAAAAGAACGCCTAGAGACCGTTTTTGGTACATCCGTAGCTACAGACTGTTGCGACACGCGCTAATACAACCAATGGGCCTCTCGCCCTTGAAATTTCTCCACAGACGTTACCAGACGAAAGCCGCCAGACGGCTACAAACGGGTATCCTGTCAAGAACGGATGCTCCTGCTCGATGGCTCGACACGCTATCCAGCCCAGTATATCTCACCAGCATCACTAATAGCAACACTAGACAAGAACACCGGCTTTTCACTGCCGTAACCCGGTGCATTTAGTCGTAACAGCCACTGTGTCACCAGAGCTGAGCAACCGGAAGTAGTGAGGAAACTACGGGACAGTCACTTCAGGTCCATTACTTTCGTTCTGGATTGTTGTTCCACCAAAGCTCTCACCTTCACTGCGTAGCTCTCAAGCCGTCATTCCAGACAAACAGAACCATTCGGCACCAATGAACTGACTGAGCCAGCGCCTTCGACGCGTGACTCTCGTCTCCTTATTCTCCTTAACTCAACTCCAGCTATAGCAGCTGGAACCACTGCAGTTAGGTTTTGTGAGCTGAAAAACGGAAATGAAACATGGATTGTTGCTCCCGACGGACGACATGCACCAATACAGGGAGGATGTAGTGTGTGAGCAAGGGCAGTCTGTTGTCCTGCTGGTTTCAGGATACGGACATTAAATGAAGCTAAGCAGACCAAGTTTCATGGTTTTCAAATTGACCTCGTGCTTTGTGCTGTTACTGAAAACGGACACGCAAAAGTTGTCGCTAAGAGTGATGCAAAGTGAACAGTACTGGAACCTGCAGAAAGAGCATTCACAATCGGGTGGAGCAGGAGAGAATAAATACGTGGAAGGGTATAAAGGGATGCATTGGTCTTGGCAAGTTTTTGCTTACCCTCACTGTTGCATGCAAAATCACAATAACAATAAATAACCGTTCAGCCGTAACACCGTTTCGGTGCCAAGTTGTCATGCCACCCGAATGGAGTACGAGGGATGAGATACTTCCAGGTTGCCCAGGCCTAGATAGGAGCAGTTGAGATACCGGAGTTGGTTTCGGACCACGGACCGTCCAGTCAGTGAGTTCGCGTCTGCTGTATGCAGCAAGCAAAGTGACCCGGATGATTGAACCATGCGACGGACGACGTAGCACAATTGCATCTTCAGTGGTGAGGTTTATTATCGAGGGGAAAGTTGACATCTCAGGTTGTATGGATGGTCGCTAGTCTGTCCGGTGGGCTGGGCAATCCGGTTGCAAACGCCTCATCATCAACCGAAATGACATCATCAGTACGTACTGAGTGTGTAGGCCTGTAGACCGACGTCGCTACACACTGATGATATGGCCTCGGTTGGAGGCGAAAATGCCAAACTGTCCAATCCGTCGAACAGAATGACCGTGGCGATTTTCATGGTTGTACTGAGGTTGAGGTATTGCCAGGGCACCCCACCTAGACAGGAGGGCGATTGAGGTCTCCAAACAAAGCCTTTAGCTTAAAAGTCTAACCACAAGACAGCAGTTGAGTGCCGACACACTATCACAGTGGTGCAAATTTTGAGGAACAAGTCCCCGTACATGTTGCAACACCCAACATGGAGGGGTCAGGACAACGGAGCGTATAAGACACATAGGCTAGGTAACTGACAAAAAATGACCCAGCAACGTTTGTTTGTAGAGTGGCAGGGGGCTTGGGAATGAAGTCAGTGGACGAGGATATGTGCGGGCAAATGATAAAGAAAAAGATAATCGTTCAGCTGTAGCACCCTTCCGGTGTCTAGCTGCCATGCCACCCGAAGGAAGCACGAGGGCTGGGATACTGCCAGGTTGCCCAAGCCTAGACAGGGGAAGTCGAGAGGCAAATGTCGGGTTCGAACCACGGACCTTCCGGTCAGTAAACTAGCGCTCTAACCACTTGAGCCATCTCGGGCAAATGACAATTTCTGTTCATCTCCTGCCGTACTGACTTCTTCCATTTCGTGGGCTTTACGGTCCCACTACGCCTCGCTGTCAAAACAACTACTGTATTATCTATCCGGAATACGTTGCGGTCCCCAGGAGATACTTTTTTATCAAGTGACGGTGGCCGTTCTGGAGTTCAGTGGTAAGCGTGAGCGCACGGAATCACCACATGTCAAGTTTCCAGAGCCACGTATAGCATTATCTATTCCCAACTTTGTCCAATGCATTCTGAAGGCCGCTTTCAAAGCATCATATTGTATGTTTGGACATGTTCACTTAATTAATGGGCTAGAAAGCTTTTCATCCGCCAGAAATGTATATTTTACGGGTTGACCCGGAAAATCTAGGTGGAATCTACATCGGGCGAGGTATGATCTTAATCAGAATATTTACCTCAAATTGATCCGCAACTGAGTACCGAACCTCATCTCCACTAGCAAATGGCTACTTGATCCAAACAAGTGGTGGCCGGTGCAAATTTGCAAGCCATTCGTCACTATCATTCATCACCATCATCATCTTCATCACCACTGACAACACATTAGCGTTCAAAACTCACGCTTCTCTGTCGCACAACCATAGCTCACTTGAAGGCCTTGACTGTGAACAAAGGAATAAAAGTGGATGGGGAAAGTGCTTAATGCTAGCTTACCACAATCGTTCCGAGGAGTCTACACCTCCAGATACTCTGGACAGAAACTAATAACAACGCCATTGAAATTGATTAGCAGCCATATCTCGCAGCGTTAACAACCATGCGCAGTGGGGATCACGCAGACCGTTTTTTGGAAGGCGAGTCGTAATGACAGTACCCGAACTTTTCGTAATAGCTTCCATATCCATCCATCAGTTCAAGGGCTGGCCAACTTTCTGCTTATGTCACTCTGATTTAGGCATGCAAACAGCACACCCTCCTGCAAACGATGAATCGGCATCCAGAATACATGGCTTAACCACCGAAGCAACTGAAGCTGGACACATTCTTTGACGGAATCCCCCCGTCGTTGCGGATTCGTCGACACCAACCAACCAACACGAGCTATGCTTCTGAGACAACGGTTGTTGAAAACCTGAAGATGTCTCAGCGTGGCTGCTCGCACAAGCCTCGTCTCTCAGCTATACAACAAAACAGCCCGTATAGTGGGCTGATGCAGGCGTCCTCTGAGATTCAGGGATTGTCGTTTTACCGTCGTAGGCGTCTCAAATCAGAAAACGCGATCCGAGACTGAGATTCGTGCAGTAATCTCACCTGTCACACTATACTCATAGCTAATACAACTTCCAGGATATGTAAAGCGCTCATGACCCTCGAGTGCCTCTCTCTGGATTGTAAGTAGTGTGTTCAGTGACTGCATGTCCAGAAGCATAACCTTACACTTTATGGGTGCAAAGTGCACGCCAAAGGACTTTAGTCAGTTCATCCAAAACCACCCGCGCCTTCGTCTCCCCTTCAAAGAGGAGAACGATGTCGTCTGCCTATTCAAGATGGACGAACTTTCCTTCAGCAGCTACCTGAAGATCATCCAGTGTTCGTCCGATTACCCCGACGACCACGAAATCGAACAGGAATGGAGGGAGAAGGGTACTTTTGTCAGACACCACTTCGTGTACGGAAGCTCTTGAAGAGCTCTCCATATGCTTCCACGCGCCTGAAAGTCAGAGAATATAAACATAACATACTGACAAACTTCTGGGGCATACCTTGCTGAGCCATTGTGTTAAGGAGGACAGACAGATCAGCTGAGTCGAGTTTGCTCTGGAAAGCCGTGAATACCAAAACTGTGGACGGCTTATACGCATGACGTTCTAATGTCTGACGGATTATTAAGCTTTGACAAACTCAGCCCCTACCAGGCCGGAATCCCGCTTGCTGCTATCGAGTCAATGTTCCACGAGCTACCATAGGAAGAGGAAAGAAAAACGACGTCAACAGCCTCGTCATAACTGGAGTCAATTTGATCCCCCAGTGGTTGCCGCACTCACCATGGGCCCCTTTTTTTAAAAACGAGCACTATCACCGATTCTTCCCCGTTGTCCGAGACAGTCTCCTTTTCCTAGATGCAGGAAAATAGATCAGACAAGCTCTGACTGGGGACTTCACTCTGTTACGGATGGAGCATAAATCCTGAGTGAGCAAGAGAACAAGATTGAATAGCGTAGAATGAATAGCGCTTTACTTGTCTAAGAATAGACGTACATAAGCTGAAATTGAAGGCGAAAGCATGGTTAATACGAGGCGATAATGTGAACAACGCGGGCACGGCTCATCTGGACCAGGAACTCGGTGGTGTTTGAGAGCACATATGCAGTCATCAACCTACGAGGCTGTAGAGAGTACTAGGTTCACTGTCCAGGGTTCTACTTAAGTTCCAAATTCCAACTGGGTGGTAGCACGTGGCCGCGAGAATTGTTCTTCAAGGCGCTCGGTCCAAAAGTCGGGGCGTTCTTCTTTAATGAAAATAGTCGAGCTAGTTCAATTGCTGACCGTTTTGCTCGCCTGTCCGACACGAAGAGACTGGACCTTATCGTGGTGTGACGGTTTGTGTACCTCGGCGACCCACTGAGCTATACTGGAGGGGGTGACGCGCGACACTCGCAGAGTCTCTCACACCAGGTTGGTCAACGGTTCTCCAGGTTGGGGGTTGGAACATGTGTGACGATGTGTTCCGTAAAAATGGTAATGCACTTGCATTTCCCACAAAATGCCGTTGTCTTGCAGTTAGGCTTTTGAGCCAAAGGCTTTTGTTGAGGACCCTAATCGTCTTTCTGTCTAGGTGCCGGTGCCCTGGGCAGTATTCCGGCCCACGTACAACCATGGATTGCACACACACAGATAAACTCATGTCAAATCGGCCGTCGCGTGGTGCCATCAGCCGGGTCACCTTACTCGCTGCATACAGCAGGGCGGGAAAGCGAAAATAGGCCATTGATGACGCTTCCCTCCTTTCGCTTTCACATACCTTTTTCCCCCTCTCCTCACCTCATTAATAACTCTCTTCTTGTAGGCCCAGAACTTAGAACTGATGACTCCGTTCGTCCTGTAACGGTTTTGCAAACAACATCTGCACGTCATCCGCCGCCGACCTCCTCAGATATCCCGAAATCAGTATTCAAGACTCGACACCGTCTATTTGGCCGACTTCAATGTCCGCACTCTGAAGCAAACAGGTCAACAAGCTGATCTTGCTCTCACACCGGAATCGCTTGGCATTGATATGTGCTGTATCTCAGAAACAAGAATTCAAGATGCAAGCACAGTGGTTGAGCTAACCGCAAAATTACTCTCCACTAGCTTCCGTCTAAGCACCTCTGGCGACCCAGAGGCTGCTGCGGCAGGATGTGCAGGGGTTGGTGTCTTCCTAAGTCATCGGGCGGAAGGATCCTTGCTTGACTGGATACCCGTTGATAGTCGCCTGTGCGTTGTTCGTCTGGCAAAGTTTGTGAAGGAGTCCCAAAAGGGCGAAGTTGATTGATGTCTCTTTGTCGTGTCTGCTGACTGTAGCTCTGAAACCATCAAAGAAAAGGTTTATGACGCCCCGAATGCTCTGTTGCGGCGAGCTAAAAGCTTAGATATCCTGGTGATTGCCGGAGATATGAATGTACAAGTGGGCAGGCTTAGCACACCTGAGAGTAAATTGGGTGGTCCAAATGGATTGGACTCGGTACGTACGGACAATGGGGAACGATTGCGTCAGCTGTGTGCAGTACCAACTTCCGAGATAGCCGAAGTCGCCTGGCCACATAGTGTCCTCCAACGGCGTGCCGGCCACCAAATCAAATCGACCACATTGCTATCATTTACGGATGGCGCGCATCAGTAACTGTTTGCCGGTTGTTTTGGAATAAATTTGTGGATCCTGACCACGCACTCGTCCGTAGTCGCTCCTCACTTTGTTTTCCAGGACCGCGTAAGGTGCGGAAAAATCGCCTAGAAACTGAAAGACGGCAGATCCGGATGTCAGAAGAATTTACCAGAATCGCCTTCTGGAGTCTGTTCCAAACGTTCCACCATCAAATATGAATTCATACTGGGACGAGATCGCCACCTCTTTGCACAGTGCGAGATGGCTTAGTGGTTAGAACGCGAATTTACTGACCGGAAGGTTCGTGGCTCGAACCCAACCGCTGTCTCTCGACTTCCCCTATCTAAGCTTGGGCAACCTGGCAGTATCTCAGACCTCGTGCTTTCTTGTGGTGGCATGGCTATTAGGCACCGAAAGGGTTCTACAGCTGGACGATTTCACAGTACTGGGAGTTTTGCACCACGAGGCTCACTCAAGCACTGGATATCAGACCGAACAGTGGCATTCATCATCATCATCATCAAAGACAGCAACATCAGTGTTGACACTGATGCTTCACTGCCGTACACCCATAAGGTTCGTCTAATTATATTTAAAGCCCTAGAGTGAAAAGA
>SJOL01005318.1:0-12196 GCA_004794785.1 Opisthorchis felineus
AACATGACAAGCACCTAGTCACTGACTCGGGGTGTTGCAGAACAGGTGTTTGAGGAGCCTAAGAGTTTCAAATCCAACGGTTTATTTGTCTTTTTTGGACTCAGCAAGAAAGGTTAAATCGATTCGACCATACGAGCCTCTAGGTTCCGACCAAAACTGTCCTTAACGTGACGGACGTTGATGAATCAGGGTTGCCTTATTCAGGCGGACGACTGAGCGCCCCGTTTAGACAACTGAACTACGATTTGACTTTAAGGACTTGAAAAAACCACAAGATGCTTGATGTCTAATCCCATCATAGATTAGGATGGAACAACAGGCCCATGTCCGTGAACATAAGCATATTGACAGAAACATTCAGATGAAGCATGGCAATTCACAATGTTCTCCAATTCTCTTCCCCTTTTTCCCACGCAGAATTAAAAATTCGTGTTTGTGAGTGAATGGTTGGTTGCTGTTAGCTGCAGATTGCCTTTCACTAGCTTCGAGCTACACGTTAGTTGAGAGGTATAACAATTTGCTCATATATCTAGGCGTGGTCATTTTCTCGTAAAGTGGATATTCACACTGTATAGACGTAATACACTACTCATAAGTTTGTTGAAAACACTTTGACAGCCCACGATCGGTTTCGGTCTTCTTGAGGGCCCATCAGATAGGCGCAGTCCCCGAGTTTCAGTCAACTTTATGTTCTATTCGAACCAAAGTTCCACGAAATTCGATTAGCAAACTCATCTGTGTACCAGTTTGGCTTTGACGAGAGAATCACCTGGTACCAAACTGAATCTCTCGTTCTTTTGATGTTCTTACTCAAATGAATGTGGTGCACCAGGCTCTCCAGGTTTCATTTCGGACGGTATTCGAGATATTGCAATACCTTGCACAGATTTATTACTAAGTTTCTCATGACTCTTCGACAGCCCACGACCCGTTTCACCCTTCTTGAGGCTCATTAGGTAGTTTTTCGTCAACATCATAAACGAGAGTTTCAGATGGGCTTCAGGTGAGTCTCTCGTGGAAAACAAATTGGTATACAGATTAGTACATTGGTTGAATATTCATACGCTTCACAGAACTCAGAACAAAGACGGTTGCAATAAAGTTTGCGAGGATACTCTGTTATGCCTACAGTGTACTCTTGAAAATTTATTACCTCGGGATATTGCCTGATTACAGGAGATGCGTAAATTTTATTTCACCGTTATTGGACGCATGGATGTTCCTTTCTTTTTTGATTAGATTGTGATTTCAGTCATATTTTATTACCATGGCAACCATCAAATAACTGACTTAATGATTCAAGGTTCTCGAAAACATAGTTCCAGCGTTGTGATCTACAATAAAATTCGCAGTTTCGAATACAAACGGTGGAAATGATTGCGTGTGTGCAGCCGAGGCACACTGCTCCAGGATGTGAAACACCAAGTCCGCTTTGCTTTTGACTTGGTGGTACTCGAAACATGACCAGCCAATCACAGCTGTTCTCTGTTTGGACCAATCGATCCATGCACAAGAAAACTTGACGTCATTTGCCAGTGTTGCTACAAAACGGTCGCTCACAAATTTATGGTCACGAGACCAGATTAACTTCCCACCATAATGTGAAACAGTTTCGTGGTGTTACCGTGATAATTCCACCTGTAACAGTGGCGAAAAGAGTTTGGGCACGGCATGATAGGCTTGGGGCTTAAAAGACCATTGGCCAATTGCTTCTGTGAATGCCATCCCGATGCTGTTTGGATCCAGTTGGTCACCGGACCAGGCCAAGGGATAGCACAGCTTTCAGTCATTTTCATTTCAAGTTATATACAACTATACCTTCAGAGCGGACATATCTAGTTCCACGAAAGAGCACTTCTCGTGGTTCTCCCCCCGTGTGAAGTCTGGATAAAACGACAGTGTCTTCTGCATTCCTGTTCTTTTCAAATGTACCGCAGTGTAAACGTAACGCCAGTTAACTGTTGTAAAATTCGACTGTGTTAGGATGGTGAACTTAAGAGTTCTTTTTAAGTTCCCAGGCCTAAGCACCATGCGGTACTGGCGGGACCCTGCATGTGTAATACTGTCATAAGTCCTCTCCCTATTCCCGCTCACCGGTCACAATGTGGCAAGCTTTATTGATTAATACAAGCCAATAACAAGGCCCCATTGCGGTAAAGTATCTAAGATCGAGGCAGTCGACTCACTGCTGGCGTGTGGTGGTTTTTACCAAAATCTCAACCCCATAAGATGACATTTAGCCCCCTCCCAAAATCAGACGTTGAGGTGGAGTCGATCCAAAAACGTTTCAGGTAACCAACAAAGGTGTGCACAGGTAAACGGAATTCACTGGATCATAGAAAATTTAGTTGCTGATGAGCTTCTGTAAGTTTATTGATCCTCCTGTAAGACCGTAAGTTTTATTCGATGTTTGCTTGAAAGTTTCTCACCCGCAAGTCGATCAAAATCTGACTGTGAATAAAACGCTTATTGACTGATGGTCATATAGGGAGGTATGGTAATTTTCAACAGAGATTTCATCCTGTCAGTGAAGCCGATCTACGCGGAAAAGCCGAGAATTACTGTGCAGCTGTTTCATCCTTGTTGCGAATCATCAGCAGTGAGCATCTCACGAAACCCATGGGAGTTTTGAACCAGCCACCTACCGGTCAGTGGTTCAACGGTTGACCATTCAGCCTCACGTGGCTGAACAGTATTATGAATAGCTGTCACTTAGACTGGATGCAGAGTCGCTCATGCCTCAATCACAGCAACCGCACCACGTGATCACTTATGGACTGGCTAATTCTCAAATGGAGGCTTCACTTATCTTGTGAAATTACTCTTCTTCTGAGCTACTTATAGATTGACGGTAGTATGAGGATATTTGGTGAAACGATCAAGTGTTCAAATTGCTATCGGTGGGCGCGCGGGTTCGAAACTCCGTACTGCTGATGATTCCCAATAAGGATGAAACAAATGTACAGCCATCCCTAGTTTTTGACCATAGAATGGCTTCACTGGCGGGACGAAATCTCTATTGAAAACAATTTGCCATACAAGATGATAAAGCTCTTTTGTACACTTTATGGTATGTAAAGTCCAAATCCTAAGTATACAACATAGATTTTTCCATTACGGACTCTTTTCACATCTAGTTCCCCTTCAAGAGGAACAGTTTCGAATTCACTGACGTATCCATGGTTTTGACTTGTGTGCGTGTGTGTGCATGTCAATCATGGGCACTTGTGAAACGGTTAACCCTCTCTCTCACACACATTGTGGCCTAATCACGCAATCAGTCTTTTTTCTAACGTCATGTGTTCAGAACGCCTCTCACTCATCCGGGCTTAGAGAAAAGAGGCAGAAATAATTGAACAAAGGACGTGCATGCTGTATTTAAGCAGAAAGGATGGATTGGACGAGGAGGCGGTGCAAAAAACTTACTTCACGCCACTGCTGCTCTATTGCCCTCAGCACACATCAACCTAATATAAAATTGCAAATTGTTCAAATTAACGGATGATTGGGGCATAGTGAGCGAACATTTCCGACCCTTTAACGACGTTTTAATCTGAGCAAGGTTCAGTCAGTTCATTGGGGACAGGTCAGACAACTCAACCAATCGACCAAACGACGCACGGCATAAAACGAAATTCATTTGCTGTCGTGATCTCATTTGCGTTCTTAAAGGATCTTCAGGTCATTAGAAATTTGCGTTTTGTGTGCAGTGTGCTCGTTCATCCTCGTGACGCTGGTGGTGGAGTTTAAAGGGTCAGGATTCACACAACCACAGCGGCAGGTGGACAACGCGATGGAAATCACAAAGCATCCCCGTGTGAGTACATGAGAGGGGGAGAACGGGAAAGCGTGTGGAGAAGGGTTTGAGATCAGCCGAGATGATGCAAAGCGGTGTAAGCTGATCAGTGAAATGTTCTGAGTTTAAAGTATGAAGCCTAAACAGAGCAAATTGATTCAGTTGAAGAAGGCCGTCGTAAACAAGAGATTCAGTTGGACTCAATTGAGTCTCCCTTAAAAATTAAGTTCGTGCGCAAACGAGAGTATCAGGCGAATTCTATCTAATTTTGGCTCAAGTAGAACATGAGTTTGGTGGAAACATGGAGACACCGCCTATCTGATTGGCCCCAAGGATAGCGAAACCGATCGTCGGCTGTTGAAGACTTTTCAGCAACCTTATGAGTAGCATGTTACGTCCCTGCACGGTAAGTTCCCCTTGATCAGCCAGACCCAATCTGCTAGTTCTAGCACCTTTAACACACATGGACCAATAAAATCTGTAAAGGGCATCATTAAGGTGTTCTGGACCGGAAAAGCAAAACCCAAAAAATCCCGCTTGATCGAAGACAACCCACCGTAGCCAATATACGGTCAGTGTTAGCCATCCACACTAATCAACTAACGATAACTTCTGACGGTCATCCATCACTGAGCAAGTGTTTCTCCTACTGCTTCCAAATTCAGTTGACCTGTTAACTTATTCATCTGACCTGATGAAAATTTTGTGTAAAATGTGAGACGTTGCCAAGCAATAAATCCTCAATCTGTTTACCAAACCTCCCTCTAACCAAAAAAATCGATCCGTTAATAATGGCATAAATGTGGGGAGACTGAGTAGTATGACTGCTGGTGGGTAGTGAGAATAGCCACGAAAACTTGCAAAGAACACGATTGTTTCGCAAAACATGGGCTTGCATGGGACCTGATATTTATCTGGAAAAAACTCGGCCGTACGAGCACACCTGTATAGGTTTGGACCCACCAGAAAGGTATACTCGGATCAAATACCGGATTCCACAAGTAAGATTCTCGCAAATTCGGCGACATGGACAGGAGTCCATCGATAATTAAGGAAACTCAGAATGAAAGGGTAACTATTTGTATCAACTTATATGTGAGAAACGGCGATGATATTCAAGGATAATGGTCGACCACAAGTGCAACCGGCCACATAGTTCGCTAACAACTAGTGGGTATGAAATTCATGAACCAACATGTGGGGTTTATCGATGCGGACTTCTCCGTTCATATCACAATCTTCATTGCGTCTAACAGATGCTTGTGAATGCACTTTATCCACGAGGCTCGTTTGTGAATACCACACTTCGAGATATCCCTAGACAAGTCTTTCCTGAAATAGTCCTCAATACTCACAGGACAGAGGACGTCTTGACCATGTTCGTCGATTAACTGTATTCGGTTCTGGTGGGCTGTCTGCTGATTGCTGTCCACCGGTGCAACTGCACTCAGTTCTTCAATGCTTGACTACAGACAGACTGGATTAGCTGAGCTCCGAACATCATCACCCAGTATCTCCGTCTGACATGCTTTAACTGAATGCGATTTATGAGTCGGGTAACTCTAGAGCTTTATCTTTAAGGTGGCCACGTTTTCCGACGCTGGAAATGCTTTCGTGGATCAAACTGAACTGTTGTTGGTGGAAGCGTACCGAGAAGTCGTTTCAATAGACCAGGAACAAACCATTGTTTCCAGAATACGACCTGTCAGTTTACCATGAAATTGTTTACTTTCACGCCTAGATAAGTTGGAGTTGTTATCATTGTTGGTTTATCTGTAGTAAACCGTGGAATCAACTCGATATTCGTTCGTTTGCAAATTATTTTGCGGCGAGTTAGTCTCCTGTTCAAGAGCGTTTATCTCGTTTCCTCCTGCAGTTGGTTGCGTGATCTGTAGAATTTGCACTCAAATCACTGTTGTTTGAATATTCCCGCTTCTGACCTTGCGCACACCAAAGTGGGAGGCCCTGGATTCGAGTTTTGCTGTTATTAGACTTCATCAGTAATGCGTAGTTTTGGCTGTGTCGGGGTTCGAACCCCACGAATCTGACATGTGAGACAAGCGTGCTGTCGGTACCCTACACGGTAGGACAGTAGAAGATGATCACCAGCCAACCTCATGACTTCCATTGGAACCGATCGTCGGATTATGTAACATAACCAGATGCGGAAACAACGAGAATGAGTCACTTGATATGAGCTCAAGGGTTATCCGGATGCTGACATGTTGGAACTCGAAACGGTAAGAAACAACTGTCTGCAAGACGAAACACACTCAGCGGTCAACAAGATTTATGTAATCACAGCGTAGCACTGACTAGTGCCCACACAACGCGGCACGTCTACCTACATACGCCTTGATGATATCACCTCGACTGATGAAGAAACTTTCAAGAGACAACTCGACGCTCCACAAACAGCTCGACCACCTAAGCCGAGCTAGGAAAATTATCCACGCCGGGATTTGTATGAATTTTGTATGAATTCAAAAAAATTGGAAAACTCAACGGCCCTGCGTAAGCATGACTGCAGATGTTGAACATGATTGATGAACGCAAGGCAGATGCTCTCTTCAAATCTGATTTTAAGGAATTTGTTACAATGCAAACAAATTGATAAAAATCAATGACGTCGTGTACGAAATCACTCATAAGGACATTTTTATCTGTAACTGATGCTATAAACTATAGATATCGTAAAATCACATTCAACCTAAAAGTTTTGTACGTTAACTTGCGTGTTATGGCAAACACTGCTATGAAAGTGGAAAAAGCGTGGGGAAATCACTGACGCATGACCAGGTCTCATTCAGGTAATACTTAGTAGTGAATTCCACTAAAATGAGTAAAAATCACTCAACCGAGAACAGGAGAATACTCGATGTAACAGGTGTAACGAACAAATTAACTGGGTCGATATTTCATGCACATTAGAAGGAGAATAACAACAGCAACAAAGTACAGGACACCAAAGTAACACTGTGTTCAAACGGACTGAAGTTCTGTAGATATTATTCTCAGTTGGATTGATTTGGATAGTTTGGGGGGGGGGAATGTAAACTCGTGCGTTCAGTTTGCGGACGCCAAGGCGCAACACCTAAAAATGTAGGATCCTGAGGACAGGGAAGGTGGAACGTCCGTGGGATAAGAACTCAGATGTACAAGCAAGTACAAGCAAGCGACCTTTTCACAGCAGCCTTGTTTGAACAGTCATCCACGACAAAGTACGGGAATCGAAGTTTGCTCTTCCCTGCCAGGACGTGAACCCGCGACCGCCTACAACCAATCAAAAGCGGTATGGTAGGTTTTAGGCTCTACCCACATTTTTATCCCTGCCAAGACAACCAAAGGTTGTGCAGTTTCAGGCGCCCGTGGCTCTACCTGACAGATAAGACCAAGATAATTACTGGATTCAAGGCTTTGAGAAAAGCAGCACCACCTCTCAAGCGTGAACATATTCGTCTGCTCAGGTATGTGTATCCAAATGCGTTTAGCCTACCGTGTGGGGTGCCGACAGCACGCTTGTCTCACATGTCAGATTCGTGGGGTTCGAACCCCGACACAGCCAAAACTACGCATTACTGATGAAGTCTAATAACAGCAAAACTCGAATCCAGGGCCTCCCACTTTGGTGTGCGCAAGGTCAGAAGCGGGAATATTCAAACAACAGTGATTTGAGTGCAAATTCTACAGATCACGCAACCGACTGCAGGAGGAAACGAGATAAACGCTCTTGAACAGGAGACTAACTCGCCGCAAAATAATTTGCAAACGAACGAATATCGAGTTGATTCCACGGTTTACTACAGATAAACCAACAATGATAACAACTCCAACTTATCTAGGCGTGAAATTAAACAATTTCATGGTAAACTGACAGGTCGTATTCTGGAAACAATGGTTTGTTCCTGGTCTATTGAAACGACTTCTCGGTACGCTTCCACCAACAACAGTTCAGTTTGATCCACGAAAGCATTTCCAGCGTCGGAAAACGTGGCCACCTTAAAGATAAAGCTCTAGAGTTACCCGACTCATAAATCGCATTCAGTTAAAGCATGTCAGACGGAGATACTGGGTGATGATGTTCGGAGCTCAGCTAATCCAGTCTGTCTGTAGTCAAGCATTGAAGAACTGAGTGCAGTTGCACCGGTGGACAGCAATCAGCAGACAGCCCACCAGAACCGAATACAGTTAATCGACGAACATGGTCAAGACGTCCTCTGTCCTGTGAGTATTGAGGACTATTTCAGGAAAGACTTGTCTAGGGATATCTCGAAGTGTGGTATTCACAAACGAGCCTCGTGGATAAAGTGCATTCACAAGCATCTGTTAGACGCAATGAAGATTGTGATATGAACGGAGAAGTCCGCATCGATAAACCCCACATGTTGGTTCATGAATTTCATACCCACTAGTTGTTAGCGAACTATGTGGCCGGTTGCACTTGTGGTCGACCATTATCCTTGAATATCATCGCCGTTTCTCCCATATAAGTTGATACAAATAGTTACCCTTTCATTCTGAGTTTCCTTAATTATCGATGGACTCCTGTCCATGTCGCCGAATTTGCGAGAATCTTACTTGTGGAATCCGGTATTTGATCCGAGTATACCTTTCTGGTGGGTCCAAACCTATACAGGTGTGCTCGTACGGCCGAGTTTTTTCCAGATAAATATCAGGTCCCATGCAAGCCCATGTTTTGCGAAACAATCGTGTTCTTTGCAAGTTTTCGTGGCTATTCTCACTACCCACCAGCAGTCATACTACTCAGTCTCCCCACATTTATGCCATTATTAACGGATCGATTTTTTTGGTTAGAGGGAGGTTTGGTAAACAGATTGAGGATTTATTGCTTGGCAACGTCTCACATTTTACACAAAATTTTCATCAGGTCAGATGAATAAGTTAACAGGTCAACTGAATTTGGAAGCAGTAGGAGAAACACTTGCTCAGTGATGGATGACCGTCAGAAGTTATCGTTAGTTGATTAGTGTGGATGGCTAACACTGACCGTATATTGGCTACGGTGGGTTGTCTTCGATCAAGCGGGATTTTTTGGGTTTTGCTTTTCCGGTCCAGAACACCTTAATGATGCCCTTTACAGATTTTATTGGTCCATGTGTGTTAAAGGTGCTAGAACTAGCAGATTGGGTCTGGCTGATCAAGGGGAACTTACCGTGCAGGGACGTAACATGCTACTCATAAGGTTGCTGAAAAGTCTTCAACAGCCGACGATCGGTTTCGCTATCCTTGGGGCCAATCAGATAGGCGGTGTCTCCATGTTTCCACCAAACTCATGTTCTACTTGAGCCAAAATTAGATAGAATTCGCCTGATACTCTCGTTTGCGCACGAACTTAATTTTTAAGGGAGACTCAATTGAGTCCAACTGAATCTCTTGTTTACGACGGCCTTCTTCAACTGAATCAATTTGCTCTGTTTAGGCTTCATACTTTAAACTCAGAACATTTCACTGATCAGCTTACACCGCTTTGCATCATCTCGGCTGATCTCAAACCCTTCTCCACACGCTTTCCCGTTCTCCCCCTCTCATGTACTCACACGGGGATGCTTTGTGATTTCCATCGCGTTGTCCACCTGCCGCTGTGGTTGTGTGAATCCTGACCCTTTAAACTCCACCACCAGCGTCACGAGGATGAACGAGCACACTGCACACAAAACGCAAGTTTCTAATGACCTGAAGATCCTTTAAGAACGCAAATGAGATCACGACAGCAAATGAATTTCGTTTTATGCCGTGCGTCGTTTGGTCGATTGGTTGAGTTGTCTGACCTGTCCCCAATGAACTGACTGAACCTTGCTCAGATTAAAACGTCGTTAAAGGGTCGGAAATGTTCGCTCACTATGCCCCAATCATCCGTTAATTTGAACAATTTGCAATTTTATATTAGGTGGATGTGTGCTGAGGGCAATAGAGCAGCAGTGGCGTGAAGTAAGTTTTTTGCACCGCCTCCTCGTCCAATCCATCCTTTCTGCTTAAATACAGCATGCACGTCCTTTGTTCAATTATTTCTGCCTCTTTTCTCTAAGCCCGGATGAGTGAGAGGCGTTCTGAACACATGACGTTAGAAAAAAGACTGATTGCGTGATTAGGCCACAATGTGTGTGAGAGAGAGGGTAAACNNGTAAGTAAGTAAGTAAGTAAGTAAGTAAGTAAGTAAGTAAGTGAGTAAGTAAGTAAGTGAGTAAGTAAGTAAGTGAGTAAGTAAGTAAGTAAGCAGGTAAGTAAGTGACGTATAACCCAAGCGTAGTAGGCAAATAAACCAGTAATTGTGCAGAAAGTTCATAGCTAAAATCGTGTCTTGCGCTACGGCCCTCTAATATGTTAGTGATTTTTCGTGATATCGCTGTCCAAATTCGTATTATTGATGTGTGGAGATTCGGTAATGTTCAGTGGAGATTTAATCCAATCGGTGAAACCAGTCTGTGCCGAAAAACTGAGAAGCAGTGTATAGCTGTTTCATCCTTGTTGGGAATCATCAGCAGCAAGCGTCTCAAGAAACTCAGGGAGTTTCGAACGTGTGACCTGTCAGCCAGTGGATGAACAGTTAGGCCTTGAGCGGCTGAACAGTAGTTTGATTAGCTCTGACATAAACAGGATATAACGCTTCTCATCATTCGTTCACGGAATCCACGTCACGTGGTCACTTATTGACCCACTCCTAGAGTGAGTACTTCTCAGAAGGTAGTTTCACTCATCTTGTGAAATTATTCTTCCCCTGACTTCCCATCTGAACGACTACTCCGAATGGATTTACCAACACACACGTGTTCAGGAGAGGCACAAGTCACAAAACCCTAATCCGTGGAAGAACTCGTGGCCATCTTTCAAACGAGAGATTATCGCCGGAATGATTGGCCGCTATTCAATAAAAGCCGCGGATGGTGATTACAACCCCATGGAAATTCACATCAGCCCTCTTTCGGAGACAGCTCAAGGTCATACGGAGGCTCACTGTTCGCAGACGATTGCACTGGTTACTGTGTGGCGATTTATATCAGGAAGAAGACTAGGCGTCCATCTGAATGTATTTGTGAACACCACTCGGCTTTTCGTAACAGCGGGTCAGTGAAACGGCTCACCACCAGCTGAACACCAATCAAGTGTTTCGGCAAACCAACTGAGTATCAAGTTGTTAGACCAGTTAGCTATCGTAAATTGTTGACAGAGGAGGATTTCGACACATAGCTGCACTAACTTGGCCTCTGTTTACCAGAGCCATTGCTGTGCTCATGGGACACGTGACTTTAATTTGTCCGGAAACCCACTCTAACATAATCAATGTGTGACTGTCTGACCAGCTGATGAGCCGTTTGTGTTGCCATAGAATTTTTTCCACTCAAATTATCATTTTACGCTATATTTAACCAGCACAAGAGCCAACGGAAACGAATTTGTTCGGCATTTGATCCTTCAATGGGCTACTCAGGACTCTCTGACGTAGTTGTCACACAGTAGCGCTTCCACCAACCCACCGCTACGCACCACTACGCTCCTCAATAACGCACTGATGATGTCACCTCGATTGGTGATGAAACGTTTGCAATCAAATTGCCCAGCTCAGCGAACAAGCCAGTGACCATCCACGCTACCTGAGCTACCAACATTTTCCTCTATAGAAAGCGCTTTCTTAATTATGCCTCCACAAGAATGAATTATTTCACTTGAAATAATGACGTCATACGCTTGGAAATATTTCTTCTGCTTAGACACAGCTGGGTCTTCCGTGAAAACCAAATAAGTATGCAAAGGAAAGTAGTAAGCTAATTTCGCGAAATTTGGTTGCAAGAGCTGTGCCTAACTGATGTGTCGCAAGAAGGGCGAAACTGGTCATGGATTGTCAAAGCGTTTTCAGCAACCTTATGAGTAGTGTGTTACGTCTACACTAGCGGTGTGCTTTAGTCCCGACTAATTGTGTAATACATCGTTATCATGATGTGTCATCCAGTCTGGTTTAGTGTGAATATTCCGATTTTTTGTTCCCTACAGCGAACATCAAGTTCTTTCGCTAAACAAAGCCAAGTTTAGAGGGGAACGAAACCATAGAATGAATCGGTTGCGAGTCCGGGTTGACTGGTGGATACTGGGTGGCTTAAACAAAGCTTTACTGCATGCATATGCAAGATAAAACAGAAGCAAATAAATTGAACGATCAAAAGTTGAAAAAAATTCATATTGGAGAAGGAGCACTTGACAACTGCTCTCGTTTGCACAAGAATTTGGTTTTTTGACAGGAGACTCAAATGAATCCATTTGAATCTATCGTTTGTGATGGTAGTGTGTTACGTCTAGACAAGTAAGATTCGACTCCCCGACCATCGAGTGGGAGGAATGAGCAACATGACAGCGGAAGGGCTGACAGGTGTAGATTATGAAGGATTT
>SJOL01005319.1:0-13379 GCA_004794785.1 Opisthorchis felineus
TTCTGGTGCTGGACACATTCTTCAATGGAAGTACCCGTTGCACAACCGAAAACTCGCTTTCTAATTGCCTCTTTACGGATTCGCTGACACCAATCCATACGAGGTAGGGTTCTGGGACAAAGGTCGCCGAACACATGAAGACGTTTCAGTTCCGCTGCTCGAAATGGCCAAGTCTCACAGCCATACAGCAAAACAGCCCGCACTGTAGCCTGATACACACGTCTCTTGAGATTCAGGGATGTACTGCTTTGACGCCATAGGTGTCTCAAAGTAGTAAAGGCGACCCAAGCTTTGCAGATTCGTACATTGACCTATATGTCACACTACAATCGTAACTAACGCAACTTACAAGATACGTAAAACGTTCCACAAGTTTGAGTGTCCCTCCCTGGATTGTAAGAGGCGTGTTCAGTGACTGCAGGTTCACGAGCATGACCTTACATTTTGTGGATGCTTACTAGAGGACGGGATGACTTTGGTTAGTTCATCCAAAAACACCTGCGCCCTCTTTTCCTCTTCAGGGACGAGAACGATTTTGTTTGTGAACTCCAGATGGACAAGGTTTTCGTCAGGGGCTATTTGAACACCGGGGTTTTGATAACCTTCCAGCGCTGGCCTCATGATGCCATCGACCACGAAATTAAATAGAAATGGACAGAGTTGGCGTGCTTGTTGGAGACCACTTTGTGAAAGGAAGCTTTTGGGGAGCTCCCTGTGTACTCACACGCCCCAGGATGTCTGTGAATACAGAGAACACATCACACAGACAAACTTCCATCCTAAGCTGATGTGTTAAAGATAAAAGACTGGTTAATAGGTAGATAGAGGCAAATAGATCAGACGAGTGCTGATTGAGGACTTCACCCCTATCCTCGAAAAATATGGCTGGGAGGCCATCCGGACCAGGAGCTCATTAGTGCCTTGGAAAACATATGCAGCCACAAACCTCCAAGGCCGTATGGGGTTCCAGGCTCACTATCATTTGCTTCTGAGAGTCAGCAGGTGGCCACGATAATTATTTTTAAAATTGTTCAATCAAGCGATCTAGATGTTCTTCTCTATTGAAGATAATCGCGCTAGTGTAATATTTGACCCCTTCTCCCACCTGCGGTTTCCGTGGAAGCAATCTTCGAGCATTCTTGGCATTCCTGGTTTATTCCATTTCCTTTACCTTCGATGTTCACCAAACTCCGGGCGCGCGCTGTTTTACTTGACGTCTAATAATTTGTCGGGCTGAAATACTTTGGGGATGGGCGGGTACATTTCTACAAGATTTGATCAGCGCTAGTATTTGATGGAACCTAGCAGCGCTTTGCCGCAAGGGAAACTTCCACACTGGTCTCCAGAATGCCAGAAGGGCGCAGCTGGAAGCGAGTGGAGAGTGACGGGCCAGTGGACCCAACGATTGTGATTAATCCTGAATTATTGCTCCCAGTATGCAGCATATTTCAAATTCAAGCGATTCCAGTTTACAAGCAAGACTTACGTGTTGTCCCATTTGCTTCAGAATGAAAAAAAACGTAGCCAGTGTGACCGTGTTTTGAGGCATGAAGATTGGTTTCGAGATGTCTGAGGCTACTCGTGCCCGGTGACCCACGGATTTCGCGGCCCAGACTAGTTGTTGCAAAACAGACGGAGCGCCAGTCCTAATGGTTGGGCCTACAAAAATAAGGGGGAAGAAGAAGGGGATTTGGGGAAGGAGGAGACAAAGCACGTCAAAGATAAAGAAAGGAGGTGTCAACGTAGTCTGCTTTCGCGTAATCGCCCTGTTGTATGCAGCCAGTAAGGTGACCCGACTGATGAAATTACGCGAAGGTCGATGTGACATGAGATTATTTCTGGTTTTAGGAAACATGGTCTTACAAGAACTAAAATACTGTCAGAGCGCCCGGACCTAGACATGAGGGTGATTAAGGCCAATACAGTCAATATAGTACGATGGCTGGCGTACAAACTGTCACACCATGATGAGGTTCAGTCTGTTCATGACGGTTATGCTATATACTGATCAATCTCATCATGACTGGAAGACGGTTGCACGGTTATGCACATATTTGTTCGTCATGGTTTTATTCGCATGGTGACATTCCCACTGTCAGCCACAGAAAGCGATCCTTATCGGAGATATTTAAGGTCGCACGTTGGACATCTTTCACAGATTTTTAGTTCTAACAAGCAGATGTGAGACTAGTAGACAAGTTCTCGTCCCCGAGATAACCATGTGGGCATGATTAATCCATGTAAATTAATCTGTGTAGATTTGGCCTATGGTTTTTATCACGTTCTAAAATGCAGCCTCAGTACTACTGACTTAATGTTATGTGAAAACAAAGCAACTCTGTTCTCTATGTTAAAAGTGGCTACCCGAAGTTTTCCCTGCTCATGAAGACAGTCAATACTCCCCACTGTCTAAGTGACTTGATAACAATGGCATGACTGTCTCATGGACGTATTTCTCTGTTCACCAACTCCAATAACCTAGGACAAATCACATTAGGTTACGATAGGTAGTCTCAGATATCTTCATGTCCTATAACGTTACACCGAAATGACGACATTTCTGAAGCACCGTCTATATGGGTGACAGAAAGCTACGGCCGACTTATCTCACGCAGGATTTGGTCGCAATAAATTAAAATAAGGATGGGTCTCCCAACAACCTCTTTCCGAAAGAGATTCTTAAAAACTATCGATAACGAATTAGTTCAGGAACTAAGACGCTGAATATTACATGGGAAAAGGTTGTTTGATGCATAGTGGTTACAGCCGAGATTCATTAATGTCTGATTTGGGGTGTATCATTCAGCACACGAAGCTGCAAGCATTATCAGAACTCTAGCCATGTTGTCAAGCTAATACTATCGAATTGAATGCAGAAATATGCTAGGAAAGAAAAAAACCTCCTAGAATTCCCCACCAGCTTGACATGAACTGCCATGTTAGTGGATGATTGGCACTGGATCCTTTTCATGTTAGCATGTTAACTACCGGAAGTAGTCTACCCCACTACGATCATTGTGGCCAAATATGACTGCACGCCTAGGCAGCATCTTTCTGTGGTGGAAATCTCAGGCTCTGTGTAGCAGTCACTAACGATTAATTCAGCCCCAAAGTTGCACTGACTAGCGCGCTAAACGATGGAAATAAATTCGAATAGTTATAGACACAGGCAACCTTACGGGATAATGCACTTTTGAACGCTTTTACCAACCACAACATGCGTCACAGAAGTAACGAATAAACGAACTACTGATCAATATTAGAAATTCAAAATTCAGATGCTCACGGTAAGGCATAAAGTCACTTAGACCAAGGCGGCCCCAAAGTCTGATTCAGGTTTTTCTATGAACAAACGCCTGGCCTCGATGGTGTAACCCTCAAAGCTTCAAAAATGGCTGCTTGTGATGGCGACAGTAAAGGGTGCTGAAAAGTTAGTCTGGTTGGTGTTTGGACAAAAAGGGGCAGAATTCAGACCAAAAGTAGAATGACTGTTATTTGATCTACCTAAATGTTCAATTGTGCTCAAAGGTAGGTTTTCGTACCCGCACTTCAACAAAGTCTCTCATACCAACCAGTAATGCAAACTGTCATATTCGACAGGACCTCATGGTGCCACAACAGTTACCATGAAGTTCACTTCAGATCCACTGTGGTTACACCTGAGGAAAGAATATGTCTGGAGTCATAAGAATAATTCACTATCGGAATAGTATTACGATGTTTTTCGGGCTAAAAACGCCACCGGAAAACCTTGTGAATCTAAAGGATCCCTGGCCTTGCTTCGTACGGACTGCACTGCGATGATTGCGAAGCTCTGTATGCTGATCAAACAACGCGACAGATATTTGTACGCAGACGAGAGCACGAAATGCGCCTCGACGCATTCTAGAGATCTTGTAAGCGAAAAAAACTAGAGCACGGTTCGGCGTTTGTGGCAAATATCACACTGAGCAATCGGTATGTGCAGTTCCTGGATCCACCATATCGCAATGTGGGCTCCAAACCTATGCTTGACGCCTCACGGAAATCCGACTCATCAGCAACGCAGCAAATGTTGTCAGCCGGCCAGACTGTTCAAACTGCTCACCCGTCTGACAAAGTGGATTCACTGTGAACACAAGCAGGAGCATAGGGTGTCAAACTCACGTGGCCGATGAATTCAGCGTAACATTAGAACGGCTAACAAAATCGACTTCCCAATAGAACAGAATTTCATTTTATGTGAATTTGTCGTCAGCTCTTGAAGGCATATTTCTAGACAAGCGAATGTAGCTTCATTTGAAAGCTTATAAGAGGATAAGTTAGAATATTAAGACAGCAAGGCCCTAATATGGCGTATAATTAGGGGAATATTGGCCGCACACATCATATCGATGCGAAACATATAGAATTCAGGCAACAGTCCTGCAAGTGCTGTGTAATTAACTTAATGGTATATGGACACATAACGGTCCAACCTTTGAATCACCAACATGCAAATCCAAAGAGATTCGGAGGCCTGGACTCAATTAATCAATCAATTTATCAGCTATAAACCGTGTACCATAGGCACATTGGTTCCAGCTGCTACAGTTTCGGTCGCCGGAAGACGGGATCGTGTGGGACATACAGCCAAGCCTTGGAAGCAATGGCATGTTCAGTTACTTCTGGAATCGGATAGCTACGCATTCAAGGCGATAGCATTGATGCACGAGCTTCACTGACTGCGCGATTGGGCCATTTCTACCGGTGTCATCAACCATTGGTGAGTTGAGTCCCGGGGTCCCCATCCAGGGAGGCGGCAGTTGCCCACCCGACTAAGTTTACTGGTTAGTGTTTTCGTACTTCGTTGCCAGTTCATACACGTCCACCTCTCGGTCGCTTCCACTCAGCACAGGGCTGGGCGAAGAGAGCTCTGTGAAGCAGGCGGTCTACTGGCATGCGGAGTACATGTCCTAACCAGCGTAACCTATGAAGCGTGAGTAATTCATCTATCGCGGGAGAGTACCTTCTTCCTAAGACCATCTGGCGTACCTCAGCATTGCTAATCCGATGTTCCCACCAGACCTGACCAATGCTTCGGAGACACCGATGGTCAAACACTGATATCTTCCGTATGTCCTCTGCGCGTAGGGGCCACGTCTCTGATCCATAAAGCAGTATGGATCGCACAGCCGCATTGTAAACTCTACCTTGACAGACAAACTGACGTCACTTCGGCGCCATAGGTGTCAGAGGTTGGCAAAAGCTGCCCTGGCCTTTCCGATTCGAGAAATAATCTCATCTCCAGCCAGTCAACCAGAAATGATACAGCTGCCCAGGTAAGCAAATTTATCTACCACATCGATTGGCTTGTCTGAGAGCGTCAGGTTTTGGTTTGATCCCACCCGGTTTTGTAGCGGCACTTTACATTTTGCAGGTGTGAAACGCATGCCCAATCGGGCATCAGAGTTATTTAGGTTATTTAAAATGGTTCGCATTTGGGAAGGATCTGAACCAAGGAGAGCAATATCGTCTGCATACTCAATATCTGTGAGGGAACGTCCCGGGAGTGTTTCGACTCCCGAGGTTTCAGGGGCAGACAGCGAAGCTTCAAGCAGCATATCAACAACAAATTTGAAGAGGACTACGAGAAATGTGTCATTTTTCACTGCTATTCAGCAGTGAAAAAACATTGAACGCAAGTGTAGTTGGTTGCGAAATTTTTAGAAATTACACTCACATCACTCTCATTTGATTAGTTCACCTCCGGTTTTGGTGCAATTATTCTGATGAGTCCATACCAAGTAGAGTAATCGCTGGACTTCAGTTTCGCTCAGTCAGTCCAGTCAGTCAACCAGCTGACTAACTGTTCATCGAAATGCGGTGGTTCCAGCTGACAGCTTCGTTCACCGAGGAGGAGTAGAATGGAATGAAATCCATGAGTCTGAAGGTCTCACAGGTCCTCATGTTCCGATTTTTAATGCATGCTGTTCAAAGACCCAGGATGACACATCCAGAGGACTGAAATAGACGAACCAATGAGTTGCGGTTCGTGAGACGCCAAATCCATATCACACCCTATGACGCTTAATGATCATACACTGTTTGGTCTGGTTTGGTCTATACGGTGTTATTTACGGAAAGTTACTTCGTTCATCTACATACGCGCACCATCACGCATACTAATCCAAACAAAACCTCTGTTCCAAAGCCATGATCTTAGACGAACTGTTTACCTCAGCCGTGCATGTGGTCTGCCGATTTAGCTACCGCGGAAGCTGCTTCATGCTCCACATGCGCACTTGAGCTCATAGTGACTCACCTCATCGATCTTCCCAATAGATCAGCAGCTTACGCCTGTCAGTGCCGTTAGTAAACCCCTGGTGTGGTTTCCACAATGGCCTCGATGTTGATATCCTCCAGATAACAAAACAGCATTGGCTTTAAGGCAGTGTAGGAGCGAGAGAGACTTCAAACATCCTTAAATGGACTACCACACACAATGTAAAAGAAAATGGAGTTCTTCAGCATGAATGTGCTCTGGTTAGCATCCCTATATTCTGAAAGGCTTTGGTACGTCGCTATCAATGGTAAGATGGTGCAATTGCTAAAAGATGGTTTCGCTTACCAAGCTCTAAATTTTAAGCTAAGAACACTTGCTTCAGAAGCCCAGCGACTTCTGTGTAGAAGCCTAACGTAGATGGACTTCCTTTTAATCTGTAGCCATGAGGTCCTTCTTATGAGGACCTTCTCATAGTAACTATTTTCAGGGCTTTTACAAATTTCTCTTTTCTCCACCAATCTGATGTAATGCCGGTTAGGTAGCAGAAAAGCCTCAAATGCCACCGCTGTCCTAATGAGATGTTTGATTACTTTCTATACCTTTCCAGTTAACAGACTGGAAGGCCTCAGGTTCCTTTAATGATGGATGAACTGCTGGTTGAGTCGCCCTACTAACCAAAGGATTTTTTGAAAGCACTTCTCGGAAGATGTGTCCCTTTTAAAAATGCGATAGTTCCAAACGATAGTTCCCGAGTAGGCGGAACCAAATGCGAATAGCTGACACACTACCTAGGTGTGACCATATGAGTAACCGGAACTTTATGGACACAACGTGGCACACATTGAAGAAGTTCGAAGTCTCGCTTTTCAGGGACGTTTTTTTCTAGTAACAAAACGAACATGGGATAATGAACAAACTGAGGTTTCCCCGGTACAGCTCACTCACTATAGGGTTGCTGGAAACCATTCGGCTGCCAACCACCGGTTCCGCTGTTCTTTGGGTTCTTCAGGTGCGCGTAGTCCCCGAGTCTCCATCAACCTTGTGTTCTACTTGAATACAAAATTGTGCGCTGCGGGTGAAGTGCACACATTTGTAAATTAAATAGATATTAACGAATCACACATGAATACTAGTTTATGATAATCTTCAACTGAATGTGCTGCTCATGTGTTAATTCGTACGACGTTCAAGATAACCAGGTAAGTTCGAGCAGAAAATGAGTATGCTGGAAGCTCTGCGTGGGGGGTGGGAATCGCCTATGTGATCAGTACTAAGAAAGGTGAAACAGCCACCAGGCTATCGAATTACTTTCAGTAACTTGTTTAAACAGTACTATTTCAAGAAAATGTATCTTGTTATCTTGAATATCGAGCCAACAGAAATATGTGACGGTCTTTGAGCAACCTGTTCGTTTGACCTATATCATAAATGACAGGCTCAGTCTGCCAGTAGCAATTAAGTAAGTGGAAAATGAATGCACTTAACAGCGCCAAGTTTTTCGCCGATGATATTATTAGGGATAATGGCTACAGCACATTTATTTTTCAGGCCTATGCGTTATTGTTCAGCGCATTGGTCTTTAATTTTGAAAGAAATTTTCCGAAACCGTTCATGAATTAGAGCGGTTCCGTTCTATGTTTGGTCGACATATCTCGTGTAGTGTTGCTCATTAGCAGCAGTATGGTCTACCTATTCCCGGTATATCTCTTCTGATAAATTCCTGCTCCTCATTTAGGCATCATTTGAATTCAGTACTTGATTGCCTTGTTTGCGTGTGTGTTTTCTGTTCTGACGACAAATTTACTTCAGTAGAATGCAGAACCAATCTGCAGTTTTTCGCATAGACATAGTGGTTGGTCTTTTATGCATCAACGATTCCGGTTAGACACACGATTGATGAATCAGTTTGAGAAATATAGGTCTGCCGTTTGAATATTCCTGGTGAACCATTACGGATGCCAGCATATTCCTGACGTTTCCTTATGTAGGAATCGTTTTCGTTTGGAAGTGACAGAAAAACAGCAAATTTTCCTGCTGAGTTATTTTATGTCTGAGCGCATTGCTAATTAGGTGTGACGAGGAAATACGTAACCTTAACTTCCTGACTTATTCATCCATTACGCGTCTCAGTCAAATACCAGTGCGAATTTGACAGCGCATAAATTACCTTGTGAACTCACCTTCAGACAGCTTACGCTCACACCACTCACTTCTAAATACAACACCGTATCGGCACTATACTGTGCTATATCAGCAGCCTGAAAACTCCGGTAAACAAGAACTTTAAAAATTCAGGACGGCTGTGTAAAACTGTTGAATAAAGCAGAATAGAAGGGGCTATTCAACACTTTCTCGGTTTAAGCTCGTAATCCACGCAGTTGCACTACATTTATCGTGAACCACTAATAAAAAGTCTCGACCAACAGACATTGGGTCACTATGCTCAGGAAGGCTTCAGTTCCCATTGAGATGCGTGAGTTGTGCACTAATGATGCTTCCCAGTAAGACTGGGACAGCATTACTGTGATCCTCATTTTTCTGGGGTGGATTCGCTCGAATTACAGAAGGAAATCTTGACTGGGGCTCATTATTACACTCAGTCGGATAAAAATTTGGTTTTCATGGGAGGCTCACCTGAATCAAGAGATTCAGCTGGGATTCAGGGGATTCTACCATGAAAAACAAACTGGTATGCAGATTAATGTATTTTCCTAATTTCCTGCAATCTGGGTTCAAGTGGAACATAAGTTTGAGGGAAACTCTGGGACTGTGCCTACCTAATGAGCCCAAGAAACCGGTCGTGGGTTGTTGAGGAGTTTTCGGCAGCCTTATGAATGGTGTGTTACCTCTATTCGACGTTTATTATTGTTTTCATTCAGAACAAAGGACAGTGTCATCCACGTGCTCCATTCCGTTAGTATGTTGACCGTGAACCGTGGTGTATGAGTTTCCATCACACCGTCAATCGCGAAGTTGGACAAATGTGATAGACTGGACTTCCATTTGTGGACCTCATTTTGTATGGAGAGAGCCCATAACTGATGATTGTCAGCAATTGTACCTCTAAATGAGAGTAGAAGAGAGTAGAATATGTCCCATTGAAAGCGCGACTATTAGCCGATCAAAGGATGCCGCATTCTGCACGTTACCGGCATCTATATTTCATCACCCGACCCACCGGGTTTTGGTCAGGTGATGTATTAGAACCTTACTGAACTGCATGTTTTGCTGAAGCGGTGGGTATTGTCATCAAGTGAATGATCTGAGGGATGAACGGAAAGGTGCATCATTTATCTGTTGGCTTCGGACCATGGACAATTCCTGGCATTTGTTGCTCGAAATCAATAACCCGTAAATCATGGATAGTTTTGACAGACAGTCGCGAATTCTTGTATGAGCTGATACCTTCTAGTAAAGAGTGTCTTGCTGTTACCTACATGTCCCCAGTCAGGCAAGCACACATCACATGCCAGCTCATGACCCAGTACTTCACTGATTCGGAAAACCGCCATTTGTGCGCGTGCTCTATGCTAATGCTGAGTGAGATAGTGCTTAACAACTTTGTGTACCAATATCTGGTATTATCTGCGCAAGCTTCAGATCATTCGTAGCCCATGTAACCCATGTAGCCCATGAACGTGTTTCTATGTAGACAGAGTAATTTATTTGCGAATGAAAAGAAAACCAGTCGGGCCGGGATGATAGAGGAAGGCTCGGGATTCAAAACGACAGCAAGCTGACAGTGACTTACCCGTTAGCATGTCCATTTCTCGATTCCATACTAGAATATACTACGTATACCCACTGCGGAGAATCATGTCTTCCCTTGGTTGCCTGTCACTCGTTAGCCCCTTTTCGACCTCCCGTAGGTGACATACGGATCAGGGAAGTACCATTGCCCAAGGCAAACTCAAAGGTTTTTTTTGGTTCGCTATTTCAACTCGTCGGTTTGTCTTCCTGCTGTCTCTCAAGTTAGCGCACTGGTTAAGGTGTCAACTTACTGACTGACTAGAAGGTCCGTGGTTCGAATCCAAATTTGGCATAGTAACTGCTCCTATCTAGGCTTTGGCAACTCGGCGGCAGCTTAGCTGCCAAAATGGTGTCGCGATTATTATTTATTTTTACTGTTGTATCTAATATATCTGCGTCGTAAATTGTTGCATTGTATTACTTTGCATTGTGTTGTACTGTATCACATCGTTTTGTGCTTCAGAGTCTGCCTAAAGTCTCAGAGTGTTCATTTTAAACTTCGTGAGTAACATTCATTTGTGTGCGCCCGGTTGTCTCATATTAGCGGTACAAGCCACCCCGCGAATATCGGATGTTGACTATTTATCCCCAAAAGATCAGACGCGTATGGGCCATCATTTGGACGTTATAACTTCCTGCGTCCCGTTCCTCGTCCCATCCGACAACCTCCGGTTTGCGCCGAGTGAAGACGCACACTCGGCTCGACGAAAACCAAAAACTGGGTAGTCGATCGGTGTAGCTTGATGTGCCAACGATATTTGGAAGCCGATGCCGGTCCGCTGTACAGTGTACACAGCACTCACGGCTTTTCATTATCTTTACGCACCTCCACCCCCTATTAAGTTAGGAGTTATAAACTTGAACTTAGTTACTTCAGCCCAGATAGTTGCTGAAGAAAATAAGAACAGTAGGGATCAAACTCGCAAAACCGTAGAATAATCGCAAAGGATGACATAGGTTTGCGCAACCCAGCGTGACCCGGACAACTTAAATGCGGGACTGACCGCTTCATCAAAAAAACACTCGTAAATCCCAATGATCGAAATGAACCACTTTTAATCAAATTTGCGAGACATGCACCACAGTCTTACTATTCTCACGTGCTTCTGTCCTCCATATTCTCGGCTGTGAAAGCTATAGTTGGTTTCAATTCGTCTTGTAATCTATACTTCGCCAGACATTGCTGGTGGAGTTCAAGTTCGGACAATGAGCCAGAAAATGACGATTGTGGTAGAATAAACGAACATTTGAGTTAGGTGGTGTGCATGGGCACCTCGCCACGTTGGAAAATCATATCACCATCCGAACTATTAAAAATAACTCAACTAAGGCATGTATTCAATGCCATTACATAGACGTCTTACTTAGGCTCTGTCTTCAGTATCTCCAAACGGCTCGTCTCACTTCCAAAACCACCTTGGTGATTTCAGTTATAGAAAGAGTTCCCTTTCCCGAGATTCCCTCGGTAACGGTACGCTATTTAACAGTCAAGAGTGAAATACTTCTCACCACTGCCTACCAGGTTCCTCATTTGTGCTTCAGAATAATGTGATTCTCTGCCTTCTTCAAACTCTCTTTTATGTGGATTACTTTGGGTTATGGAACCTGCTTCATGCTCACCTGAATTAGGTGGGAGGCAGTTTTAAGTATTTCGTCTTTATAATTAGACCGCACCCCGTCTCCTTCCCACTATCTTGTGTTTGTACGCCGATACTACTACTTCTTCAAGCTTCTATAGTGGTGGAATACGTAGCAGTTTCTAACTCATTCAGTTGAGAGCTATCGATCAGCTAGTATGGAGAGTAAATTTGGCTAGTGGAAACTGTTCCTATTCGACAAGGAAGCAAGCAAAACCCCGAAAACTGAACTCCGTAGTTTAGAGCAGAGAGATGCTTGCTCACCACCCATAAGATTTTGTAATAGAATCGTTTTGACTTATTTTGGCCGTAGAGCATTTCGCATCCCTAAGCATGGTGGATAATTATCCCAAGGGTTCATGCACTTACCATCAGCGTTTAATATACATTCGGTAACTGTTCATTTAGTATTCAAGTTTGTGTATCATCAGTTGACAGACAACAAAAGTAGCTAGACAAGCCACAATTAGCCGCTATACGCACGCTGATCCTCTTCACAAAATTTACTCACCAAGAAAGAAGTAGCTAGTTGTGTTCATAGGTGCTCTCTCCTTTGGGGCACTACGCCAACGGATAGCTCTTGCGGACTTTATTATCATGTTATTATTTTTATTATCACACGATAAAATACCGAATCTGGTTGTCTGCACTAATGATTTCCCTCTTATAAAGCCCCTCAGCGAAAGACCATAATGTATACGTTTACATTCCTACTGGATTTTAGCTATAAGAGGAGGAATCTTATATGAGCTGAGAAATTCTTAAATACATTCTGCCTAAAACAACTGTCTCTCAAACGTCGAGACAGCCAGTCCTGGAGCCTCATCAGAATAAAGCACGAAAATAGGGTCTTGTCAAACAATTTCCTCAGAAACGGTGTTGCACTCACAGTTATCAGTTACATTCTGGCACCAGTGCTCGGATTGTTGTGGTTGCAGTCGACCAAAAGAATCAGGCGCCTTCCTGCAAGAAACGAAAGCACACTTCTGATAGAAAACTCCAATTTAGTGACCGATTTTTATATAGGGTTCCCGATTTGTTTTTCAATAGCGTGCAAACTCACCCATTTCGATTAGCCGATCAACACTGGTAGCCATTGTTGGCATCCCTGTGGAAGCGTTTACACTTCCGATTGCAGGAAAATGGCTTGTTAGTTTGCCAGCTGACAAGGAACCAGAAGAAACTAATGTAGATAGGAGAGTTTAGGCTAGGTTTGCAAGCTTGCATCAACCTTACTCACTTTAAAACTTTTTAAAACTGACAATAACTATGCGGCTGATGGAGTTTGTATCAGGGTACAACAAGCTAAAGCAAGTTTGAATTCAACGAACTGTATCATAGTGGTATGAATGATAACTCCCTGGTGTCCAGTTAATTCACCCCGAAGAGATGCGCGACTCCGGGAGCTTCTCTGGTCCTGGATGAACGGACGTCCATCCGATGGAGTGAGTTTGTTTCACTAGATAAGTGATCAAACGCCGTGGCTGGACTATCAAGGTGCGGCAGGTTCTGGCAAGGTCAGCTGGTTCTCAACAAAACATCATGAACTCTTATTGGAAGTACCGTGATTAGGTTAGCTTGATGGACCTCCGAATAAAGTTACCGACCCTGGGGTGTAAGGTTCGAGAGGGGCGCAAAACATTTGCTCAGTGTCAGACTTATCGTAGAACCGGTTGTTTTTTTATCCAGGGAGTGTATTCTTGTACACTGTCATCGAATTATTCTAGACGAGCGACGAAGATGGTAAG
>SJOL01005321.1:0-13148 GCA_004794785.1 Opisthorchis felineus
GGGGGTGGGGCCTGAACACCGCATGCACCATTCCTTGACGAATTTCTGTTAACACAACCTCCATACGTGTAAATCAGGAAGGTCGCCCCCACACAGCTTGGAAAATGCAAAAATCTTGGCGCATGAAGTTGCATAATGGGTAAGATAGTTTTTTTTGAGAAATTCCAGATTCACTCGACCAACCAACAGCTTAAAATGGACAAAGCTTGAGGACCAAAACATGCAAGTACAAGCAACTGAGTGAAAATTATCCAGTTCAGTCGACCAGTGGTATGCGTCACACTTCGGACGATTCACTGATAACTCCATACAAATGTTCAGTAACCGTATTCAGGAGCTGAACAAATGTGGGGAAATTTTGGGCCCAATTTCTGAATGAAAATTGAACCTTGTACCGGCCGTAGATGTTAGGACGAAATAAGCTTTTTTGATCCGCTAACCAAGTTAGATTAGATTTGGTGATTTCTGCTACCGGAACGTCAATATAGTCCTACACCGCAAGCATTCCACTATTTGCCATGTTCATTTTGCTGCTTCGCCCTCGCGTTTGCGGATTAGCTGATCATGATGTACTTGAATAAACAATTCGAATAAAATACTCGTTTTTACAAGCAAAAGCTCGTTTGGTATCTGCCGAAGAGCGATCATACCGTGTGAGATCAGTGAACTACTAGAAGCCTGAGCAAGGGCGAATACCCGGGAAATTTTGCATGACGTAGAATGCCTTGATGAAACGAACACACGAAGCGCCTTCAATTCCTAACAGGGACCTTATACGCACTTGCAGTTTACGGGCGATATTCCAGGAAGAACTGTCACCAGTGGCGCGATAGCTTTCATCGAAAACCATTCGGTACATAAAATCAGTGGTACTATTTTCTGTTACCTGTCTGCTTACCATAAGCTAGAAAGATAGACCGAAGTTCTAGAATTTTTTCGCCGTCGTTTTATTGTTTCATTTGTGCCCATTCAGTGGCTTTTTTGGGCTGAAATCCTGGGCGTATACCTGATGGAATTTCAAGGCATTTCTCGTGTCTCAGCAGAACCGGAGACGCTCAATACTCCAACACCATATCCGAAAACCACATACTCATTCAGAGCTATGAAATCAAACTTACTGGGTTTTTCAGCGAAATTTGTCGAATGCTGTCCATTTTCTAAGGTTACGCCCTAAAAGCGCCCCAAAGCATTCAGTTTTGCGTGAAATTTTCTCCAACATGAGACACCTTAGGCACGGAATTCAAAGCTCCATGAGACAATATTATGATTCCCACTGAACTTGGATGGCCTTCTAAATACAGCTGGTTTAGGCTTGACGTAATTAATGGGTCACATTGCAAGGCGACATGTTCAGCTCACCAGTAACCAAACGCTGTTTGTGACAAGTCAACGAAAGCGTGGAAACTGATGCACATATGTGCTTAATTGTATTTTGTGGTCATTTTGTTGCCAATCATTCCTAGTTGAATTTCTTATAATATGTTCTCAAATTAGAACTGTTCTGTTGGTAGCATTTTAGTGGAGGGTTTAAAAAATTTGTTCCAATATCATAACACTGGTTGCACCATGATAGGCGCTGGGCAATTTTATCGCAGGTGTTTCGGACAGAAATGATGTGTGTGATGAAGGATTCCGACTGGACGTCAGTATTTCAGCTGGTGATTTTTCTTCGATGACTTATCATCGCCGCATGGAATCGAGAAATGGGAAGGGAAAGTTGATTGTGACACAGAAGATTAACAGATAAACAAATTTTGGTCTCGGTTCTCCCTGTACAAACAGCCCGGCAAAAGGACACAAAGTAAAGTATTAAATACAGGTGAATAAGACGCCTGCTAGGTGGTTGCATCCTTTGATAGCAGAAGAAAGTGCAATTAAAAACAAACCGTGAAGCATCTGGTCTGGGAGCGGGTCAACGAATCCGGGTACCATGCGATCTCCGTCATGCTCATGCACAGCATTGCCAACAGAGAAATTAGCAAGCTGAAAATGCAAATTATTTTGGGTGCAGCAGGCAGTATTTGAAAAAAGCAGACCAAAACAAAGAGAATCTCGATAACAGCGTTTAGTGCAGATTAGCGTCGTTGGATCAGTAACGCTGCTAGGTACTGATCCCGCCAGGTAGCACTTCTGTGGATGTTCAACGTAAGTAAAGAAGATGGTCGGTTCTCTTAAAGAAAGTTTTTCGGGACGGTAATTCCCTGGCCTCCATTATTACAGCTCTAAGGAATATCGTAAGCATGCATTTTAACATCAAGTGCATTGACTGGAGACTGGACGACCCCGCACGACTTGTAGAGTGGTTCAGACCGGACACCATCAATATCAAGGAAATTTGAATCAATAGTAATTTCAGAGGTGATTAAACCTCTATTATTAGCTATCAAATAATCAGACATTCAAGCATTTTGAATTCGTGACCTGCGCTGTGACTACTCTCATGCTGCTCTCACCTAGATAATGACTACCTTTGGATCACCTTGGATCACCCAGGTCTGTAGGAAGGAAAGAATGGTACTCTGCGGTTCAGTAATGAGAACAAAACTGATAATGGGACAATTTCACTGCCTGCTCTTATGCATAATTAGGTCGTAATGGGAACTACAACTTACCAGGAAATGTTTAGGAGTCTCATTCTTGTCAACCGAATACCGAGGCTGTTCTTGCCGTTACCATTAATAGTATGCTTCTTTACAGTACAAAAAAAATCAAGCAATATGCAAATCTCATATTGCCAATATATCATTTTGGACAAAAAACCAGAGCCTATATATTGTGATGATGTTCTGCCTTCAGTGGAGGCTGGCAATCAGGCATTGGATGATGTGGGACAATGGGTTTGCCCGCCGATTCTATCCAACGACCAATCCCAAATACTTGAACCACCTGTTTCATAGTACCGTGGCAATCAGCTGAAGCACCATAAAGACCTGTTCTGAAACTGAGTGATTCAGAATAGAAGATAACCTTTGTCAATCTGCTTGCACTCCATTCTAAACCCACCTGCAAATGATAATTCAGATGAAAAGCTGAGTGCTAATATTGGTAGATATGCGACAGAAACAACCAATGCAAAATAGAAAAGACTATGGAAACAGTTTTGTTTTGTTTGTTTCATTAAGGGGCGACTGGAAATCAGACCGCATTCTTGTCGACATTGTGGGATTTGTCCTAGCCCAAAGTGGTTTTGCCCTTAGGGTATTTACCTAATTATCGAGATGTAGCATAAAAACTACTGAAGTGAATATCTGAACCCAACAAAAACTTGCTACTAACCTCTAGTCTTGGACAGGGATCCTCATCTCACGCAGAAAAGCTCGATAAATCGTCAGCGTACCTGAAGTTGTTAGGCAAGTGATGAAACGGGACCTTGAATTCAGTAATTAGCATTAATTTATCCATTATTATCCTTGGGAATAAAACCACTTCTCGTTATTAAGTAGTCATGTTATATGCAACGCACTCGAGCATATCTAACGAATACCAGTCTAGGTAGATGATTTTGAAGGCGAAGTACTATCAGGTCTACAATCTGGCACTCCAAGTATTTTCTTCTGTCCTTATAACCTCTCAACCCTCCATCCACATACCCAAGTACTTATCATTCATCCGATTTGGAGAAAACGACTTTGCAGATCAATTGGTCGCTAATTACATGGCCCTTCAAAAAATCTAACAATGATGGACTGGTGCATTTTAATGATATACTCAAGGTGAGTGTATTTTCAAGCATGAGCTTCAGGATTCTCCAACTGATTATGCGATATGACATGGAACAAGCAAGCAGTTAACCTTGAAAAATCTGTCCACTTTGGCGGACCGATAAATGCTTCGCTGCGTATCAGCAAAATTGAAAGACCAACTGCCGATAAAGTCAGTTAATCGCCGTTCGACAGTTGATGAATCTCACGAATAGTTGAACAATTAACATAGAAAATGTCAACGTAACAGATCAGTGCCGAACAAAATATGATTCACCCATGATATCGTCGCGTCGAGGAAAGATCCGTGCTATTTCGCTGGTCACTGTGAGGTGAAACTACTAGTATACATTTCGGCGACTATTTGGGTGGCACTTTGCTTATACTTCCTGTTACCGTTTCAAGGTAGTTAATGAAATTACCCGGAAATCACAAACTTCTGTAATCTACGTGAACGGCTGAGTTATGTCGGACCTCTATGCCATCACCTGCTCTTCGGAACAATAAAAAGTGCCTCGATGTGCACACCAGTCTCATTGAACATTAAGGATCTCAAATTAATTTGCAGGGACACATGGACAGACATACCATACATTAAACAGCCATTTTCCGTGAAGGATCTCACAGAACTTTGTGGCATTCCACTGCTATCACATAAGTAACGGTGTATCTAGAGGCCTAGACGCATAGTGTGGTGTAAAATATCCGCAAAATATCTGTCGACCGAGGAATATTTTCGTGTTGTTTTGATGGTATAAGTAGGTTGGTAACGCGTTTCTGGGAGATCGCCCGGTATTTTTCGATGTATAGAATGAAACTGTTCAAAACATCAACGTGTTTTCTAATCCTTTAGGCTTTGAAGATTCGAAGACGTTGTACGTAATAAAAAGCATATTTTGCAGATGTACGAAGAATTAGGTTTATTTAATGGCAAATAGGTGTCCCCAGTTGTTGGTGTTATCTCAAATATACTGCCATTATCGAGTTAGGCGTTCTCTACACACACCAACGATGTTGAGGTTACAGTACCCCTATGTACCAAGCTAGCAGATATTTAGCCGTTTTCAGACGAAGCTTGCCAAAGGAAAATGACTGATGGTATATTAGCTAATACCGTTGGACATGCTGGACTGGGAGAAGTTGAATGTGCCCTGTGCAAGCAGTACTGCTACTTGCGGTTTATGCTGATCCTTATGCATAACGAACTAAGAGACACATAAATCTAAGACAATGAGGCCGGAGGGTGATGTCAAAGATCAGTTATAGAACCACTACAATGCTCCATCAGTAGCCTATGATTGTCAGTGCGAAACGTACGAAATATGAAACACAACGCAACAGCATGTATCACAATGCACACGAAGTAAGCCTTAGATAGCAATAAAATCAGACGATCGGGTATAAACCAGCGACTTTTAGTCCCGGGGAGGCGGATAAAAATGCTGCCAACTTGGTTTTAGTAGACAGTTGTCTGCGCAGGAGCAGTTATGACGTTACTTTTCAGCTACGTTACACCAGCTTTTCTGCTAGTCGTTGTGCCCTATCTTATAGGTTGCGAAATGAAAATCCTGGGTGAACAAACTTCGAACGGATGCTTTACGGCTTGATGCATTACTTGAAAGGGAAAGCCGCTGTGCAAAAAGTACCCCGAAATTCACTTGATGCGGGTTCGACCCATACGTTCGACTGCAGTAGATTAGATAATAACGTCACTGGTGATTTAATACAAATGAAATTGACTTGGTTTGGGATGAAGAGACATTATTTAATAAGTAGCAAGCTAGAATGTGGTCGGCTGACATACCAGTTCTCTTGTAAAAAGTGAGCCGAAGATGTGAGTCGCTTTGACATTGCAAGAATTTGAACATATTCAGCAACTAAGATTAGTCCGTCATTAGCCATACATCAGCCTGGACCTTTCGGGTTTTCTATGTTACCTGGTTCAGGAGAATACCAATAATACTGATTCCTTGAGAAACGTTTCACTATGTTCAGGAAAGTGGGAACTTTCGGTGAATACTGACTGGCAAACAAGTGACCGTACTGTTGCCACATTACGCTGGGGTTTGCGTCACAAAAATATGTCCCATCAACTGGAATTCTAACCGCTTAACAGCACCCTAAAAGAGGGGCACAAAAACATGTTTTTTCTGATGACCACACAGACATGATTATCCTACTATTCTGTTTGGAAAAATCGTGACTGTTAAACCATCTCTCCTCACGAGATGAAAGTAACCGCGCCGTTCATATGTCAAGCACGTGTTAATAAAATCTATGTGGGTCATATAATAAAGGGTGTCTGAGTGACAGGTTTGGCAACCGTAACGGGAATTACGGTAACGTCGTCATAAAAGCCGGAATTTTTGAGGTGATATTTTCTACTGTGGTGTGGTTTGCTTCAGTCTGCCCAAAAGGAAGTGTATTGGATGTGGGAGCACTTGATGTGACCACACGCAAGTAAAATCGGTGCTATGGGTCACCAAAAATGACGAGCTAACGCCACTTGAAAGTAAACCAAGAATGCGGAAAGGATATTCTAATAAATGAGATGCTTAACAAAAGCCGGAAAGAGTGCGAAGCAGGTAGCAGGTGGCAACAATCAAAACTAGACATTACTTCCATAGACTATGTTTGGGGTTTTGGAGTTGGACACTCGAGATGGAAAGCACTGCCGAATCTATGAAACGCTGGGGTCCTGAATGGTGTGAAGAGTGTTCCACGCTGCTGTTTGCGTTCTACGTTCTACGCTGTTATTTGCGTAATATATGGCTGCTGGAGGAGTTTGTGTACACCACAAGTTGGTTGACGCTCAAGAGTTTGTTTACATAATCTTACGAGAACGATCTATAGGTCCAATGCACGATTACGTGTTCAACAACTAATATGTAGTGTGACATGGCTCCTCCCACTGGTATGTTTGAAACAAACTTAGCTGCAGACCTGAGGATACCATGCCTCAAATTTGGTGCGGATGTAAACAAAAAAGCTCAGTGTTGTGTGTCACGCAATTTCATCGGATTTTTGTGCAACAACGCGATATACATATGGTTACCTGCTAGCTGATAAAACATACTCACAACGGTAGGAATACGGCAACCGGCAAAAAAATAGATCAGGCTGCATCTGCTGATCACTTGCCTCAGGTTTCTGAACACTAGTCGTAATTTTGGGGCGTCTCCTTGGAGATTATAAAACTGGTATGTTCTTTCTTGAAAAAATAAACGCCTAGAAAAGTGGGTTATTTCAGACGGTCTTATGAGAAGGAAGAAAGTTGCTGCACTTTATTTCTCCACAAAGATATCTTCTTTTGATTGATTAAGAGGAACTCCTTGAAAACCTTTATGTGTTTAAAACGAAGAATTCGTGAAACATTTTGTTCTCAAGTAACTACTTCAAAGGACCGATGCCAAATGTACTAAGTGGCCAGGAGAACCATTCTTGGCAGCCATTTTGGATGAATAAATTTACACAGCTTCTTACATCTTAATCTCTGTTTCCAGGATTGGTAGCTTTGGATACCTCCATTTTCGCCCTAACGTGATATGCGCAAATAGGCGTTTTTGTGCCATTGGCGCCGAACTGAACACATCTGATTGTTCTTCCTGCTGATCTACACGTTTTCTGTTATTTACTTGTCTTTTAATTAGACAAAATTCTGAAGGCCTAGAGCCTGAAACTTCAACTTCACTAATAAAACAACCAGTCATTTATGAGGTTGCGCAATAGCAATTAACCACTTTAAAATAGGACCAGCATACATTAACATGCATTAACCCAAGCCTCAGGGCATCTCTTTCCCAGCAGTAAGCCATCGTAGGAGACGAAGGACAACGCTATGCGCTTGCCAATTGCATTCTACTCTGATGCGTATTGTGTCCTTAGTATCAGTGACATCGGACACTCTCTTCAAAGTGATACGAAAGCAGCCTTTGAGCACGGACGACAGGCTAACTAGAGATCACCTCACAATGCGCATGGAAGTAGGCTGGATGAGTTTCGTTACATTCTCCGGAGCATTCCGTGGTACAGTAGTCGCAGTTATTTCCCACTCTTTGTGTACGGGGCATGTTCATCCTATTGAATGAATGTAGAGTGGCGAAATACCGAGTGACTGCATATCGGTCTCACAGGTTTTCAGGTGTGCAAGGATCAGTTAACAGTTATAGCGGTGATTTTGTCCGGCAATAACTTGACCTTGAATTCTATAACTGAACAGTGATTATCAGTTATTTTATTCCTGATTGCTGTTGCACTCACGTGTGGTGCGCCCAGAAACCCATTTTAGTTTTCGCAGTTCTTTATTATTCACCAAGCACTTGCATATCGTGCACTCGATTGAAGTCCACTCCAATGAATCTCAGGGAAATCATTTGCGGCAAAGTTGTGATTCCTTATCCAGCCTACTGAGAATTCAGTCTCGATGTCACGTACAAACATAATGAATTCATTTGCTCAGGTTGAAAGGTCACTGATGGGTCCCTCGGGTGGTTTCCACGTGTGCCGAAATTTGCAATAATCAGTGTCTGACACTGGTGTGACTTAACAGGCAGATAGTGGATAGTTACTCGGCCTTGGACAATATGATTTGAGACGCATGACTTGAACACAAATTACACTGCGAAATTAAAACTCACTTAGGGCACGCGCTTACAAATCAGCATAGTTGTTAAGAGGGCCAGATGAACGACCGCATCCGTACTGTCCATTCTGATATTCGAAGCGTGTGGATGCAAGATGTACACTGTTAGTGTCAGAAGGTATTATGTTATCGGCGGCTGGGGGACTTTTGATATTTTCCGTTGTGTGAAGGCAAGATGCACTTAAAAATTTGCAAATCTGACTGATTTTATTGCGGACGACAAGAGTGGTGGCTTAGTTGTTGATAACACATTGATCAATCAGTGGTAAAATTAAAACTGTATAATACATTCTGTTCGAGAATCTCGCGGTTTAATCCAGACAGGGCGAACTCTTATCCACGTGGTGTGAAAAGCGCTAATGCTCTAAATGGGGTTTAATCATCCTTCTTTTGGTAGGCTGATGTTGCGAATCAACACAGGACATATCACCAAGGATACTGAGTAAACTAGGTAGGTCCAAATGAATAATATTAACGGCATGCAACTGAGTTGATATACGGGGAGCGTACACCTTACACATTTCACACTCTTTTACATAAACGGAAGCAGTCAATATCTGTGTACTTTCACAGCCAAGTTGCCATACGACAATAGCACAGAATTCACCTTAAAACCCGACCTTGAAAGTGAGTTGGTTCAAAAGTAGCTCTATAAATGATTCAGACTTTCTCAGAAAATCCCCTTGCTCATCATCCCACGCAATGAATTTATCCAGCTTGTTCGTTTGCTGTGTATTTCTCAACGTGTTCGGCATCACATATGCCGTAAGATTCAGAGATTGCGGTAGGTTCCAGTGAAATGTGCTGAAAAGATCTTTTGCTTTTCGGCCTTTGGGTAAATATCCTCGTCGTACGGTTAGGAGCGACTATAACTGTAACTTTTACGTTCACCAGGTTATTCGAATTTAACTATCCACATTGTGCATGCTGTTTAACATTGCTGCCGCAAACATTGACTTATGTACGTAATATTTAGGATTCGACTTTATTCGCAAGAAAGGGGAATTTTCCCACAGAGATCGGGAGCGCATTTTTGATGACTTGTGTCCGACACCATTTGCTGTGAAGCTTTCAACGGACGTGGTATACTTAGTGGGTTTCATTGCGCGATTAAAACGTTTTCCTAAAGCAATATGGGGCATACTGCCTGAAGGTAAATATTACGTCAGAATTCCCCTGCTTCATAAAGGCCTAGCAGGGTATAATAAAAACCTGCCTGTCTGTTGATCATTAGCATCACCTTAGGAACTGCACACATGTAGAGTGATTACAGCTGCCGAAGTTTATTTTGACGATGATTTGATGCGTCACGTGGTAGACAGCTACGCATGATGGATCGAAGTTGATCCAGTTAATGCGTAACTGAACTTTTCATTGAAGAGACAACGATTGGATGCCATGCATTTAAGGCAACAGCTTGGATGCAGGTGCACCACTGGGCGCACGATTCGGTCATTCCTAACAGCGTCTATAACCGGTGATGCGTCCCGTCTAGGGGTTCCCTTTCGAGTGGAAGGAAATGATCAGCTGTTTGATGATAATGGGTTAAGTAAGGTGCTCACGTGTCATTACTTAAACTCGGCTTTGCTCATGGTTGTACGAAAAGCGATCGTTTGGCATGCGAACCGATGAAGCCCACTTTTCGAAAATAAATTTGTGCTTGGCGAAGATTGTATTATATCCCGGCGGGTAACCTATGATATTTACCGTCAGATGTCCAGTTTGAAGCTTAGTTGCCCAGACCCGCGGGTGTAAAATAATCTCACTTTCATCCAGACTCCGAAAACCATTTCATTGTTGATGTTGCTTCGGCGAGCTAAAGAACTGGCGATAGCGGTGGTTCCATATCATGTGAGATGAAGTCTTTAGAGGTTCAAAGAATTCATCATTTGGTCAAAACGCTTTCTCGAGTTCTCCACATGTCGTCAGTCTGCTGAATGAATATTCAATATGATTCTTCCTCCTAAGCATCATCCGTTAAGTCGCGGCGGTCTGATTCATCAGAGAAAACCTAGCCATTGTTATTGGTGAACAGGCAGGATAGTTATCAGAGTATTGCGATTACTGGTTTCATTCGTCCCTTAAGGAGCAAAGCAGATGGTATGAGAGACTGATTTTGTTTCATCTATTCCCCGAAATTTCAGGTTCATCTAAAGCTGACGTGATATCTGTGACCATGTCTCCGTGCACCACCACACCTTGTGTCCTCATAAGAGGGCGTGAAGCTTCCGTTGCCATTTTATTCACGGCTTGTGAGTTTCCGAATAAAAAGTATCGTTTCTATTCACCCTTTTATTTCACACTTAGCAAACCATGTAGCAAAATGAGAGTTCTATGCTAAACCTCCGGTATCTTGGATCTGGATGTTTTGTTGATTCGGAGGGTTTGAATTGCATTGCTTCACGCACCACAAACACTGTAGGTAGAATTACTCAAGGATTAACCCACACAACGCACATGACGCGCCTGTAATTTCTTATTTATTACGATTGAGGTAGATCAGTTTCTTTTAAAGTGAACCGTATGAAGATTTGGGTTTTACTACGACCTATTATTGGTGATTCAACAGCAACACCACATTCGATGCAAACATAGGAGGGGAATTTTCGCAAATACAACCTCATCGCAGATTTATTATGATTACTCAATGTTTTTTTTGAAATTTCTGTCGAGCCGGATACTGACTATAATTGTGCATTGCTCTTTCCTTTGTGCAGCTCAAAGCTTCAGTGTGGGCGCTGGTAGGGTACAAGCTGGCTCACCATCCGGATTTAGGACGTTATCAGTGAGAGCTAGTGATGTTTGTGATCACCTAACCCCAGCGTGTCCCGTGATGGCTGGAAGATCATACTCATTTAGTTACACAGGCGTGGTTCCAAAGAGCACTACAACGGTAAGTTATAAGAGAAATGACTTGTTTTAAACGATCCTGAGCTTTGGTGATATATTCCAGACAATTTATCGGAATTATGATTGGTTACAAACTCCGGTTTGTCTTGTGAAAACGTAAAAGATGGATGATCTGAATTGCGGGCAATGACTTCCCGGCACATTGTTGCGCAGGACATGCATAATAATTACTGCAAGCAACAGTTTTCACTCCTGCCATAATTCTAAGTTACTGTGTTAGGTCGGGCTTTGTCTAGGAAGTTATTTTATTTGGTAAAGCGATATATTTGAGTGGATGTTTAGAACATAGCTGTTGAATCTGTTCGATAAATACCGACCCGCAGGATTCCAAAAGCAACCTTATGTTGGCAGGAAAAGCTAAGCAAGCCACTTATAAATTGGCTCGCTTGCTTGATTTCAGCTCAGTAAAATGCACTGGCCAAAATTATAACAGCGGTTATCTATCATGCCGGCATGCTGTGCCAGGCTCTTATGTTTTTCAGTTTTTTTCATGCAGCCAATCCATTCACCCTCAGAAAATGTCCAGAAGTGTGTCATCGAATGAGTAGCAGTTTACTTGTTTAAAATAACAATGATATGTTCCATAAAACGTTCTGCTTTTTAGGGTCAAATGACCATCCGGTGGGAACTCCTGGATGCCAACTTAGTTTCGGTCGTGTGCGCCGAGTTCGAAGTGCAAATAATGTAGTCTGCATGGTAAGCATTAGATGCGAATGACTGTTGCCTGCAAGTGGATGCCATATATCACTTCCACATATTATAATTTTTCCGTTCTTGATTATATTTGGGCACATTGCGTGAAAAATCTAATAGGTGGACTACATGACACCCACGCACCCAAACTCAAGTAAAGATATTTCCAAGCTCAATCAGGTTCCGCCGAGAAGCTCAGAAAGCCTGTAGCGGGTTAGGTTTGAACGTGTGATTAGGTCAGGAAACTTGTTCCAAATACAGTGATTAGGCATGTAAGTTCTGACAAATCTTCTAAATAACTGAGTTACTGCCGATTCCATTTAAATGGGTAATGCCAAACAACCATGGCAAATAAACTGCTGTGTAAGGGTTTAATTGTCGTCACAATGATATATTTCAGCCCAGGCCCTTCAGGCAGTCAGATGCTAAAATCAAACATTTACCAGCATGAAATTATTTAATCAGACAGAAAATCACCGGATGGTTGTGGATACGGCAGTTGCAGGATTTCATTCCAGAGACGAGGCGATTTGGTTTGACAGGCTAACCGATGATATGCTAGGATGGACATATATTGGTTGTCGACTAGGTGGCTGCTTATATTTTAACCGAGCCTGGCTATCGGCTTGTATACATTTCACAACCAAACAGTGGGGCATCACCCTCGCCTGAATGAGTGAGTAAGCTCCTCCTACCGATTAAAGTTTTCTGATTCGTAAAGATCCCCCATATGTGCTAACATGACTGGCGAATTGAGGAAAGCCTCTCTCGTGAGATCACTGATCCGCCTGGGGGATGCACAGATGCGTGGTTTATGTACCCAGGCATTCCTCTGGTACAAATGAGGGGGCAGGCCTGTTTGCTGATACTCTCAGTAAATAAATATCTCCATATAGATCAACAGATATCTGTGTGCTGTCAAACGGCATGCAAATTTTAATAACGACTTTAAAAAGAATTGCAGCTGATGTTGGGCTACTGTCTATGAACCTACGTCTCTTGGGATGGTTCGAGGGTTATAGGACCACGTTTTGTTGCAAATCCACAATATATGATTCGCCGAGTATCTTGCGGATCCAAAACACTTGGAGGACTAGACGACTGGGGGAGCCTCCTTGGATTATCCAACAAACAATGCAGGACGTGTGCAGCATTTTGGCTACCAGGAACATTTCGCAGAGCAGATTGATTCCATGTGGATG
>SJOL01005325.1:0-12758 GCA_004794785.1 Opisthorchis felineus
CTATGCGAGTCTTCATGCTGGCAAACATACTACCCCGCGCTGAGAACTTAGAGAGCAGTGCTACACCCTTTTTTGCTTGTGCCTTTCAGGTGTACGACAGCCGCTGAACGACAAGAACAAAACCGACCCGGGAAGTTTGGGAAAAAGCCTCGATCCTGTGTATCAATCCATGAATCCATCTCCAGTTTGCTTTTCGTGACCCTTGCCATTTACCCAACCGCCCAAGTTCACTCATAGCCAGCAACGGTTTTTCAGTTTTAGTTCAAGTTAACTGGCTTCATCGCTGAACTAGTCATACCTCATGCCATGTCGTCCCATTTTTGTGTGACTTTTTACGTAATAAGCTTGTCTAGTTGGTAGTGCTTTCCTCCCCATTGTTTTATTACCTGCCATGTTCATGTGGTAACCGCCCGATCATGGCTCTATTGGCATGTTCCCTCAATGTGGGACCAACTGCAGCAATTTACTGTAGCAGCGCAATAGTTTCAGATCTCCGAAATGACATTTGCATGGCGCTGCACATTACATCGCAGAAATACTAAACTGAGATAATGGTAGGTTCGGGCACTATTGTACCCAGTGATGTTTGTGTGCTTGTTCTATCGCACGTAGTATGTTTCCTCACCTGTAAAGCGGTAAAAGCACCAAAACCACATCGGTTGGTAAGTGAAGAAATAAGTGTTGTATGGAGGCCAAAGAGAGAGGAGAGAGGAATGAAGTGGCAGGCCTGGTCACAGGTGAATTCTTGCTGCCATAACGAGGACCCGTATTAGTAAGGCAATGTGCTGTTTAATTCTTAGTTAGCTGTGTCACTGTCAATAGAGCTCACTAAGAGAGATAAAAACGGGAATGCGAATGGTCGAATACTTATGCCGTGTATTAAGCTTGTGGGCTTTTTAGCTGGCACATGAGAACAGGTAATTAGCCAGCGTCCAGTGGGGCAGGGAACGTGTGGTACGAGGGAGACGTTCTAAGACCCAAATAATAGTCAATGAGCCATCCTAGACATCTGTTAAAACGGTTCATCCATACAGTCTGGTGGAGTAAGAGAGGAGGGCAAACTGCCAGCCCAGGAGCCAAGGCAGACCGTAGTATAGAGTGCGAGGGAAATGAACCAAAGTATAATAATATGTACTGCGAAAGGTATGCGCATCGCTATTTCTGTGAGATGGGTGAAACGCGACTAGACGGCGAGTTTTCCTAAAAGCAGGCTAAGTGGAGGGCGGGTTAGTTTAGAGTGGAGCATGTTCAGGTTGGCCAAGTTTTTGGAAGACGCTTCCGGCAAACCAGTTAAATTGCACTTGCAACTCCAGGAGCAGAAAGCGGTCGAGGGAATGGCGCTGCAGGACGTAAGAAAAAAGGTTGAGAAGGGTGAAAAATACCGCAACATTGGATTTTCTGTATGTTCGAACGATGGGGTTTTGATGGTGTGACGCGGCCATGGGTCGGAGCAGGGATTGATATCTCATGGGGTGTCTTTTCGGGGCTTCTAAACGGTCACACTTGGTTCGTCATTTACTTGTGTGTAGTATTTTTTTTTATTCCGGAATTTATAAAGTGAGCGGTAGGGCCTGACCCAGGTTCTAATAGCGTTTGGTGCAAAAGTTTATGCAGAAATGCGTCACTAAACTGCGGTCATTTGAGCCACATTAGTCCAAGGCCTAGAATTGGGCAGGGCGTGTGGTGGAAGGAGAAGCTTATTGTGAGAGTAAACCCCTGATGAAGGAGGCTAAAAATTTTCAGTGGCTTGTCTGCAAACGTGAGCATTACGGGAGGGGACTGCCGGGTAAAAGATTGTGGCATGCCTTTCTTGCACAGTTCCACCTTTGCACCTCCGAGTTAGAAAGAGAGCAGTATTAAAAAGCAGGCCTGTATTCCCTGACAGCCTGGAAGTACGTTTGAAAGGAACACGAGCATTTAAGCCGATGGTCTCACTTAACCAACAGACAGGTTTTTCATTGGTCTTAGGGTTCAGGAAGGAAGGAGCAGCGCCATCAGATTATCTGTAGTTTTGCGGATTTGCTTGGGCTGATGGCACTCGACAAGCAAGTCAGGGTCTGGGTCAGTTATAACTCGATGAAAACATTTTTGTTTGAGAAGATGAACCTACGGGCTGTTTACATGTCATCTGTGAAGAGAAAGATTAAGATACTTGGTGTTACGGCTAACCGCTTTCTGAGCTTCAGTGACGCGCGCCAATTCACGAAAAGGACCGAGAAATAAGGCTTCTGGAATCACAGTACTATTTCAAGGATAACAATACACATATTCAACAAAACTCAGCAGATTCTCCTTTGCGGATACCTTGAGAGTTACAAAATAGGACGACACAACTATCATCCTGAGGATTAATCGCAGTTCACTTCGCCACAAAATCGATATCGTCACAAGAAAACAGATATCGACGGCGAGTGACCACGAAAAACACAATGTTCGACCAAAATCCGTATGAGTTATAAAAATACCTCATTAAAACAAGTGGTTTTTAGCTCCTCCGATCACAGGGGAATAATTGTAGAAAATGGCTGTCACATATGTTGGCGAACGGGAGCAGGTTTTTTGATCGGCGGTCTTCTACACCGTCACCCAAACGCTGAGTAGATTTTCTTCCCTTAAGCTAGGGTCATTCCTGGCTCCATTATTTTACTTACCCTAAGTTCCGAGTGTACTTACAGCAGCACACCAAACGGAACTTGCCCACGCTTCAACTCCCAGTGGTCACTCTGTATGCGATGAGTTCGAAAACCTATTCCCCACATGCGGAGATTTGAGCACGCAGTTCCCATCTCTTTCCACCACACCCACTCGCAACCTTCTATCAAACCGATCTTACGCACGTCCCTCCGTAGCCTAACATCTCGTGTGCTTGCCACTACAGTTCTAACTAAGCCATCGCTTGATGTTTCGCATTCATCAACTACGCCCAGGGGCCACCGTTCACCAGAGCACGCACCTGATTGCACTGAGACTACATGGCAATGATAATGATAATGTTTATACCCAACTTGTGGGTGGCATGCCGTCAGGCATGACCATTAGGTTACAGTCAGAACAAAAGCATGACTGGCGGTGATTGTGGGTACAGCAAGGTTTTGGGAAAAGGGACAGCGTCATAGGCGGTTGGTATTATCCGATGTATACGTGGCCACCACTTAACCGGCACGAGCAGGATATCACAGTTACTGTGCGTCCTTTGGAGAGAATATCGAGCAAGATCGGGTCGTTAGGATTTGAAGGTGGCGGGCAAAAAACAAAGCGATGGGGGCAAAACAAGAGACTTTCTGCCTGACACATGACAAGAAAAGTGCAAACGGTGGAAAATGAGGAACCAGAACATCAGATCTGGTGAAGCAGCAGAGTTGACGTCTTTCAGCCTGTCAAATTGAACTGAAACCTAAAAACACCGCTGAGGTCTCGTGGCCTTGGATTGTTGGGCTCATGGCCAGGGTCACAAAAAGCGTAAGTGGGGATGATGAAGCGGAGGGATTAGCAAAGCGGATAAGTTGTAACAGGAATCTCAGAAACAGGGTGCACAGTGGAACTGTAGAGACTTACTGGTGTCGCTGTTGTGGAGCTGGGCATAATAGTTCCTTGGAAGAGTGAGATGGTGGCAACACACGAGCCGGAACGCGAACTGGTATTGAATTTTGCGGAAAGCACAGACGCACAGAAATGGATAAACTCGAACAAAAGTTTCAGCAGATTGGAATAAACATGTCGTGGAGGCAGCTGGAACCAGGTCGGGAGTTTGTTGGTATTTGCGGTTAATGGAACGAGTGGGCGAGAGGGTACGGTCGAAAGTAGGGAGGGAATAATTGCGGGTGTGCTATCAAACTGGGTAGGGCAGTGCCGTGCCATCATTGGGCTGACATACTTCGGTCTTGGACAGCCCCGCATCAGACGTCACACTTAAGGTCATTGGGCTGGGATGTGCGATTCTTTGAGCAGCGGGATTCTTTTCAGGCTGGCCAAGGAAGCAAAGGTAGAACAAAGCCGGTATAAGATCGCAGGTTTTTTGGTCCGTTTGGGGATCCTGTGGATGTAGATCATAGACCAGACTTAGTGGATAACAGCCAGCCAGGTCGTCCATACTTGATATTGCCGAGGTTCAAAGCTTGGGAAGATGAGGGAATGGGATGAGATTTGCAAATCATGGTGAGTTTGAGGAGACATCAGATATGATAATGTGTATTAATATACATAGAAAGAAAAACTTGACGTCTACGGCGATTAGGGTGATGGCAACAAGTGATTATATGAGGTAGGGTAGAGATGGATTTGTACTTAGTTGACCAGCGACCAAGGGTTGGGTTTGCTAACATATGATATTAAAGTTCAATGGATGTAGTGCAAACCGACATAGGCACGCAAAGTGGTGGCCTAGTTAGGGAAATCAAATGTATAAGGACTGATAAGAGTGAACTTCCGAGATGATGGACTAGTTAATCTGGTATTTATTGCATGACTTGGACAGCACCTGGAGAGAAAGTAGATGTAAGAGAAATAGTCATCAGTCTCCGAAGCACTGCCATCCGCCTCAAGTTAACAAGTGGTGCATGGCGAATAAAAAACGTTTGGGCACTAGTCTTGCACGCTGGTAGCAAATGGTTAGGAACCACTGTATACATATATTTCTCATTGAATATGTTCACTCCCTGGAGCAGTAGGTAGGTGCGTGTCTTTTGTTTGGTTGACTAAGTGGGCTTTGGTGCGGTACAACCCCAATAATGACACGGGCAGCTACAGCTCCGCACGTCGATGTAAGCCATGGGCATCACAGAGCCTCCAAGCTATTCCATCTGTGCTTTTTTACGAATTTCTGTTTTTTAACAGACGGGAGGCCAGTTTTTTCTTTTTTATCGACTGTAGCGTAGTTCTTTGCCAGTTAAATGACAACCGGGACGAGTCCAGCTCAGCAGCAACAAACAGAAAACAACAGCGCTCTTTTATTGATTTCCTGAATTAAAGGCCATGCTCGGGACCACCGGCGATGGGCAAAGCACACGTGCTACTGGAGGGGTGGCGGGAATACGAACGAACCATGGTGCTGGGAGGAACCTGGTATAAGTTGCTTTAAGCAAGTCAAAGAGGTAGCAAGGTATAGTAAGGGGTGACTTATTTTTTAACCTTTGTTTTCATCATTTTTTCGTCCCCTAACAATACCTTCGTCAAACTCACAGATGGTCTGGACGCCGTTCATAAAGGAGATCAGAGGATAGTTGGGTATTAAGTAGGGCGGCTGTGGCTTTACACGTAAGGAAGTTATCTACAGACTGTGAAAACATATGTTGGTGTGTGATATGTCGAAACCGATCGGGGAGACTGTTCCAGATGCGAGTGTAGTAAACCAGGAAGAAGTAGTGTCGTAGGCTTGTACGCGCTTTAGGACAAGCTAAGGGGTTGCTGGATTTACGGAACTTATAGCGTGTATATGACTTTTAGTTTGACCTAGCCTCTGCTATAAAAGCATTTTGGTACAACAGATGGCGTAAGAGAGTTAAATCTAACTTTAACCGTCTGGGCAGCAGTGGCTTAAGGCCTAAGATTATACAGCGGGAGCGGTAGGGGAGAGGGCTGGTCTGTAAGAATAACCTTGGTGAATGAACGTTGGACGTTCACGAGTGTCAGCCTACAACTTTGGGTATAAGAGAAAGAGAAAACAAGACAGAATTACACAATTGGTCGCTCGCATAGCTTGAAAATTACGACCTCTGCGTCTCGAAGATGGAAGGAGCGTAATATTAGAGAGCAGAGCCTATGTGCTCGGGCAACCTGAAACTGGACTTGATGAGAAAAACTTAAGGTGCAAGAGAATATGAGGCCAACGTCTTTGATCTCCGTGGAATGAGTGACAGGGTTCCCATTAATCGTGAACGTATCAGCTGGAACGGAGCAGCGACAGGATATTGTGGGACTTGGAAGAAGTGAAACTTAGGCTATAGGCACTTGACCAGCGAGTCAGAGGGTCTAAGTCTTGTTTGATCTAGCAAATGGCAAGCGTTTTAGCAGAGGGAGGATATGTGTGATCGATTTTTTTGTCGTCAGCGAAAAGGAAGGGTTTACCATGGGATACGGCGCCGAAGAGGTCTGAAGTTCCTTTGCGGTTTCTGCCACTTAGTTTGTTCTTGAAGCAGAGGTATGTACTCCTTCACCCATCGCTTCCAAAATATCTGTGTCAAGTGATTCACTTGTTGCCAACCTTTCGTGTACCTCTCTGATATACTTTTCGGCACGACCCCGTATAACCCATTGTTAAGAATGAGTAAGTCATTCGGTGTTAATGCTGGCTTGTCGAAATAATTGGTTTGGCTGGACACGGCTGGGCGTCTATTCATGACTCGCTTCGCTTCCGTAGGAAACGTTACCAGTCCTTCATCGCTCTTATCCTGTTCATTCACTGTTGACCTCACTATCCGTCTTACAGAACGTATGGTCCGTTCCCATGCCCCGCCTCTATGGCTGCTTAATGGTGGGGTGAATTGCCACTCGACGTTATGTCGTGTTAGTTCATTGCTGATGCGTGGATGAGAAAGTCGTTCTATGGCTGGCTTCAGTTCCGTCTCCGCTCCGACGAAATTAGACCCGTTATAAATGATAGTCTTTTCCGGGGCACCCCTTCATGCTATAAAACGCATCAGCGCATTAATGAACGAGTCAGAAGATAATGAGTAGGCCATTTTGAGATGCACTGTCCTCATTTGTAAGCATGTAAACAGGCAACCTTATCTTAACTCGGTCTTCTATTCTTAACTATCAGCTGTACAAAATAATCACCACCCACTATCTTAAAAGGATGCCAGTCTGGCTGGATCCTGTCGATGGGCAGTGGAGCTATAACTTGTCGTGAAGCCGTAGTAAGTTTCTTGCGACACGTGCAGCAGCCGTGAAGTACCCGCTTAGCTTCTATACCCCTTGAACGGTCCAATATTTTGGCGCAGTTCGGATGATAATAATAATGTTTATTCCCAACTGGTAGGTAGCACAGCCTCAGGCATGATCATAATGTTACAGCCAGAATAAAAGCATGACTAAGAGGGTTGTGGATACAGGGATTGCGTGGGAAAGGGGCAGCGTCATAAGCAGTGGGGATTATTCGATGTAATAATAATAGGTTTATTTCCAAACTTGTGGGGAGCATGCCGATTGAGGCATGATCTGGTCGTTACAACCTGAACGCGGCAGGCAACAACACAACGGGCATGCTTATTACGTGAAAAGTCACCAAAGTTGTGGGAACCGGAAAAAGCGAGGGCAGTGGCATGAGGCATGGATAGTTCAAAGATGAAGCTTGCCGACATGAACTAAAACTGAAAACCGTTGCTGGCCATGAGTGACCTTGGGCGGTCAAGTAAATGGCTAGTGTCACAAAATGCAAAAATGTAGATGGAGATTGAAGAATTAGGTCTGGCGACAAATGGCAGGTTTTGTCTCAAAGATATGGTTTAAATTGAAACTGAGCAGACTCACTGGTGGCACCGTCGTAGGGTGGTCAGGTGTAAAGGGGAGTTTTGATAGGGAGATAGTGCCAATCGAACACCGTAAATGAAATTGAACTTGTGGAAGGGGCAAACCGAACATGCTGCAGGAAACTATATTGGTTAAGTCCGAACGACATGTTCAGCTGTTTAGAACGAGGCGGTTGGGGCCAGGTGAAAAAATTGTTTGTAGTTGCGACTACAGGCTCAAGTAGGCGAGATTCTGAAGAAAATAGTTGCGGGAGTGCCTTCAGACTGAGTATGGCACTGCCATGCCATCATTGCACCGGCATACTTAGGTTTCTGGACAGCCCCGTAGCGGTCGTCAAGGTTGTTGCGATCGGACAGAGGATGCGCGTTTCCGTGGCAGCTAGGTCTGGGTCAGACGAGGATATTGACACAGGTAGAGTGAGGCCAGTGTAGAGTCATGGATAATTTCGATTCAGTTAGAGGGCCATGTGAGTGCAGACCGCAAACAGGCCAAATTGAATGAATAACCGTTGTACGGAGCGTTCGCGGAACTTCAGCCGAAGTTAGAAGCTTGGGAAGAGGGGGAACGAGGAAGAAGTAGGATGGGGGCTGTAGCGTCTGGTGAGTACCAGGAGGCATCAGATAAAACAGTGTTCAATATAAAAAATCTAAAAGGGGATGACAGCAAGCTGAGTGAACCCAGGAAGGGGCGGATTTAGCTGGCTGACCTAGAAGCCAAGTACTAGCTGGGCCAGAGTAGGTGCCTAATTTTGGGGAGGTAAGGACTTAGCTGCCGAGGCAGCGACTCTAGCCGTTGGACTAGCTGGAGCAGGCGATTACATGGTGAGATTACATGGCGGTAGTTTTTAGCTCAGCAAAAAATCCAATCATATGGTCTCCGTTGTGGAAAGGGGGCGTTAATGTAAACAGGGACAGCAGACAAATAGTAAGCGGTTGGGCAACAGCTTCCGAGGTAATGGATGGGAACCTTAGTTTGACTGGAATATACTACATCCACTCAACAGAAAGGTAAGAGTGTGGGTCACCAGTCACCGAGTCACTGCTGTCAGCTCCAAGAGGCGAATGATGCATGGCAAAAACAGTCATTAGGCGCCAGTTGTGACGGCTGGCACTCAGGAAATAATGAAGGATTTGCTTTTTATATGTGTATGACTGTTCCAGAGAACAAAAGGGAAGAACGTGCGTGTTTTGTCTGGATGATGAAGTGGACTTGGGGTGGCGCAGCCCAACTAAGTCGATGGTGGCAACTCCTTGCACGTCGATGTTAGACGTGAGCCTCGCGCAGTGCCTTCAGGCTACCCAATGCATGTGTTATTTTTATAAACAAAACGAAAGGACTGCTCTCATTCACTTGTATTTCTTGATGTTGCCAGACAAGTGACAACCGGTACAAGTCCAATCCAGCTACAGAAGAACAACAACGGAGCTCTTTTATGATTTTCCTGAATTAAAGGACGGGCTCATAACCACCGGCCATGGGCGATGCACCCGTTCCACTGGAGGGGTGGCGAGTATACGAACGCATCATGGTGCAACGTAACAGGGCGACCCTCCCTGAAGGGCGTACTCGTCCACTACACTAGGTTTTTATCCCTCGTGCATGCTGCCAGGTCTGCCAGGTCTGCCAAGTGACAAGCCACCGAGCGGTCATAATTGCGGTTTGTGCAATAATAAATGACTCCAGCTACCAGATATTTTATCCGGTCGTGTGCGATGGTCCACAATACCCATTCAGCACATGGGCGTTCCCAACTATCAGCCTTGTGATGTTATGCTTCGGGGGTAGTATAATTGGGTGTTTAGCGACATGATGCCACATAAGGTTATCCAACCTACCTCCCACACATAGTAAGCCATCTATCAAATCCGGGCATAAGTGTACCAGGTTGTGGTCGCGTACAGTTTGTTCATAAGCCCTACCACTGCATTCTAATTTCAACATAATTTCTGGATATACCGCCTTCTGAGCCATATGAATAATATCACACTCAGCTTGCCGCACTTGTGCGACTTTCAATTCTCCAGTGTTCGGTGAAAATTCAGTTGAGCGGCTTGCCTTCATTCTCAGATATGTTTTAACTATACCATGGATTTCAGAAGTGTGTACCAATCGGAATACTTTTCCATTGGAAGATACAACCCAGTTGGTTCCGAAGCAGAGGTAGTCACGTTAACTAAAGCGTATTTCGTCTTCAATCCCACTCCCTCTAGTATGAAACTTGGTTGGCAGTGTGGCTATTGGGCTTCAGACGCTTCCAAGAAGGATGGCCCCCTGAAGCAATAGAAAAGAGCCGCCAAAGAACTTACTCCTCTAGAGGCTAAGTCTGCCGGATTATTCTCGCTCGTGATGTGACGCCAATCACCGGGTGACGATAACTGATGAATCGTGGAGATTCTGTTTGCCGCAACTATACTGTAACGAGCGGCAGTATTCCGTACACAGTAAAGAGCTATGGTTGAGTCTGTCCAGTAAGTTGTTCTTGTGAACGAAAACCCTTCACCCTTTCTCAGTTCTTTTGCTACCCTTGCGGCAAGTCGTGCGACATTCAACTCAAGCCCTGGCACTGTTACCGATTTCAAAGGTGCGACTTCGGATTTGGCGTACATCATCATACATGTGAATTTTTCGGGTTCGACGTGCCATCGACAATACCCTACCGCACCATACTCCACTTCAGGGACATCACTGAAAATATGCAATTCTACATTCGCATTATAAATGTGAACAGGTTTCACTCAACGAGGTATTTTAAGTTCTCCTAACTATCGCAAACTTTTCGGCCATCTCTGCCATTCTTCTGAGTCCCCGTCGCTCAGTTTATCATCCCAGTGTAGTTGCTTCTTGCACAAAGTTTGCAAAAGTATTTTAGCCGGTAAAAGCAAAGGGGCGGTTAGGCACAGGGGATAAAACATAGAAGAGATCGAAGACAATACTCCCCGTCGAGTACGTGGTCCGTCGAGAAAAACGAAGGTGAATCAACATTCGTCCGCTTCGGCGTTCCATTGCGAACCCAACGTCTTCTCAATTGTCTGAAGAGCTTCATCAAAGGAAAGCACCGACGGCGAGATATCTGACTCACATACTTTATTCAAGACGGACTCTCTATTACATATGCATTTTATCAAGTGGAAACCACCCTCTGATAAAATTTGACTAAGCTCACGCACGAATCTTTGAGCCGCGTTCACATCCGGTAGTGACGCTAGATAATCATCAACGTAGAATTATCTCTCTAGTGACTGTTCTACTTCAGGCATGCAAGCCGATGCCCAATCTGAAACTGTCTTTCTTAATGCAAAATTTGCGCAGAATGGTGAAGATGTGGCGCAGAACGGATTGGATGTCATCTAGAATTGCTTGGGCTCGACGGCCATGTCTTCTGAGTCCCACCAGAGCACACGTAATGCATACCCGTCGGCTTCGGTAACCTTCATTTGCATGAACATTTCGGTAATGTCTGCAGCCACAGCTACATAGTCGCTCAGAAAGCGTATAAGTACTCCCAACGAATTTGCAGCAGTGTCTGGCCCTCGATGTAATCTATCGCTCAAATATACACCCGCAAATCTGACCGCACAATCTAAGACGACTCGCAACCTTTGTGGCTTCTTTAGATTCAAAACAGGGTAATGAGGTAAATACCACTTCCTCCCGTTTCCTGATTCAGATTGATGAGGTGGTACAGGTTTCGGATAGCCCTTTATGATGTCATCGTTCATGCGTTCTCTGTATCACGCTAACAGAGTCTGATCCTTTGCAAAGAACCTCCTCATATACTACACTCGACAGTGAGCCAGACGATTAATGTCGGGGAGCCTTTCAGCCGTTCTCCACGGCAATGGTATGTGGTAGTGACCATCCCTAAACACCGAAGACTCCTCAACAATTCGGAGCGCCTCCTTCCTTTCGACACTTTGGCATACGCCGGGAGCCTCTAAATCGTAGAAATCGGCCTCATACAGCGCCTTTAGATGAGCAGCAACGTTATCATTTTTCATACTTATGCGGTCCACTTATCCCAGACCCTATGTCCTGCGGACAACGGGCCAAGTAGAACCCATCCCAAAAATGTCTTGAAAGCGTAAGCTTTCTTTTGCTTGACCAAATTATCTCCATAGGCCTCTGGAACATCTTCTCATACCAGTATTCTCACACGTCTGTCAGAGAGCTCCACAAAGGCAGTGTCCTTCAAGTGACTATATTGAGTAGCTATCTTTGTTGGGCTCATGACTGGTGGGCTAACGGGCAGAGAACTTATTGAAAAGGCTTGTTCAGCCGCTAAGATCTCACCTGAACCTACCGATTCAAACTCGATTCTGAGACTTTCAGCCCCAACAGTAGCGGTTCCACTCACTGTTGATAATCTCAAAATTGTTGGAGCGCCGGTCAGACCAACCTCACCAAGTAAGTCTTTCGCTACCAATGTTACGTCCGACCCACTATCCAACAGTGCGTACATGAGGACGCTGCCATGCGGACCCATCACACGAACCGTACAACGCCAAGTCAGGTTCCTGATTCTACTTGAGAAGTCAAGTTGCATAGACCAACCGATATTGCTTTGTTGGCATCTGGTATTACATGTAAGATATGGTGGTGAGCAACTCTCTATACCACACTCCTTAGGAGAATCGCATTTGGTACTGGAATGACTTGGTTTTAGGCACACAAAAAGTAACCGTGTCCTTTTCACCACCTGCCACCTTTGTTGGGTTGACAAGTCAGCAAACCTATGACAATACGGCAGCTTGTGTCTGCTGTCGCAGAGAGGGCACAAGCCATAGGTTCCATTTTGAACGGTAAATATGTTATGGCGCCTTTCGTTGCCTACCCGATGTTGCTGAGTTTGAGGGTGATGTTGTTCCTCTGAGCTCATGGCGATAATACCACAGCGGCTGCGAGCGCTGCGGACTTCTTGAGAAACGAACTTGCATAGGTCGTAGAATCATATCTGTATTCCGAGATTGTCCATGGTCCTCGACCAGTTCCGGCGAGCATCTTTTTTGATAACGTGCGGAGAACTCGCTCCATGGTCGAGACGGAGTTCATGTCACTAGTGTGATTCATGTGACTTGGGGCCACGTGACACTTTTGAAGATTTACCGATAAACAAGACAGTGAATCGGCATCATCGTGTAGTGGTTTCAACTTCTTGAGCAAATCGTCCAGTATAGCTCTGGCCACCATATGTTCCTTCCCAAAGCGATACTTAAGTATATCTCTCGCTCTACCGCAAGCAATCTCCGGAGGCAACATTACGCATTCAGCCACAGCTGGACACCTAAAATAGT
>SJOL01005327.1:5291-95541 GCA_004794785.1 Opisthorchis felineus
ACGTGCCCGGGCAACCTGGAACTGGACTTGATGAGAAAAATTAAAGGTGCAAGAGTATATGAGACCAAGGTCTTTGATCTCTGTGGAATGAGCGACGGGGTTCCCATTAATTGTGAACATATCAGCTGGCACGGAGCAGCGGCAGAAAGTTATATGGGACTTGGGAGAAGAGAAGTTTAGGCTATAGGCACTTGGCCAGCGAGTCAGAGAGTCTAAGTCTTCTCGGGAGCACCAAGCTAAGCAATAGAGTTTGATAGCAGTTTCTGATTCTTTGTCGAGCCGATTCCGTGTGTTAACGGATGAAAATACTACGGAATAATGATAAGAACCTCATTGTCCCAGTGAAGACCCAAGTTACGTGGTGCCACCGGATCAGGTGTTGAGCTCGTCGGGGTTGCGCAAGCCGTCTATGGATAAATGCAGAAGAAAATTTTATTCATTACTGGTAAATCAGCACTTCATTTGGCTGCGGCAAACTGAATGTAAAGTGACAAGTGTACAATAAAAGCTCAGTTGAAAATTGGGCCGTTTTCGACGAGACCCTCAATAAAGCAAGATAGTGGTGACTATTCTCCATACTCCTGATTTGATTCTAAGATCTTCGTTACAACGAGTGTAGCGTCGACAAAACGATTCAATTTCCTCGACTTAGACCAGAGTATACGAAGCTCCATTATAAAGCCAGAATGCCAAAGGGATGCTCTATGTGACGTTACTTAAAAATTACCACTCCCTCAGTGACAAACTTGAATCTACCGTGAATCCTAAATTGTAAAAAAGGTAAAGTATTCTGCGATGTCACACCAGAACTGCATAATTTTATTGGTCACCAAAAGTCTCCCCTAAGAAGTGAAGTGGGAGGCACATATCACGGTAAATATTTGGGCTCGAAAAATTCTTCATTGGCAGACAAGTGATAGCTATGGCAAAATATGCGATCACAAACAAAGCAAACTCTGATACTGGTTGGAAGTTTTGTTAGTGGCCATAAATTTAAAGAATACATATTTTCTCAGCAAAAGCGGAAGAAGGACTGTGCCCTCAATCGTGCCAGCCATGTGGCACATATCAAACACTGTTTTAGTTAGCATGAATGAAAGCATGCCCATTTGAATTATTCGAAAATTATTCCAACGTTGGCTCAAAAACCAATGCAAACGTGGAATGAGCAGAAGAAAAATTGCTGCGGGTTCGTCCAGTTCCAGCTATTGGGGTCAGAGGTGATTTATTTGATCATGTATGGTGGACTTAATGGTAAGAGGGTGCTGAACCAAGTTGCTTATGTCGACATTTTCACTGATAAGGTTAAAAACTTGGACAAGAGGTTAGGTCTTTGGCCACAATGAAGAATTGCCGCAAATTTTGCCTTGCAAAGCAAATAGTTTCACGAAAATTTTGCCAGGTTTCACCCTGTTATGTTACTCCAAGGTACTAAATTCGTCTTAAGCAAGAAGCATTTAATTGCTTTTTGTGTTTGAGTGCCGTTTAGATTATGGATAAACGTTCAAAATGTAGCACGTCATTTTCCAGGTGTAAGAGTGCGAAACCCTGCGCTATGTTACATTTCAGCAACGTCTTAACCTGTGCACAATTTTGCACCAGAGACAGTAAACTAGCGGTGTTTATTAACTTGCTGTCAATGATAATGATAAGCTCCATGAAGGTACAATCAAGCGGTGATGTCTTAGAGGTTTGTGCTCTCATCACACAAGTGAGATATTTGATGTGATTTAGACAAAAAGATTGTTATTCCGCTAATGGTAGTTCACAACAAAATCTTATAATTACGTTGTAGAAATAAAACCATCCTTTGTGTATAGGTCACCGCTAAACGCCAGATAACCCAAAGCCTTTCAACTGTGTTACAGTCCACTAGCCTGTTATGGACAGTCACACGACTGACGAGCACTCTCAAAATGAAGACATTCGGGTGTAACCGCGGATACTACTGATGAGGCATGCTAGCAGTCTGTGGTTTTCTCGAAGCTCCGCCCCGCGTCTAATGGAAGGTTAACTTTGTTACGAAGCTTGCGGAACTACTTTTCAGTGATCGCTTACAATTGCGTGATAGTCAACGAAGGTCCGTGATTGTTCAAGAAGACGCGTCACAATGCCCAGTTTTCAGAAACTATCTGCGTATGAGACGCTTACTTTCCTGTCCAACAGTTTGTAAATGCTTATTTGGTGCTTGATAATAAAAGTCATCGCAGCAAAGGGCATCCCTCCTTATACCGGTATTATTCGCTCGAAGACAGATTTGGCCAATGTTTCCAATTACCAAATATAAGTGTTATGATAGAAGCCAGTATGCACTTATGATGGACGCCACAATTTGTTTGCCTCAACATCTAACAAGTTAGGCAAGAGGTTGTGGTCGAAATGGCCGGCAAGCAAGCAGAAAAAAACGAACCGGGGATAATATTTAAACGGCGAAAATTTGAACATCGAACGAAAATTTTGACTGGTAATCGACGTGACGTTACAAACGCTACGTATATTGCCGATTTTTAGACGTACACCCAAAATCTCTTTGAACTTACTCTATTTCTACTTGAACGCGCAAGATCTGAATGCTGAATACTTCAAACAACTGAGAAACAAATTGAAGGAATCACCACCGAGATCGCAATGCACACTTTGTGGGGCGTCTTGTTACCAGATATCAGTAATAAACAATAGGTGCGTTGCGATGATAACGCGTTTGTCGCCATGATGAAGAGCAAGCTGCAACAAACGATCCAATTAATGAATAGTCTTTGAGAAAGATAACTTCCTGCTGGAGATTTCAGATATATTCGTGAGAAAGTTGCCAAATGAGCAAGCGCAAAATAGAACTGATACGGCACCCATTCAAGCTGTCACAATCACACTGACATGCGGGAACAGAACCACTGCAACACTATAGCAACCAGAGCACGGTACGTTCTAAATTGGTTTCGTTTTTGCTCGTGCAAATTTGTGAAATAATTCTTTCGCTGTCTAATCCTTTGCCATATTGCACTCCATTTCTGCGCGGCACTCAAGTTCAATCATGGGCCAGGTTATTTCAAGCTGTTCCCTCTACAGCTGTTGGTGGACCACCACAGATGTGGACGGAATGGCTGTTCATAGGATGTTAGAGGTGGAATGTAATGTCATGCCTGCCAGACCTGGTGATATTTTAAGTGTACAGATTTGCAGGAAGATCAGATAAGCCACTCATTTAACTCTCCTGACCCGTTTGTCTGCGCCAGATGCCTCTACTTTAGAGATGCAATGCATTCCACAATAAACAAGACAGATATCAAAAGGGAAACCAATTGTCCATTTCTGAGTGGGAAAGACCAGCGCGAATGTTCCGTTTTAATCGGGATGCCCGAGGAAAAACTGGCATTTCGTTCCAACGCTCTGTGAATTGAAAACACAAAAAACCAGGCAACCTTAACGAAGGTCAATAACGAAACTTCCTCCAAGAACCAGTACCTACCGCTATCCCTTCCGAGTCCGTTGGCTGCGAAGAGGGTTATCCAGCTCTCTGTTTCGGCAGTCAAGACCTCCGCGGCTTCCCTAGTAGACAGTCGCCCGATGGGGAGCAGGCTGATCATCTGGGGGTCGTTTTCTAGAATAATCACGCTAAAAAACTGGCGCTCTTGCTCTCTGGTGGTGTCGCCACAAAGCCTGAATATAAATCGCTTCACGCAGAATTGTTACGCGAAAAGGAAAACAAACGAACATTTGAGCTTCTAGTCACCCTTTTCTCCCTAGCTGCCGTACAGATGATCTTAAAGCGGCCTGTCAACATTCAGAAGGCCTACACGAAGATCAAGTGCATTTCCGAGGGCTGCCCTATAGAGGAGAGAAAACTGCGCCACAAAAATCCTGGAAAGGAGGCGAGTAACTAGCTTGCGTTCGGCGAGAGTTCAACCGACCCCAGACGTATGGCAAACCCGATAGTAGTTGCTGACACTTGTATTCTTAAAAGCACGCCAACACAACTGGCCGCGCTTCCGGATTGCAGTTTTTACTCAACCACCAGAGGCCCCTCGACTATCAACGATGGCGATGCTCGTGGGGAGTGCAGCCCCGACTGGATGCAGCTTCCAACGTATGTGGAATTATCACCCCTTATTTCCTTACCGGGCGACAAAGGCGTAGCGGTTAACTATGCACCCAATTCACATGTTCCAAGCTGGATCGGGTCAGCTGTGTGGAGGCAAACATCGAAGTCTACCAGCAGATCAAACATGAGCGTTGACCTTGACGTCAGCTAATCCTGCGAGAACCCCATGTCCATTTAAAATGCGAAATTTTCAGCCCCCAGCTCCACTCCGTCAAAGGCGGCCTGTCCAATTGTGGTCACAGTGGTGACTCATGATACCGACAGCCGAAGCCATAAAACCCATAGTGGCGTACCTGAAATTCCCACATACACCGAGTTGACCATTCTAATCGCGGACGACTTGAGTGTCCATATATACAAAAAAGACTGCGAATGCGGTCAACTGAGCCACGTACTCTCCACCCGAGCAAAAAGCTGCTGGCAAGATTCAGGGTACAGTCCTCTGCGAAAACGAGCCTCTTGGGAGTGTCACCAATAGGACTCCCCCTTGGCGGTGCCATGCAACCCACAAGCGACCTGACAAGGCTTCACAGAGGAACCTTACCGGCCGCACCGCTCCAAAAATCCCAAGAAACTAAACCGACGACCAAAAATCCTTAAGAAGCAACAAATCTGGACGTCCTCAAGGTGGGACTACACGAGCTACAAGTAGCAGTCACCAAAATTCTCCACAACGTGGGAAAAAACTACATCACCCAGAGGCAAAAGCCAAACGCAATCCAAACCCTCGAGGGGCGGAAATCCCCCTGCAACCGAAGGGCAGTTCTCGGAAAAACCAAGACAAGAAGCAGACAAGTACGCTGCAGAGGCCCCTTCGGAGCCTTGGGCTTAAACCTGGCGTAAAGCCTTAAATCTGGCTTCCTCCCTGATGGCACACCTCTCAGCTTCCCATCTTCGGACACAGCAGATATAGTGTCGAAGTGCTTATCCACAAGTCGCCCCATTCTTTCAACAAACTTCGAGATATTAAACAGTCAGCTTGCCTCAAACAGCCGCCCATAATAGCACTTACAGAGACCTGGCTCACATCAGATGTCTCTGACGCGGAGATGTCGATGGAAGGCTACTCCATTTTTTGAGCTGACTCAAAACGCAGGAGGTCAGGTGGGTTTCCTTTATACTTACATGCTGCCCTGTCCATCCCGTTTGTCTCCCCCGACACCACTCCTGCACCATTTTGTGATGCACTGTGGTTTCAAATCCCGCTGTGCGCGACTGATTCCGTTCTTTACGGCGTGGTCTACCGTTGCTAAGCAAGTCCATCGGATGATAACCAGTTCCTCCTGCAAACTCTTGAGCAACTCTCCTCCATTTACCACTTCACGCATCCCTTTCTGGTAGGTGATTTCACCGCTCCAAAGGCCTCCTGGATGGAAATCCAGGGCATCGGATCCAGTGAACATTTTGTATCAGCGCTGACGGAAGTCGTTCAGCAGAACGTCTGGACTCAAAATGTCGTCGCACACACCAGATACCGCGCAGGCCAACTACCATCCCTGCCGGATTTGGCTATCACCAATGAAAGTCACCTCCTTGAGCAATCGAAATTTTCAGCTCCACTGGGGCATAGCGAACACTGTGTGCTAACGTTTGATTTCATCTGCACAGAAGTGGATTCGAAGGTTCTTCCGTGAAGAAATGAGCAGCTCCCTTGATCAATATAAACTGGGACAAGATTTAGTGGAAAAGTTATACAGAAACATTGTCCAAAAAATTCACAAGGCTGGCAAGATGTTCGTCCCAAAAAACCAGCGCACGGTAGGATGGAATAAAAGCTACTTAAAAAGATTCGGTGTCCCCTGAAAAAGATGTTTTAACTGTTTTTCTAAAAGATAACTACTACTACTTTTCGTAAAATGCGGAACCGCTGTAAATCGAAAACCCGCCTATAGAACATACGAAAACAAGCCATGATACTGGACGTCGTCCAGAAATACAAAAATGTGTCATTTGAGGACATGAGACACCGCCGAGGAGACAAGCCAACCGCCTCCTCTTTGAGAGACAGAAACGTGGAACCCAGGACTGACCTAATAGTGTTATCCGAAGTCCGCAGAGAACACCATGCAGGCTTGTATTCTGCCCCAGCGGCCTCGTCAGGATCCAGTCTTATCAAGACGTAGCTACGAACTGCTTCCAACCAACGTGGTCTTGACCGCGGAGGACATTCGCCAACTGTTGCACAAGACAAAGCCCTTCAGCCCGTTAGGGCCAGACGTGGTCCGTCTGAGGTTCATGAAGGGAAACGTCGCGCACATTGCCAGAGCATTTCAACCTGGTGTACCGCCAGTCGCTCGACGAAGCCAACCTTCCCTCTGCTTGGAAAGAAGCGATTGTCGCGCCACCCGACAAAGCTGGTGACGGAATATCGCCTGGCAGCTACAGGCCTATTGGTCTCACTAGCGTACCGTGCACGAAGATGGAACGCATTCTGAAGGGGGCCATTTTAAACCACCTCACCACCAGCAACTTGTTATCTCCAGTGCAAAACGGAGTCCTCCCAAACCATTATTGCGTAATCAACATGTTCGTATCCATGGGCAGCTTAACCCAAGCAAAGGACGAGGGACTCATCTGGGATGCCACATTTTTTGACTTCTCAAAGGCATTCGATCGAGTCTCACGCGTCCCGCTGCACCCCAAGCTCCAGTCTTTCGGGATTCGAAGTGAAATTTCAGGCTGGGTCAATGCGTTCTTATCACACAGACCATTTGGAGTAAAAGCAGGCTCGACCTACTCTACTTCGGTGCTGGTATCCATTGAAGTTCCTCAGGAATCTGTTTTTGGGCCACTTCTGATTATGATCTACCCCAACGACCTTCCATATTTTCTATCACGTCCATGTCTACTTCGTGTGGACGACTTGAAATCCCGGAGTTCGAATGTCATTGCCCTCAAAACAAATGTAGACGCTGCCAAGCAGTGATCGTTGGACTGGCAACTTTCTCTGCATGACGAAAAGTGCATCCATATGTCATTCGGAGGAGACTCCGTGAACGCTTTTGTTGCGCATGGCGAGAATGGACCATAGACATTACGAGGATATATACCAGAATGCATTTAGGTATCTGGCTCTCTTCAAACATGTCCTTCTCTCTGCACCATGAAAAGTCGGCTCGAGAGTCACTCGCCGTTCTACGGATGATTCGGCGCTCCCTTCCCCGTGTTACTCATGGTCTTCAAGACACTCTTTCAGACCGCTCCTTGAATATACCAACCTAGTTGGCTACTAAGGACGCAAGAAGGACGTAATCCTCGTTGAGCGTGTCGAACGAGCTGCTACGAAAATGGTTGCGGGCCTTACATTTGTTGATTATGAAACGCGTCTCGCGGTGCATGGCCTATTTCCCCTGGGGTATCGTCGCCTCCGAAGAGACATAATTCTTACACCCTGTCTGAACAAGGTTTGGCCGGTTTTCACCATGACCTAACTAACACGCGGTGCGGACATGGCAAGGAGATTTTCAAGCACAGAGCGCACATTTCTATTAGGCAACACATTTTCTCACTGCTTTTGTTTGGTGAGTGCAATAACCTTCCTCCTACGGTTGTTCGTGCCACATCTAGTACCCAGTTCAAAGCACTTTTAGATGCCGTTTTAATTGAGTCCACTCGCTGGCAAGGTTACTGCCTCGCGCTGAGAACTTATAGAGCAGTGCTACACCGTTTTTCCACTTGTGCCTTTCGGGTGAACAGAAGCCGCTGAACGACAAGAACAACCCCCACCCGGGAAACTTGGGTGAGAACCTTGATCGTGTGTATCAATCCGTGAATCCGTTAAATGTCCTCTTACTTGTGGTTATGGACCTTAAATCCGTGGACGACGAAATGCGTCTCGCGGCGCTTGACCTCTTTCCCTTCGAGTATCGCCGCCTCCGAGGAGGCTTAATTCTTACTTATGCCCCGTTTGAACAAGGTTTGGCCAACAGGTTTTTCACCGTTGAGGCAGCAAACACGGCGGGGACATGGTAAGAAGGCTTTCAAGCTCAGTGCAAACACTTTCATCAGACAAAATTTTTTCTCATTTCGTGCAGTAGCTGCGTGGAATAACCTTCCTCCATCAGTTGTCCATGCTCCTTCTAGAACCCAGTTCAAAGCACTATTAGACACTTTCCTATGCGAGTCCTCATGCTGGCAAACATACTGCCTCGCGCTGAGAACTTAACGACCAGTGCCACGCCCTTTTCTCGCTTGTGCCTTTCAGGTGTACGACAGCCGCTGAACGACAAGAACAAAACCGACCCGGGAAACTTGGGCAAAAGCCTCGATCCTGTGTATCAATCCGTGAATCTCGTCTAGGTGATTCTGATCCTGACGGCGTTAATGCTCGCTCAAAAGTTCACGTTGTCAGCGAAATTGAACACATCTCATTATAAAGCTACAGAACCTCCGGGTTCGCTTAAAAAGCGCTAGTGACTACGAAATCTTTGGAGCTGAACTTCTCGGACTTATTTAAACGGACCACTTAATCTGTACACCTATTTGTCCGGATGCACAGAAGCAAGCTTGTCCGTTATGACGGTACACAACTTACCGAAGGCGGGTTCCACGATATCAGCATTAGTTGACGATGTCCGAATCGAGGGCGAGGTTCTCTGTATTGATGAACCAAAGAAACTGGTTGTTATACGTAAGTTTCCGTTTTCAATTTTAAGTGCAACATAGTTTAGAAACCAGCTCGTCAACCGGACGTAGAGATACGTGCGACATAATATTTGCGAGGACTGAGTTCTTGAAGGAAGTGAAAATGATAAAGGAAGGTCCCCTGCCTAGTTTTCCGGAGCTGAGCATCAACAAAGTAAACCACGCGCACATTTAATGCCAGCGATGTTGTAGATAGCAGAGCGTATACGCAAAAATGAACGCACACAACAGGAAAAGCAGAAATTTTACCGGCCGGATGTACCTCCTGAAGTGCGGAATTTAGCAGAACATATAGAAAAAACGTAATCAACCTTAATATTGCCCCACATTCACCAGTTTATTCGATGTAGTATGGAGTGACCCTAACATAGTTGTGATGGAGCACTCGATCATTAGTCCTCCATACAAAGAAGAAAACGTCACCTGCAACTCGGATGATCAGCAGGCAAAATCGCAGGCTGAATATGTCCGGAAGATTGTACGTGCCATATTTTAACCCAATTCATTCTCATTCAGGTTGGTCGGTTCCACCTTGATCGTGCCTCTGGTACTCGTGTCGACAAGTGAAACGTTGGGGACAGGGATCCCGCAATAAAATTCGCGCAACGCATTTGTTTTGAATCCGTTGGTAATTCCGGTGGGGTTTTCTAAATAACACTCGCGAAACTTTCTCCTGCTCTCATCGTCGAGTTGGAGATGATTACTTCGCTTCGACAGGTTCGTGATATATTCAATTCAGATGAAATACATAAGTCATCGGTTATCCATAGAAAATAAGATTCAGGACTGCCTCACGTTGGAACGAACGGAACAGCAACGTTGGTCGATGAAGGAATTTGTGTTTAGGGAATGATGGTTCGACTGGGAAAATTCAAACAACGATTGTCTAGCTTTTGACTCCGATCGGAAGCTGAGACGTTTTGGGTGTCTCAGGTGGCAGCTGGTCACGCTCAAATGGTGGTGGGAAGCACCGCACAAGTTGCAACTTAGTGTTGATCCCAGTGGCGCCATAAATATTTTGGCGGTTGTGAACTTCAAATCTGCACTTAGTGAGCCACTTGTGTGCTAGTCTGTACAGCGGTGTCGAATTCCTATGCAGGCACCCGGTTTGAGGTCCCTTTTCGCCACGTCCTAGACCAACTTGCGAAAGCCACTCAAACTGGTGCAAGCGACACTCATAGATGCTATCGGCGGGTTGGAAAATTCCTTAAGAGTTCTGTTGAGCAGCTCCGTTGGAAGCCCCGCCTGTTCATCTTGTTTTCAGGTACCTCCGATAGCTCACTGGTTAAAGCGGGAACTTCCTGACCAGAAAGTCTGTAGTTCAAACCCAACATTGGCACCTCGGCTGCTCCTGTGTAGACTTGGGCAACCTGAGAGTATCTCAGCCCAAGTGCTTCCTTCGGGTGGCATGACAGCCATGTACCGTAATGGTGTTACAACTGAGCGCCTATAATCTCCGTTCGTGGATGGGTGAAGATCTAAGGCCTTTAATTGCAGTGGTTAGGCCCTGCACCCGCACAAGGACGAGGAGAGTGGTGGTTTGATAAACTGATTTAGTTCTCAGGTTACTCTCAGTCCCATCATCATCATCATCATCGACAAAATGGTAGTATTTAACACTGGTGCTTTGCTACTGTACAGCCATGATTTACTTGAAAGCCTTATTGTGAAGAAAAGAATAAAAGTCGACCGGCGAGGGACGTCGTGCTAGCTTACTGCAATCATTCTGAGTTCCATACACCTCCAGACACTCGTCCAGGTAATCTGGATAGAAACGGACAACTACCATTGACATCGACTGGCAGCCATATCGTGCAGCGTCTCCAGCCAGGCGCAGTGGGGATCACGTGGTCCCCATCCTGGGGGGGGGACGAGTGGCACCGACAGCACTCAAACTTTTCGTAATTTCTTTCATACCTTCTCTGCCAGGTCAAGGGTTTTCACCTTTCTGCTTCCGACACTGAATTGGGCACGGAAAACAGCACTTCTGCAAACGATGGTTTGGCAAGCGCAATACATGGCCTAACCAACGCGGCTTCTGGTGATGGACACATTCTTCAATGGAGGTCCCTGTTGCACAACCGAAAACCGGCTTCCTAATTGCCTCGTTACTAATTCGCCGACACCAACGCACACGAGCTTTGGTTCTGAGACAACGGTTGTCGAACACCTGAAGACGCTTCAGTTCCGCTGATCAAACAGGCCAAGTCTCACAGCCATACAACAAAACAGCCCGCACTGTAGCTTGATGCACACGTCCCTTGAGATTCAGGGGTATACCGCTTTGACGCGATAGGTGTCCCAAGTTAGCAAGCGCGACCTGAGCCTTGCAGATTCGTGCATTGACCTCATCTGTCACACTACAACAAGAACTAACACAACTTTCAAGATGCACAAAACGCTCCACAACTTCAGTTCCATGCCATTCCTGAACTGGATAAACGCAGTTCTATACTATCACTATAGATACTCATTTATCTTTTGGCTTAACTGCTGGAAAGTATGCAAGAATCCAGTGCGTCCTATAGTCACACCATAAAGCACCGGTTTGGATACGGACAAGCCCGCAGAGGAAGCCTCCATGGTCGATGCAGTCGAGGTAACCTAGAAAACCGCCGGTATGTTCATCGTATTCCGCCTCAAGCTGCACGCCCAGGTGTCCCCAGATAGCTCGGCTCGGTGTCCTACCGGCAGGTTAATTAAGGTTGACGTACTATAATGCACCCGTATACTTGGACCAAAGTCGGAAGACCTCCCACCATACACACAAACTCAGGCGTTGGTTGCAGGATCGTAGGACCTGGTCAAATCGGTAAGCCTAGGTGGCATCCCACCAGGCAGCGTAATGTTCCACAGCGCAGCATAGCCGCCAGAGTCAAAGTGGCGCGGGATTCTATGAAATAGGTGATGGTAGACTGCTAGGAATCGGTGCTCTGTTACACTATAAGGTGGAGAGCGAGGGCGTGGTCAATACTTTTCCCACCAGTTTAGAAGCTTCCTCGGTCTACCAGTCTGTGTGTGCCCTAGCTGTAAAGGGATCGCGCGGAAGCTTCAGGCTGATGCCTTGACAGTTATCACAAACATATCTGTCTCTTTCAGGAAAGGCAGTCGAATTGGATCGTGTTAGTCAAAAGGAAATACTTTGGTTTCCAAGGGGGAGCGAATGTTTCGTGAAATGGCAGTGCGGACCCTCATGCCCTGTTCTTCAGAAGGAACTGTCTGATCATTTTTGTTCTATGGTCGTCATGACATCTTTCGATGGCGTGGTGTGATCACTATCACATAAGAGTGAGGATATGGGTGGTGTGAAGGTGGTTGACTCGACAATTAATGGGTCGTGCAATTGGTTGGAGGTATGTAAAATTTTCCACAATCTCCGGTGATTCTCCTTGAATTGTAAGGGATATGTTCGGAGACTGCACGTTCTGAAGCATGACTTTGCACTTTGAAGGTGCAAGGCGCATGCCAAAAGATGGTATGGCGGTGGTCAGTCTATTCAACAGGGCTCGTGCTTCGTTTTGGTCTTCAAAGATGAGGGCAATGTCATCTGTTCGACCGGTTGTGCGACTTTTTCTTTAAGGTTTGGGATAAGTTCGCTGTTTGGAATCTGACAGGGACTATTCGTTCTGCGACAAATACAAACAATAACAACAACCTGCGCAGCTTATTTTATTGATTCCCACGCAGCTTCCCCGTCGATGGACTAAGAATTACTGGGAAACATAGCGCCAAACGTTGGAGCACCATCTAAACCGATGTGCCCGATGAAGTTGCACCACTGCGCTGCCAAAACCCTAATCCGGGTGCATGGCAAGTAGTCAGTCAGTGTACGTACCCGATTGTATCCTGTGTTCTCATTGTCTTTCAGTCCTTCACAACATTATACACGACCGTGGAACAATCTTCAGAGTCAGATTATCAGCAGATTCAGCTGAACCCTAACCGTTGCATTTATGACTTAGGCTGCGTCGAAAACGTCGTTATGGTACGTTACGGCTTTGAAGCTTTCAAGTTACGTATCGTTACGATCTGGGGATAGACTGTACCGGGACCGAGACGTTTTTACCCATCCAACTTACAAAAACATCACCCAGGAGCCTCCGAATAAGTCGAATCGCTCATTCTACATAATGGCTGGACAAAGGAGAAAGTTCATATCCGTATGATTGGTGCCAGACAAGTTTTCCTCTAAGCAACCCAAACAATTCTACCACACCATCTGGTATGCGTTTCACGCTTGCGAAGTGTGAAGTGTTTCTACAATACTCAGTGAGATCAAACTCAAATCCCGCACTTGTGGACGAACTAGTGAACCTGGTAGGGAAATTTACTTGTCTGGATAGTTGTATTTTGTACTAGAACACCTCCGAACCGGTAGTCCGGTCCATACTGCTTTACTGATCAGAAACGCGTCTTCTGCGCGCAGGCGTGAAAACCGGCGGTGCTCGACCATCAGTGTCTCCAAAGCATTGGTGGGACCCGCTGAGGACATCAGACTAGCAATTTCTTGGGCATTCTAGTTGGTTCTAGGAGATCTGCTGTGGGCGAGCTAATCGCGTTTCGTAGATTACGGTGATTAAAACACCTACTATGCATGTCAGGACCGTCTGTCTCGCAGAGCTGTTTTCGTCCAGCCGCCAACTCGATAGAAACTTTCGAGAGGCGGGCATTCTATGGCAACTAAGTGTAAGAGCCGTAATAAACAAAGTTAGTCGGGCTTGAAACTGTCGCCTCTCTGGCTGAGGATTTCACAACTTACTCGTTAATGGTTAATGATAGTGACAGGCAAGACTCGGTCACACAGTCAGCGGTACTCGGGCATCGAAGCTGTTGCCTTCAGTGCGCAGCTGCCCAGTTTCCCACATTCATCATCATCAAAGACAGCAACATCAGTGTTGACACTGATGCTTCACTGCCGTACAACCATAAGGTTCGTCTAATTATATTTAAAGCCTTAGAGTGAAAAGAAGAGGAAAAGAGTGGGTGAGGGAGGGGACCTAGTGCTGACATATGTCAAGCGTTCTGAGGTGCCTACACCTCCAAGCGCTCAATCAGACAATCTGGAAAGAAACTGACAGCACGAACGCCACTGATATCGATTAGCCGCCATTTCTTGCAACGTCTCCAGCCAAGCACAGGCGGGGTCACGGGGGCCCCATCCTGGAAGGCGTACAACACCAACAACACCCAAACTCTTCGTGATCTCTTTCACGCCCTTCTGCCAAGTCATACGTTGTCCACCTCGCGGTTTGCGCCATCCTGAAGGAGGCACGGAGAACAACACTCGTCTCGGTAGACGGTGTTTCGGCATGCGTAGCACATGACCGAGCCATCGTAGTCGGTGGTGCTGGATGTTTTCCCCGATTGAAGTACCTGCAGCACAACCAAATACCCGTTTTCTAATCACCTCGTTACTAACACGCTGACGCCATCCAAAACCAGCCACGCTTCTGAGGCATCGGTGGTCGAAAACCTGAAGACGCCTCACATCATCTGTCCGCAGAGGCCATGTCTCGCACCCATACAACAACACAGCCCTTACTGTAGCCTGATACACACGACCCTTAAGATCTAGTGAGATGCATTTTTGACGCCACAAGTGACGCAAATTAGCAAATGTGATTCGAGCCTTTGAGATTCTTGCACTGACTTCATCAGACACACTTCCGTCAGAGCTAATACAACTACCGAGGTATGTAAAATTTTCCACAACCTCCAGTGATTCTCCTTGAATTGTAAGGGGTATGTTCAAAGACTGCACGTTCTGAAGCATGACTTTGCACTTTGAAGGTGCAAGGCGCATGCCAAAAGATGGTATGATGGTGGTCAGTTTATTCAACAGGGCTTGTGCTTCGTTTTGGTCTTCAAAGATGAGGGCAATGTCATCTGCGTACTCCAGATCGACAAGGCTCTCACCAGCAACAATTTGAACACCGGGGTTTTGAAGACCATCCAGCGTTCGCCTCATTATTTCATCAATGATGAAGTTGAATAGGAATGGAGAGAGTGGACATCCTTGTCGGACACCACTTTTTGTAGGGAAGCTTTTCGAGAGCTCACCATACACTCTCACCCGCCCAGAAGTATGTGAATATAGGGATCGGATTATGTTTACAAACTTCTGGGGCATACCCTGTTGAGCAAGTGTAGTTAGCAGCACTGACCGATCGACAGAATCGAACGCACCCTTGAAGTCAAGGAATACCAAGATTGTGGGTCGTCTGTACATATGGCGTTGCTCTAACACCTGACGGAGTGTGAAGATGTGGTCAACGCAGCCTCTACCCGGTCGAAATCCCGCTTGATTCTCACGAGTCAAGGTTTCGCGTGCCACCGTAAGACGACGAAGAATCAGTGACGCCAGAAGTCTTGTCACAACAGGAGTCAAACTAACACCTCTGTGGTTGCTACATTCACTGCGAGTACCCTTTTTGAAAATGGGCACTACTATCGATTCACCCCAGTTGTCTGGGACGGTCTCTTTCTCCCAGATAGACCCAAATAGGCTAGACAGGCACTGGCTGAGAAGTCCACCGCCATCCTTGAAAAGAGCAGGTGGAAGGTCGTCAGGACCAGCAGCACGATGACGCTTGAGTAGAGAAATACACTCGGACACTTCCGAGGCTGAAGGTGGCTCCAGATTCACGGTCCACCTTTCTGTTGAAGGCCAGGATTCTAGATTGGAGGTAGCAGGTGGCCAACTGAATTGCTGCTCGAAGTACTGTGCCCAGCGATCCAAACGTTCTGCTTTGCTGCATATCAGGGAGCCATTTTGGTCCCTGATTGTTTCGCTGACAAGAGGTTTCCGAGGACCAGTCGAACGAATCAAGTGGAACAGCTTGCGGACATTACCAGCATTCTTTGCCTCTTCCATTTCTTCGGCCTTTCGGGTCCACCAAGCTTCTCGGTCTGCACGGATACTCAGTTTCACCTGGCGTCGGATGATGCGTCGGGTGGAGTTGTGATTGCGGCCAGGAGGGATCTGTCGCCGGGTCTCCAGCAAGGACACAGTCTTATCAGAGATCCAATGTTTGGATGAGGTTGGCTGGATTGTACCGCAAACAGACTTTCCGGCTTTGAATAGCGCTTTAGATATCTTTTCCCAGTGGCCGTTTATATCCGACATCGTACCGTCCGGCAGGCGTTCGAGGAGCTGGTTCTGATAATTTCGTTTGACTTCTGGGTCCACTAGCTTCTCAATGGCTAAGCGAGATGTGTGCGTTTTGCGTACACCTGAAAAGCGCAATGAAAAGCAGCAGCGTACAAGTGCATGGTCGGAGTCCACGCTGGTGTTCCAGAAGGAGCGGCAGGCGGTGATCGACCCTCGCCACCGATAACTGACGGCGATGTGGTCTATTTGGATTCGGGGCTGGTTTGTTGGTGGGCACCACGTTGTCAAGCGATTTCCGCTGTTCCGGAAATTCGTACTGCAAAGAAACAGTCTGTGATCGGCACACATTTGGAGTAAGCGATCCCCGTTATCCGTGCGTCTCGTGTCCAATCCAAGACGACCACCCAATCGGGCCTCAGCAGCGCTTAGTCTACCTACCTGGGCGTTCATGTCACCAGCAACCAAAACGATATCTGAGCTTTTAGCCTGCTGTAGAAGGGCACCTAGAGCGTCATAGAAACTGTCCTTGGCAGATTCAGAGCTACAGTCAGTTGGGGCGTAAGCAGACACAATAAACAGGGTGCGATGGACCTCACTTCCTCTAAATTCTCTCACAGATGTTGCCAAACGAACCGCACAGAGGCGACTATTAACGGGTATCCAATCAAGCAGAGACGCTTCCGCTCGGTCGCTCAATACAATACCCACCCCAGCATACCCAGCTGCAGTGGCCTCTGCATCACCAGAGGTGCGCAGCCGGAACTTGGAAGAGAGCGAGGGGGCAGTCAGTTCGATCACAGTACTTGCGTCCTGCATCCTTGTTTCTGACAGACAACATACATCAATGCAGAGAGAATCCAGCGTACGAGCAAGAGCCACCTGTTGACCTGCTTGTTTCAGTGTGCGAACATTAAAGGTGGCTAAGTAGACAGGCTTTCGGGGTATGAAAACAGACTTCGAAGTGTTTAGGGTTGTGACTGAACTCGGGCGTACAGAAGCTGCAGCTGAGTGTGATGCAGGGCGAGCAAAACGGTCAGTCCTAGAGCTGGGACCTGCGGAGAAAGTATTCAAATTTGGGTGGGGGAGGGTGGAAGACGGAAAATGTGAAAGTGTAAGAAGGGAGGCGTCAGCAGTAGCATGTTTTCGCTTACCCGCCCTGCTGTATGCAGCAAGTAAGGCGACCCGGCTGATGGCACCACGCGACGGCCGATGTGGCATGAGAGTATTGTTAGCTGTAAATGTCATGGTTGTACGAGGGCTGGGATACTGTCAGGGCGCCCACACCTAGACAGAAGGACGATTAGGGTCCTCAACCAAAGCCTTTGGCTCAAAAGCCTAACCGCAAGGCAGCGGTGTTGGGCTGGAAATGCAAGTACATTACCAATTTTACGGAACACGTCGCCACACATGTTCCAACCCCCAACCTGGAGGGCCAGGAGACTGTGTTCGTCAGACCTCTACCCATTGACCAACCTGGTATGAGAGACTGCGAGTGTCATGGGACACCCCCAGTATAGCTCACTGGGTCGCTGAGGTGCGCAAACCGCCACACCACGGTAAGGTCCAGTCTCTTCGTGACGGCTTTCCCACATTAGACAACTCGCATTATTCAGTAGCTAACTGACTGAGCCATCGTTTCTAATGTTTGGTTATACATTCCCTGGTCTGCCATTTTTCGTGACGGGAACTTTATCGAGTGGAACTCCTGGTGCATGGTGTATGACTGACGGACCGGACCGGATTGATGGGCACTTTCCAGACCTAGCAGGCCGATCTGGCCATGTGTTCACCTGCTATAGTCACACTGCGGGTATATCTTGCTGGCCGGATCAGCCGTGACAAATCGAACTGAAAGCGTAGAGGCGACTATCTACTGGAATCCAGTCTACAGGAGCGCGTTCAGCTCTGAGGTTGAATTCAGCCCGTACTCTGTGGATACAAGGAGTCACTGTATCGGGATCACCAGGCATCCGGAGAGCGAATGAAGAGGAGCCTGAGTTCGTTTTGAGCGGTTCGAACGAAATGAGGTGCTGAGATACGAACAATGACTACCAATTTGACGCCGCCTGTGGACACAAACTCGCACTGTGGAGCAGATACTTTGAATTCGTTGGGGTTTTGTGTCGTTTTATTTTACTGGGCAGATATTTTCATGTATTTCATCTTCTACTCCACCCCGCGCCAATTTGAATACTCTCTCCGTAGGCTCCAGCACTAGGACTGACCGCTTTGTTCTCCAACGGCACACACATCTCTGGCAGTTTGGAGGACGCTGCATTGAGATGTGTCGGGTTAGGTATTGTGTTGAGACGCTAAATGGAAGATGATAGTCTCCATTTGGTAACGTTTATGAAAGAATCTCGAGAAATTAAGGTCCATTGATCCCTATTTATTGTGTCTGCTTGCTCCCCGACAGACTGTATCTCTGAATCTGCCAAGAACAGTTTCAATGGTGCTGACTAGAAGCCCTGACATCGTTTTGGTTGTCCATGACATGAGTAGGCTAAGCACTTATGAGACCCAATTGGTTGTTCGCCTTGGTTTGGACACTACGCACGAACAGCGGAGAGTGCTTCAGTTCGAATTCCCAGAACAGCAGAAATCGCTTACCAGCCTGCTATCCAACACCAAACCAGCCCCTAATCCATCAGTTATCGATGGCGACGGTTGCTCATTGCCTGCTGCTCCCTTTGGAATGCCTGTGTGGGCTCTGACTACGCGCTTGTTCGCTGCTGCTTTTCGTTGCGCCTTTCAGGTCTACGCAAAGCACGCCCACTTCGCTTGGCCCTCACCATTATCATCGCTGCTCGTGGATCCAGAAAGCAAACGGAACTGTCAGAACCGGCCATTCGAACACCTGCTGGATGGTCCGATGTCGGATGTTAACGGTCACTGGATGCATATCATTTGACGCCAGGGGCAACTGTGTATCCATGTATCTTATTCGCGTCTATCTGGGGGGAAGGGACCGTCCCAGACAACTGGGCTGAGTCGATGATAGTGCCCATCTTGAAGGATGGTATTCGCATTGAGTGTGGTAACCACAGGGGTGTCAGTTTGATCCCCATTGTAACAAGGCTTTTGAGGTCACTGATTCTCCATCGTCTTACGCGAAAAATTGACCTGTGAGTATCAAACAAGATTTGGACGAGTTAGAGGGTGTGTCGAACAAGTCTTCGCACTCCGCCATGTGTACAGTTACCCACAACGGTGTTATCTGACTCTAAGTGTGCGTTCGATTCTGTCGATCGGTCAGTGCTGTTAATTACACTTGGTCAACAGATATGTCCTAGAAGATTATGAACGTATTCAGGCCCCTGTATTCACATACTTCGGATCGTGTGAGAGTGTATGGTGAGTTGTCTTGAAGATTCCCTGCAAAAAGCGGGGTGTGGCTACTATGTCTACTTCAGTTCTTGTTCAACTTCGTCATTGATTTAATACTGAGGTGAACGCTGGGAAGTCTTCAAAGTCCCGATTTTGAAGTCGTTGCTGGTGAGAACCCTGTGTCTCTGGACTATATAGGCGATATTGTCCTCTTCTTTGAAGACAGGCAACGCACAAGCCCTGTTGGATAAACTAAACACCGTCACATCATCTTTCGGCATGCGCCTTGCACATTCCAAGTGCAGAATCGTGCTTTAGTGGGTGGAGTGTCTGGGTGTACATCATGAAATTCAGGGATTAGCACTGGAAGTTGTGGGAAATTCTACATACCTCGGTGGTTGTATTGGCTCTGAAGGAACTGCTTGAAGTCGGTGCACGAATTCTAAAGGCTAGAATCATGTTTTCTATTTGGCGTCGATTGTAGCGCCAAAAACCATATCACAGTCTCAAAAGTCGTGTGTACCAGGCTATGGCAAGGACCGGTTTGTTGTATGGTTGCGACACATGGCTTCTGCGGACAGTTGGTGTGAGGCGTCATCAGATTAGAACTTGGTTATGCAGCAGGCATTTCGGTTGCGGAAATCATCTAGCAACATCAACTGCGGGCCTCGGCCATGTGCCGTGCATGCCGAAACATTTACCGAGACGAGTGTTGTTCTTCGTGCCCCTTTCAGAGCGGTGCAAACTGTCAGCTGGACACCGTATGGCCTTGTAGGGGTGTGTGAGCTCAGTTCAGTTTTTCACCTCACGAACAGTACACCGGACTGTGGTCCCAGCTGCTACCGATTCGTTCACCGGGAATATGGAGAGTGTTGATATTGGTTCAGGAAGGGACGTTCGTTTCTGCTTTCTCCAGTGCAAATGTCTGCTCAGTCACACAGGATACACCCGATTTAAATATGATAAGCACACTTATCCAAATACCCTCTATTTAGACATCTGGCAACAGCTGTCTGGATAAATTCTGTCAAATTACCTTTACAAAGCCATTGTTAAATGGGAACGAAACTTGTGTTCTCACTCACGTGCAGTGAGTTATTAAGATCCAAACTCGAAGTAAAGCGAGCACACATTTAAAATAGCTGGTCTTAATACACAAGCAATTATCAGATCCTTGGACAATTCTGAAAGACTAATGGGTCGACTGAATTTTTCCGCTGCCAATATGTTGCCAAAGTAATAACGTTGTGAGAAATTGGGCCACGGGTACCGCGCAGCAATAAACTTTGCTCATCCCACCTGGTTACATGTGAAATTCCTTCTGAGGGTTAATGTACTGGTCGTTAAGTGACGCCCCTATGGTAATATTTTAAGAAATTACCGTACACTATGGATCGAGATATTCGGGGTCTGTTAGTTATATTCTTACGTCAATTTGACCGGTGGCAAAGTCCTTGCTGTTGTACAATGAAGTTCATGAGAAATCCGCATACAAAAAGAAATTTACTCTTATTTATTTTTTATTATTTATTTATTATTATTATTATTATTTATTTATTATTATTTACGCCGCATGGGGCGTAATGCGGCAACGAACGGACCGACGGATGATAACTGGTTGTCAGCATTTGTTTGTATGTACTTTCTGCCAAGATTAAACCAGCCTCTCTATTGGTCGTTGACCTGTTCTCCTAGCTCCGTAGTTGGTTTTCGAACATCTCGTCATCACTGCGTGATTATGGTGTCTCCTCGATTAGTGACGAAACGAAGTAATTTGTTGTGTATCTTCCTCACATGAGCCTTGAAATACCGCGTGTTGCCCCAACAACTCATTGGATAACCTATATTTTTCTGCAGATTTTGTCGTTCTATTCCAGTGAATATTTCATCCTGTAGGTGAAGTAAACCTACACTGAAAAATCGAGCGGCACTCTACTGCTGTTTCATCCTTAAGGCGAACCATCTGTAGTAATCATCTCACGAATCTCCAGAGGGATCCGCAATGGCGACCTCCCGGCCAGCCGTTGAAGAATAAACCGTTCGGCCATGAGTCGAGCAGCAGTATAATTAAACTGCACTTCGACAGGATATAGCGCCACTCATCCGCAGTCTGTATCCACATCACGTGGTCACGTGTTGACTGGCTACTCGAATGACGACTTCTCAAATAGTAAGCTCGCTCGTGTGGATTATCTTTCTGAGCTACTTACAGTTTTGTTGGTAGTGTAGGGGGATTTGGAAGTTGCTTGCTTTATTGTAAGCCTCTGTGATACATTCAGACAAAATCCCATCCTTTGTAATAACGACAACCTTTGCTTCAAAGCGCTTTTTGTAACGTTTTCTTGAAGCGCCGAACGAAACTGACAAAATCTGAACCAAGTATCATGCGTCAGCTACTTTGTGGAGTTGTAGGACGCTTTTTAGAATCCGGTTCCGTTTGTGATAGGAATTTTGGAGTCCCAAATGAGAGCGTTGCGTCAAGAAGTTCTCCTTTTCTCTTAGTTTCTGTATCTTCTTGTGTGCAATAGGTGTTGTGACGTTCGGGTCCCAGAGTTATTTGTACCTGGAATGGAGATAGTAGTGTATAATTAGCGTGGAGGCTTAGTTAACGTTAATACCCCTGGTATATCTAATGGACAGTATAGCTTTTCTTCGAAAAGTCCGTAGAGCATACCCATGATTGCTATTCTTTTTACTTCGGTCCAAGTAACTCTGAGATGTCACGTAGCATTCGTACCGAATGGTCTGATGATTGGTCAAATTTGGACATTGTTTCACCACTATTTATTTCGTATGCTTCCTTGCAAATTGGGGCTTGTTATTATCACGATAGGCCGCTGGAAAGACTGCAAAGTTGGACTTCTGAACTACATTCTTTAGGGGTGCGAGATTTTTCCTACTATACTAGCAGAAGGAAAATTCACAGGAACCGGTCGGTTACAGCGAAACGGCCTGGAAAGTAATCACTCTGCGTATTCCTATTTCTTTCTTGGGGTTATGGCTTGTTGAGGGTTCCATTAAAATATACACGTAGTAGTCCTTTCTGCAAGTGGTGCTCTTCAAGCTTACTTATTTCTTTGCTTCCTTGGCTGGAGCTCAAGAAAGTTTCGATTTTTTTTCGAAAAGCCGCATAGTATCTTTAGCACTCGACAATGAATATGAGTACCTTGCCACTGGACAACCTCCAAATGCCTTCACTTGGCAAAAATGCTCCAATGTTTGCGTCACCTGAATTTGCAATTCAAGTGACTGAGCCAAACGAACAACGTTGGTGACACTGACTGGATCACGCACGGAGTCGTTGCAGGAACTAAATAGGGGATGTACTTCCCACCAGCTGGCATGTTTGCCGTGCGAGCGTATTCTACACCTTAAAACGTGTGCACGACAGTTGATGGTTAAGGAATAGACTTTAACCGGTACATGGTCAAATTTAGTTCACACGTTTATCCGGCCAGTAGTCGGAGAGACTTAGCCGTGAAAGGCACCAGGATACTTGTTTGCCTTACTTTATGGCGACTATCTCCTGTGTGACAAGATGAGTCGGCTACACAAATGGCCCATACTCCGGACATGGTTTACCACCGCCACCATAACCCGTGGCATTTCATCCCCAGAACACTATTACCTAGAACACTGTATCCCCAGGACACTTCTTCCGAGATCACAGTATGTAGAATGATTGTACATACACCGGTGGTTTCGTTAGGGTTGCATCCGCGCAAGCTTTCTATACTTGCGTGAATTCAACAACCACACATTAGTAACGTGTAATCTTCAACGTTTTAATTTCGGTGACATACTACAAAAAACTTGTAGTATGAAATATTTTTCCAACCTACATGCTACCATAAATGTACTTTTCACAAGTGTGCGAGCTGTGAAGTGCGCAGTCAGTAAATAGACACCATCTATCTTTCAGAGAGGAAATATCAAGCCAACAATCGATCAACTTTCCCATTCACATTTGGATCCAATTAGATCTATTAATACTAGGATAAAAATATTAAGCCCCATTTATTTTCCGTTGGTCGCTTGAACTAGCTTGATTGTAACTCCACGAAAAGACCAAAAGATTCGACCAGAGCATGGAAATTTCACTCTTCCCGGCAGTTGGTTCTAGCTCGAGCATACGCTAGGTAGCGTATTCTCGTATCACTGCGGCTAGCCTGCCGAATGTACTCCGATGACCTTAGACTAGGCGAACACTCTACAGTAAAAAGATCTATCAAGAAGTCTGACCAATTCAACACGGCAAGCCACACTGCTTTTACCGGAATGTCACTTGGATGACAATGGGATTATCATGCTGGTTTTTCACTGTTGATATTCTGCTCAGTTATCAGAAACGCACGTTGACAACATGCAGGTTATCCATAGGTGGTCGCGGTATTTGTAGAGTTGACATTCACATAACTCCCGTTTGAATATTCCTTCTCCTGTCCTGGCGCAACGATTCTGGTGAGTCTACACCAAAGGAGGAAAGCACCTGACTCGAATGGCTCTCTTATTGAAGCTTATCAGCAGTGCATACCCTTGGCCATGTCGGACTTCGAACTCTGGATATCTGACATGCGAGACGAGCGTGTTACCACTACTACACGAGTGCACGTTAAATACATGTGGGTTTCCACTTCTGGAGAGGCGAGCGTGTTCACGGTTGAGTAGTGTGACTGGTTTGTTTGACACAGGTTGCTGTTTCTTCTAATACCCTGAGCACGGATTAACGCATTGTAGTCGTGGAATATTTTTGTTCTCACCATACATCCAAGCATTATATCAGAGCGGCCAACAAACGGCAGTTGACTATGGGTAAAATGCGAATCACTCAAAGTTTTTCAAAAGGTAGGTCATATGAGGAGTCAAGTGCTCAGCGGGGTTCGCGCGTACTATTAATAAGCTATTGAATCATCAAACAGAAGTGACACTAACTTCAGGAAAAGTAACCTTCGAGTATTCTTTACAGAACTTTTTTCCACAGTGCTGCTTTTATTTACTCCAGCCATTTTGGAGCATTACCAGTGAGGATGCGTTCAGTGTGCCCTTGTGTAGTAGTGCTGATACAATCGTTCATATGTCAGATATCTTGGGTTCAAATTCCTGCACACCGATGATGCGTGAAACCTTAATCCAGTACTGTCCCTGTTTAGTGTGGACTCAACTAAATAATTGTTCTAGGACAGAAGAAGGACTGTTCAAACGTCACCACCAGCTGTAAAAACCGCGTACTTGTCGTACAGTGGTTGTAGCTGCCACAGTTTCGTTCACCGATGATTTGGGGAGGTGGGGTAGGTAGCTGCCACAGTTTCTTTCACCGATGATTTGGGGAGGTGGGGTAGGTAGCTGCACATTGGAGCCGGTAGCTGATTCAATTGATGCTTGAATACAGGGTTGTTAGTGAACTTTTAAGTGGGAAGATTGGGAGGGGAGCTATGGATTAAAGGCAATTGCTTGGATGCACGAGCGCCATTGAGGGCGCGACTGGGCCATGTCTAGCAGTCTCCAACCCTTGATATGTCCCGTCTCGGGGTCACCGTCCAAGGGGACCGCAATGACCAGAGGAGCTAAGTTTGCTGGTAACAGCTTTCATACTTCGCTGCCAAGTCATTGTTTTGAGCTTGATTGAGCTGAATAACCGGAAGTTGCAAAGACGACTGTTTACTAAGATCCAATGCAGTAAAGCGCGATGAGAGATGGGACTGAGTGCAACTCCCACCGGACACCAGGAAGGAGAAATGTGGAAGAGTTGAGTTCGTCCTTGGCGTTCTGAGATGCATAACCACGCTTGGGTCTTGTATGCGTGCTTCGGAGACACAGCATACATCAATTTTAAGGGAGAACAAGGTTTCAGCGAGCATTGCCTGTTTGCCAATTTGACATGGAGTACGGACGTCAAAAGCTCCTATGTAGAAAGGATCTTGTGGATTTAGCAAGGCGTTATTTTGTTTATTGATAATAGGTAACGGGGAGCACAAGGTCCATCCGTCAGATAACTGGCAATCAAATGACCGGGCAACGTTTGCTCGTGTGGTGGGAAGGAGTTGAGGGGCCATCGGTGGACAAAGAGCTGTGAGGGCAAAAGATACTTCCCGGTTGCCCAGGCCGAGGAAGGGGGTTTGGTTGAGGTACCCCACCTTGAGCCTTTGAACTCAAAAGTCTGACCCACAAGGCAGTTGGAGGATGTAGAGTTTTGTTCGGGGACCCTGCCCCTAGCCTCTGACTTGAAAGTCTGACCCACGAGGCAGTGGGAGAATGTAGGGTTTTGTTCGGGGACCCTGCCCCTAGCCTCTGACTCAAAAGTCTGACCCGATCGGCTGCATGGGGTTGGCCTAACCTGGGGGCGCAGGGAGTAAGACATTACTGTCTCACTCCTGATGCGGTTGCTCACAGCAGGTGCCTTTTGAGCAGCACCAGACTCTGGTTTTAAAAGTATTTCGACCGTATTGAATCATGTGCCGGCGGTCACGGTCAACCGGTGGGCGATCGGATTGTGTTGTTTTTAGGGCAGACCTTTTTCAATCCGTCCTTCTTCAGGGGAATTTAGCTGGTCGCCTGGGGGAAGCACCTTACTGCTTTCACACTCCTATCACAGAGGGCAGTACCACTTTACCCTCAGACAACCTCGTAGCACGATTACTTGTAGTACGGGTTCTCGCTGCTTTTGGTCTGACTGCTCTCCTTTGGCATTCTTGGTGTGGTTCCACCTTGCGGAACTAAGTCCCAGCCAGTGTAGTCCTCGGGATCATTGCAGCACTCAAACCCGACTACCACGTCAATGTGACGGCTTTAGGTCGGGCTGTTCAAACGGGTATCGTGGATGTAAATTTCTGAGGATTCAAAACCTACCCCAAAGACCCACTTAGAATGTCTCTAAGCATTGGGATTGAGCCGAGCGTGAGATATCTCGCAAGCTTGACGGAGAGCGGTGGAGCGGAGTCCGACTAGATTCCTGTGTGTCATTTTTTTGAGATTGTTTATCAAAACGCACTCTTGACTGCCTTGATTCGCTTGTACTTAAAGCCGCCGTTAATTTTGTCTTCAACGGTTCACTCTGTTAATGAGTCTTAAACATTTAACTCAAACAGCCCCTTCCTACTAGCACTCATAAATAACCTTTAACCCTGGAAACATGGAAACATCACAAACGAGAGATTCAGCTGGGTTCCAGGTGAGTCTCTCGCAAAACCAAATTGATTTGCAAATGAGTGTATTTCTTGAAAACCTTTAACCCTCTTCCACAATTAGTTTAGGCATTTTGTTTCTTTTATGAACACGACCATCAAGGAATGGTCGAGGACAGTTAGTACATGACCGCTCTTAGCAGATTATTCTGATAGTAATCTACATATTCTTGTAAGTACTGCCCTAGTGATGATTGGGAAGCTTGCGGAGAGAAATAGCCTTCCGTTTCCTAGCTTTAAGCCATCTTGACCTGGTGAAGTTATCATTGCTACACAACTCCGCATCTGGCAAGTGATCTTATTGGTACGAAGAACATTTACCTCTCTCGACATCATCCTAAAGGGCTACTTCCAGGGCTGAATATGCTCAGCGGATCCCTTAACTGCAGAGAGAGAAAGTGAGTGAATGGATGGCACATTTGAAAGTGAGTTAAACTTAGTTTTCCGAGATATTTTTGTCTTCTCTAGCTGTACTGAAACGTAAATAAGTGACATTATTCAGGAGACAGGAAACCTACTCTGCTTGAGTCACAAGTGAGGATAACTTGCGATCTGGTTACAGAGTAAGCAAGCGAAGACTCGTGATGTGTCCGTCATGTGTTATCCTCCTCATCTAAAACCTTATATTTGTGCCAATATAAGGCAAAAACTGTTGAAATTGCTACGCGACTCTTTCGGGTGTTTAGGTTACCCCCTGTGGTTGAAACTCTAGCGTTCCGATGTTGAAGTACTCGTTACTTGTCTTCGATAACGTTGTTCACTAGAGCTTTACTGATACCGCAGCCGCACTCAGTTGTTTACATCTTGTTTTCTGAAAGAATCACGTCTGGCTTTCGGGATGTAAGCATAATCTGGTTCTGATTCATCTGGGCTACGGTGATCACTAAGCAGTTTTCAAAAGTGAGGGCAAAGCGTACTGGGTCTTAGCGTGTGAATTAATGAGAGCTAGGAAGAAAACACCAATGGCTTTGACATATGCGAAAATAAAAGGTGTACCAGCATCCAAATTCATATAGAGGGTTACACTGCCTCACGATATCTTAAGGTTTAGGTATGGCGTACATGCGGAAGTATTATTGGCGTTGGCTAGCAGTTGTCATCGTATGGATTGGAATCTCTTGACAGGCTTAACGGGTTATCATGATCGGATCCGACGTCAGTGGTTACTATGAATGAGACAACGAAGCACCTATCTATTAGGTTGCTCCCGAACAGAAATCTTCCGCGCTTGCACAGCTACTACTTTTCGCACAGGGCCTGTAGGCCGTTCTGGTATTGAAATCAGCTCTCGTAGAAGCCTTCTGTCCTAACACAAATAATTTAAGGTACAACAGTTTTGCCCTCTTAGGGACAACAATCTTTTGGGAGGAAGCAGTTGTTCTGACCAGAGCCAACAAGAAATCGTATTCGCGAGGAAACCTACCCGACGATTCAGAATCAGGCCCTGAAAGATGAGTCCCCGAAGAAGACTTATCGATATTGAGTGATGATGATGGCTCCACCATGAAGACCGAAACTTACATAATCAACCAGATATCTCAGATAGTATAACTTCAATGGTCCTAAAAATCACCCTCGTTAAAATTCACGCAAATAATATCTAAAACTAGTTGGTTGAAAATGAGGTACACAATACCTCTGCTAGTTTCTCAAACTCCTTAGAGAATTTCCCCACCTAACAGGACCACCCTACGCTAGTCAGTATTGCACATCAAATCAAATCAGACTCAGATGGCCATCATGCTGTTAAGGCGAACCGAAACCATGATTCGCTTGGAAATTAAAGTATACTTTCAAAATAACTGTTAATATGGTTGTGTTGTAATTTTTTTCTGCTGGTGAACTTCACAGTTAGATGTTTTTGTAGAGGGTGCACTGTATTCACAATTTATGGTACACTTTTCTAGGGGTGCTGAGCCCCTTTGAGAGTCAGACACCTGGTGCAAACATGTGGAAAGTATGTCGAAGATAAATCGTTTGTGTCGTCAAGCTACCGATACTCAAAACCTTGCCAAAACCGAGTGGATTTATTTACTCTAAATGTATGAGTCTGGTTGAGAATAAGGGGCTTTTTAAATGGCATATAGCTGTGAGACTTCTGTGACTTGAGGTAGGTCCCATCGTAGTGTTTCAAAATTCAGTTGTTTCTCTCGAACACTAGAAATACCATCTAATCTTATTTCGACTATCCCAACACAACACAAGATGCCTCTCTTTTGGCCCAACCTGCTAATGTGCAAATAGTGTGAGAGTGGGCATGAGCTAAATCTTATGCTGAGAGATTCACATGAGAACTGATAATCCGATATGGACCGAAGGTTGTCAAAGAAAAAGAATCCCGGTTTCACTCTATAAACTTGGTTACCAACCTCATAATGATCCCGTTTTTTGAGGAAGTCTGGGGCTTCACAGGGATACTGAACATATCGACAGCGAATGTAATCCAGTGTCTAGGAGTGTAAACCCACTCAACCGTTTGCATCGGCATCATCCTAATCGCTCTCACTGATTTCGAAACCAAATTCACCATTTTTTCAAGTCTAACTGTGGTACGGTCCCCAACCAGATGCACTTTACCCAAGAACATATGTTTCATGAGACAACTGTTTAAGTAGCTGTTTCACTAACAAATCGACCGTAATGAAATCAACTTTCATAGGTCTACCAAGCCATTAAATTTATTCGTCTAGGTTCTTTGCCTGTGACTATACGAAATCGTACAATACCTCACATTTCAACTAATCATTCTGGCAAATCAAATTATCTCACAAGATCGCATGTTTTTTGCTGGGATTTTGGGGTTGGTATTCCATGGCTGTCATTTTCAATTGGTTCAAAAAGTGGCTTATTTGGCGCACATCAAAAAGATCGAAGTAATCTTCGGTGTGCACCTTGACAAACACTTTCTAGTGTCAAAGCTGCTTAGCTTACTGCATGGTTGAATCTGTGGGTGTCTCTAGTGAACCACCGATTGTACGTAGTCCCCCAGCTCCAGCCCAAATCCGATTGGGCAGGTGTGACAAGTTTTTAGCGTTCTGACAAGGACTGTCTGGCCGACTGGTGCCCTAGGACACTGGCTATTGAACGAGGAAGGAGCGGTAGCCATGTATCGCAATGTGAGTGATGAGGTAGTCGCGCGTGCGTAAGGCTAGACCCGCCACGGGAGAGGGCCACCATTGTCCAGTAGTTTTGTGGACTCATTTTACGACTTTAGCGGTCAAAGATTAGAAACAGGTAATCCGCGATCGAAATACTAGGTACGGAGTATTGGAGGACAAATAATCTTTAATCGCAGTAGACTGCTACAATTATAAACGCATATAAATCATAGACAGTGCTGTAAGTACTATTCCGCTAATCACTCAAAATGAGTAAAAGATAAGATAAATGAGATAATCGTTCAGCTGTAACACCTTTTAGGTGCCTAGCTGCCATGCCACCTGAAGGAAGCACGAGGGTTGGGATACTGCCAGGTTGCCCAAGTCTAGACAGGTAAAGTCGAGATGCAGAGGTCGGGTTCGACCTCTAAATGACTCCCGAGGAGCGTATCGACTAATGCTGTCAGTGAACACAATTAAGGTGCACAGAAGTTAGTGAACATCACATCCAGATTGCAGTGTGATTTTCCACACTTGTGTTTTTATTAACTCGTTGATTCCAAAAGTTATTATTCTAATTGTTACACTTCGGAGCACTTCTGCCTCAAAAACTCACATTTTTTGGCCTTTGCATCACATTTCCTCTGTTTTGTTTGTGTTTCGGTGCTTTTGTCCACATAAGTTTCAGGTGTTCTGAGGAAAAGTCACCCATTTGCATAGAACGATGTATGTCCAACACGAATATTCGAAGTTCCTAAAAACGAAGTAAATTTTTTTATAACTCTAGCCGACACTGTCGAAATGGACACGACGACTGCTTGCCTACCTGATAAGGCTAACCGAAACCAAGCCTAGAAGTCTGTGTAGGTTATCTTCTATCACATATCACACTCGCTTCTCCATCCTCTTCCTAACCTAGATGGTGGTCATCCAAATTAGCCCAAATCAAAGGGGGCGGGGGAACTGGACATGATTTTCTCGTTTGCAGGATGTTACCAGCACCGTACATCTCCGAAGGTTCCGGAATTTTAACTCTAGAGTCGTGAAATGCGAGTATTCTATCATTGCTCCATTGGCACATACCGGTCCCAATTGAAATACGACATCTGAATAAGCAAACATGTTCGCGGCTTGTGAAATGCGACTGTTTTGCTTGAAGCCAAGGATACATCCCTGCCCTTGTGCGCTACCAGGAGCGAAAATCGAGTCTTGGGATAAGCAAAATAACTATACCAGAATAAGAAATGGACTGTGCAAGCAAGAGTGATGTGATAAAATTGTACAACTTTCGCAGTACGTGTTCAAGCGGAAGTTATGCAGGCATCGACAATACAAAGAATGACAAGGTATGAAACATTTAGCCAGTTGAGAGCACACGAGCTGGGATGGTATCACAGACCTGTTTCGTCATCCTTAATTAGGGAATTTTTTGCCGGTATCGAAAATATAACGAGCTAGCTGGGAGGCCACTGAAAAACAGGCACAAGAATGAATAAAGGAAAACACTGGGTTTTCGGACGTTATGCAAGTCTGGCGCACTTCCGTGTTACGAAGTCATTAGCCGAAACACACAGGCATCATCATCATAATCATCATCATATGCAAAACCGTGTACTTGTCGTACAGTGGTTATAGCTGCCACAGTTTCGTCCACCGATGATTTGGAGAGGTGGGGTAAATAGCTACGCATTGGAGGCGGTAGATGATATGATTGATGCAGTTGACGTTTCATTTGGGAGAAAACCTAACATTTTTCAACTCCAAGATTGGTTAAGTGTAACTGCATTTTCATTCTTGGCGAGTAGCTCCAGAGTTTCAGATCGATTCAAAAGGAGTTAAAATAATGACTCAGTTGATTTCGATATAAGTCATGGTTTTATTGGATCATTCTTACTTCAAATGAAGTGGATGATTTTGTGTAACTAACTGTAACAAACTCACTTTAACTTTTCCTTCAAGGTTGAACGCCATTGACCTTAACATGTTCAACTCCGCTACCATCGCTTTCAATTTTTTGTTGGTTTGTTCCACATCAGCGTGGCGTTCATTCATCTTTTTGGCCAGTTTAAGTGTTGTATCTCTGAAACAATAAAATATTCGTTAGTAATAACAAGATGTATATAAAAGTATGTTCCCCCGATTACTCTGTAAAAGTACATGCGTCAAAGGCACGATCAATCTGGCAACTTTGAAGTGCCGTAAAAATTGAGCCGCCATAGGTAGAATGTATACACATTGCGCAAACTCAGCAATTTTAATGTAGAAAGCCTAATCCTATAGACCGTTAAAGACATTCTAATAAATTCCATGAACGTCGACTGAGTACCTCCAGGGGGACTTTAATTTCACCGTAACTTGGAGATGTACGCTTTTTAGTGATACTGTGCATTAGTACCTTTCTGAGGTCTCACTGTACGGGGAGTAAATAAAACCCAGAATTCAAGTGTTTGGTGGATCAAGCGCAGATCGATGAATGTGTGGACTTCACAGACCCATATGGTGAAGATAGGGTATATGCCCAGACTAATAATTTCTGCCGAAAAAGTTTAATAAAACTCGTAACCACAAACCCACTCCTACAACACATGAGCTAAGGGTGGACTCCATCACATGCATTAATTTTGCACTGGTCTTGCGCCGACAATATGGCGGTTGGTCCTCTCCATCTTTAGTACATTAAATGTATAGTGATTTTATGTCATAAACTTACGGCGTTCTTTTATTCCACTGGCATAATTTTTACCCCGTGTCAGTGTGCGCTAGCGTCAAGAAATTTCGTAACATGTGAAGCGCTCGGTGATTGTGTTCTCCAAAGAAAAATCTTTCCCTGACTTTAACCCAGGTGGGTGGCCGGTACAAAGGAGTAGACCTTACCTGTCAGCGGTGACTCACCTTCCTATCGCAGTTTGACCCTGTAAGTTGGCTACAAGCCGATTCACGGCCTGCAACAGTAAGTCACACTCGAGTAACTTGCGTTCGCGTGTCAGTAGCTGGACCTGAATAGCATCAATCTTTACTCGCAGTTGCGCGGGTTCCGGCTCCTGATTGCTCACTTCTCGAAGTCGTTTTACGGGCACCAGTACACCGCTAGCTGCTGTACCGAATACGACTGGATCATCCAGGAGCGCTTCACCTGTGATTGGATCCCTTATCTGGGCTGTTGGGTCCGTCACGGCTAGTTCCATTTGACGCGACGTGTCTTGCAGCAATGTCAACTAATTCGTGGGTAGGGGGGAAATGTGGACTGTAATACGTCATCGACTGTGTTTGTTTCTGGGCAACTTGTGTCTTGAACTGAATTCCTGCTATCTAACAATTGATCAACCTTCTAACCTATTTCAGGGGTTGAAAAATCATTATTCTGCTTCCGGTGATAAGATAAAGTTTAATGGCAAGAGACTAGAAATAGCTCAGTGATTACGCCGCGATAGTGCTGACTGGACTGTTGGTTGTTCGAACTCATCATGGCCATCAGTTGACTCCGTATAGAACTGGGCAACCTTGCAGTATTTACTCCCTCATGGCCGTTTAGATTTACATGGCAGCTATGCACCGAAAGGGCAGCTTAGAAAATAGCCAGCATATGAGAAAGCAACGAACCAAGCTTTTTGGATGTGACGGTCTTTTAGTTGCTTTAGTCCCAGTTTATCGTCAGCACTGGTCATTTTTGTTTGCCCGGTGCTATAATACAGGGGTGCACCATGATCCGCACGAGCCACAACCTAGGTAAATAATTGCGGTTGTGAAGGTATGCCACTGGATTTCTTCGGCTGGGCTGCTTAAGAGATGGACTAACCGGTGCCTCTCGCGTCAGCCCTTCCCTTACCGCGAGTTAACGATAGATCGCTTCAAAGTGTTTATAGGCACAATATGGCATACTTTAACTATCGAATAGCTTTAAACTGAATGCACAGGTATTGCAGTATAGTCCAAGCCTAAATTTGAATACTATAGATTAGTTTTCACACCATTTCGATAATGATAGTGTTGAATCTAACTTGACCTTATGATAATTCCCCCATTCATTTGCTTACTCCGCCTATGTACTTTTTATCTCCAGTTGTTTTGCTTATCCGTACCCGCCACTCACCTTGCCGCAGAGGCCATCCCGTCTGACACTTCGTGTGTTGGCATGTGTGTCTGTGTGTGTGAATGTGCGCTGCTGACCTACTTACCCATGCGCGTTCGTATCCCGTTTGCTGAGCCTGCCTTGACTTGTCTCGTGTGATCGCACGGCCAGTGAGAGTCACGAGACTGTCGTCGGAAGGGACGACCGCAACCCACACTACTGAGCCATCATTCCGCTCGCCGTTGTTTGGTGTGCGGACGTTGACACTGCACTGTGCCGGTCAGTGATAGACTAGACCTGCGCACTTGTTGACGCTACGAACGTGAACAATTGAGGTTTGTTGTACACATTTGCTTACCCTCATGTAAATAGTACCGTAGAATTTCGAACCCACTTCTTCCTTTTGATATTCGGGATTGTCAAACCTACGCGTCACTCGAAGTTCCGTACCGGGAACCTCAACAGATAGTTCGAAGTTCATCTAGGGACGCTCAGGACTTACCTTTCCTATTCAGATGGAATTTACATTAACTAGAGTTTCGAGGCAATGCGTTATTCTACGGCAACGTCGACAGTACCGTTGGAAGATTATTGCGATTCTGGTACAGTTGAGGCCATGTGGATCCATGTATCTACTCACCTTGCTAAAACGTTAAAAATGTGTACACTCGCCAATAGTTTCGCTCTGATTCCACGGCTTAATTCTCCACTCAATGCCACTAGTATGCAAGAGGGTGAGACGTTCCGCAAACACAACGCAGTGTCTATCCTTCTCTTTCATACAGGATGAATATGCCCTATGGGTAAAAGAAACTGTCCCTGTGTATGTACGATTCAGCATTATGTGGCACGATAGCAACCATAATGTCCAAAGTGTACATTGGTAAGAATATAATGGAGAACTTCGTTACGCGTAATTGAAAGTGACGTTAGATGCTTTGAAGTCAAATGGCCGGGATAAACTAATCACTTTATTCCTCAATGACTGACACATTCTAAGTTGATCGTGTCCATTTTTCTCACCTTGTAGTTTTTGATTTATTTCTTTTAAGATGTATTCTAACAAATTCATCATCATCGTCACCTTCAGAGACAACAACATAAGTGTTGACAATGATGGTCCACTGCCGTACAACCGCAAAGCTGGTTTGGTTATACCTAAAGCCTTAAAGTGAACATAAAAGGAAAAAAGAGTGGTGAGGCAGAGGCCTGGTGCCGACCTATCGCAAGCAATCTGAAGTGCATACAACTCGAATAGTCAAACCAGACAATCTGGATAGAAACCGACAGAATGCATGCCGCTGAATTCGATTAGCTGCTATTTCTTTCAATGTCTCCAACCAAGCGCAGGGGCGGACCGCACCAACAACACCCACACTTATTGTAACCTCTAGAAAATTCTGACAGAACCAATCGCTTTCTAACCAAACAGTGTTCCATTCATATCACTATTTGTAAAGCCATGGTGGAAAACAAGGGTAGCATTGCTCCTTTGTTACATATTCATATACTGAGGGCACAGAAGTCGTATCCCAAACAACAACACCCGTTTTTTTTTCTATCACACCGGAGATGATAACCAACAAAATAACAATTTCGGATTCATTAATTAACACTAAGGCTGGCTGTACTTTCATTCCTTCTTATCATAGTGCAAATTAACTTTCACTTTCAAGAACAATCTATGCGCCAAAATTCTTAAATCATCTGTACATCTTTTGTATAGGAAACCGAATCCTTCACTTACCTGAACTTGCTTAGTTGACATTTCGTCTTCCAGCTCCTTGCGCTGTTTCAATTTCCTCCTGAGAACCATAATACCGTTTTCTAGGTCACGTTTTTCTTGTCCCAGCCACCGCAATTGTTCATCCAACCGAGTAAGCTCTAAGTCCCCTTTGGCTAGGGCATCTTCTTGCAGACGAATCTTTTCCTTTCAAACGTACATGATAAGGCGGGCAGGTTGCATAAGTTTGACATTACTTCTGATGAAATTCAAAAGTGCTCCTTTAACCAGCATTGGGTATTTTGCATCTGTTTGGTTTACTTCTACATATTTTGTAGTGCATAACACGAAAACATACAATCTCAACAGAGTGCCTAGCGAAGGAAGGATACAAACGAATAATTTATACCAGGTGTCGCGGTTTTTAATCACTATGAAGGAAACCACTTGAAACTTTAGCCGTGTGTGGCAATATGCTCCGCACTATGTTGATTGTGACTGTCACATTTAAGAGGCGCCACTTGTTTAGGGTTTAGTCCTATCTGACCGGTCCTCGTGTTGGAAAGGTCTCTGGAAATTACCTAAATTGTGTATTGTCCCGATTATGTGACATCTCTTTGCATTATTCTGCGTAAAGCCAGCTGACTACGGTTGTCTGACCCCAAAGCTCTTGAAAAGGATGCTTAGAACGTGTGTCTGCAGAGCGGTTTGGATAACCTGTTTGCAGTTCAGAACTCAGTGTCATTGGAGGACGATAATTAGGCCATCACAATGGTAGAATGTCACTGGAATGTTGAAATGGAAATGGGCTGAGCTTACATGTGCGTGTCCATGTGTATGAATTTTGTCTCAAGGCCAGATTATTGGCTTATCTCACTGTGAATATTTGTGCTTCACAGAAAGCCATCTGTGACTGGAGACTGACTGAATGTTTTTATGAATCGACTTGGCCGATGGACCAGCAGAACTTAATGGGTCAGTAGGTGATGAATTCTCTTTGATGTAAGGAATTACTACCCGTCGTAAACAGTATACTCGTCGCACGCCTGGGCGCTGAGGACGTAAAAAAAGCGTTGGCGCTATGAGCCGATCAGGGGAAATAGTTCAAGAATTAAACGAATGAGACTACCAATGTTTTGGCCACCGAAGATATTTTTTAACAGCGGAAATGGTAATTTTCGCCATACGTTCTGGCTCACGAGCTCGACAACAATCAACCACTGGGCTTCAAAATAAAGGTGGACCTCATTAAAGCTCCCATTCCGGATGGGCAAAACTTGGAATAGTTCTTTAGTGCAGGTACCTCTAGCTTGTCGTCAGCATACAGTGTACGGCTGATTGGGTAGTAAGTAGTATATAGGCACCTGGTTTGCGGTTCTCCATCTCATCCACTCGCCCCGCAAATATCAAGCGCTATAAACGCCTTAGTAAACCCTTTATTTCGGAACTAGTCTGCATCTCACTGCTCAGATCCCGTTTTGGGAAGAATATTGGTAGAGATATTTGAATGCTTTTTTCGCAATTGACCTCAGGGTGCTGTTGCTGTAGGTTGTAAATCCTCTTACCACAACTTTCAAACTGAGGACATAACCTGAATGCTAATCCATGACAAGTAATACCTTAGTGATAAGAAATATGGCAGGGTGTTTCCTTTTAACAGCATAGGGCGGCTTTCTTGACTTTCACGTTGTTCATTTGCTTACCATATGTGTCGTAATCAAGACAAATTGCCCAAAAGGAATGACTAGAAAACAAATTATAAACTGCACGGCTAAAGGCAAATGTTTTAGCCAAACGACTAATGTATGAAGTGAGAAAATTTGCTGGTCAGTGTGAAAAACTGGTGCGTCTCTACCTGTTGTAAATAAAATAAACTTTCCTAAGCTTAGAAAGAGGTGGCCAACTTAGTGCGCGAACCCGTGTACTAGTGTACTGACATCACAACAGACCTATTAAGTGCATGGGTTAGGCAGTTAAGAAGACCTTTTGTGGTCTTATCTATGTGATCAAGTCGGTTTACCTTAGGGAGCCTAATTAGGCCCGCAGTATTTTGGGAACGACAAAACCGACACCTTCTGTACCACATTACCGCATTATCACATTACGCAATGTGACGTCTTCTGACACTGTGTTTTTACCGTCCTGATATTTGGGCCAGTGGTCGGTAAAACCGTGAGCTTGGGTGGGTCACATGTACTATTCAGATTCTATATTTCAGGTGGGTTTTGCCATAGGGACGCGTTTGCGTAGCTAATCAGACGAAAAAGGACGTCAAATCTCTACGACTGAGGCCGCAATTATGGAAAATTAATCACAACCAAACGTTGAAAGCAGTTAAACTACTTCAGGACCGCTATCAACTCACCTGCAGAACGCAAACTTCCTCATTCCTTTCAACCAATTGGTTTACTCGGTCATTCCGCACTTTTATTGCACGGCCAATCATATTTTGTATCTTTACTGTATGATCCTTTGTCTTGTGTATTGTTAGGTTTTCATGTTCAATGGACAACTGAAGCTGATCCCGTTTGGTTTCGTGATCTCTCATTACGCATACCTATCGAATGGAAAAGGAGGGACTTGAATTGTCACGGAAATGGAATATGATTACTCCATAGCAACTTCTAGAGCACCGCAGACATTAATATACTTGCATAATGATCAGACAGAGCTGTGTACATGCACGCCATGGGAAAGCAATCATGGAGGAATTTGGTCGTAAGTTCGTCACGTGCTGCGGTAAGTCTACGGTATAAAGAGACTGCTGGAACTCAGCTGGGTTACAGGAAAGCCGAAAGTTTGGGTGCTCGCACCCTTTGGAATGATACTTAAGAAACAAATAAAACTTAAAAATTCGCAATTGTTAGGTGACGCACTGGCTTGGGTACAGCCTGGTGATGAAAACCTATTAGGTGTGTTCGTATAAGTCAGTGCATCGCTGTCGACTCAACCGTAAAAGTAAGGTGAAAAAACCTCACCTTCTTAAGTCAGACAAATTTGGCGTGGTCTTAGGATGGTCACACCGTCCGAGTTGTAATCCAACTTGATAATAACCCTGTGAATATGTGGCACCAACCGCCGTGTGCTTCCTACCTCCTAAACTTATTGGGGTACCGGGAGCATCCTTCATTGAGTGGGTTCGGATTTGGTCCAGCTGCAACGGAAGTAACATCCAGATAATCGATAATGGTGATTTTTACCCTAGAAAGGGATAAAATCATTTCGTGCAAATACCTAACGATTGGCTGTTCGCCCGGCGCTGGAAAACACATCAACATCCCCGTTTACAATGAAATACGGGGATGTTCCCAAAGACTTGCCATAGATACCGTCAAGCGTTTCAATAACGAGTTCAGTCTGGACACTTGAGAACTTCATGATCACACTAGAAACCACCGTAAAACTTTGATTAAGTGTTGCAGTTACACTGTAGCCAGAAACTGGGCAATATGACAATTATTCACACGTGCACACTGATTGTTTCAAGTGACCGTTTGTGTACTGTCTGGATTGGCAAATTTGATCCCGCTCGCTGTACACGTTCACTTGCTGAATCGACACCTCGGGAGGTAAAACGGGATAATCGTTACTATGCATACCTCCGGTTTTTGCAGATCGATGGTTCTTGTTCGTGGTTCGCTGGAAAGCTCACTATTGCGGCCAGTCTTTGCGCCGATTCATTGCTGAGCTTCCTTAGGTCACAGCGAGCAATTTGGAGCTTTGCTGTCATTTTTCTCCCTATAAGTTATTATCGCATGTTGCATCCCGGTCTGTTTAACCGCCATTCTGATAGCTGTTGACCTCGGCTTGAGGCACCCAACTTCTTTGCAATCGCACATCAAGGAATTAACCCCCAGAACCAGAATTCAGATGTCTTCTGGGCCCTAGGATGGCTGATTTGCTCGCGCATAGAAGAAATCGTAATGTAAATGGCTTCCCACTGTCACGGCTTCAACTTCTGGTCATCAAATCGCAAGCATAGCTGATTAACCAACCCAGCGCATTGAACTGTTGAGCCAGTAATTTGCCTTGTGTGTGCGCACAGCAGAATTTACTGAAACATGGCATAAGTGAAAAACTACGTGAAGGATAGGATGAACCAATAAACTTCGTTTGATTTCTTGACATCTCAACTATCATAATTGTTTTTGGTGTTGGAGGAATGGGTCTTCCTTGATAGCTAATTTATACTAAAGATCCACTAGGCTCTGATGAACTCACTTATGTGAGCTAACGACTGTCAAACAGGTTAATTGGCCGCTTTACTTACCTTATTTTCTGGAGACCGCGATAGGATCAGTCGACCTCACTGGTTCAATATCTATGAATCCCGGATGTGAAAGGGTGCTGGATATCTATAAATATTCTCTTAGACATACTTGAAAATTCCAGCAGGCCCTCAAAAAAGCCGCTGAAAAATATTTAGGTAAAAAGGGACCCTCTTCATACAGTTACGAAAACATGGAGAACGGTTTTTATTGCCTCACTTAGAAGGAAACACTTCTATCCCATATGAATCCTCGGATATCTCTAAAGTGTTTTCTTCGGAGAGAAAATCCGCACAGATACATTCCTGGTGGGTCACAAAGATTTTTTTCTGACTGGCTTGTACGTATTGCATAATATTAAACTGGCCTGGAAATATCCAGTCATCTTCCTTCGAACAACGGCAACAGTTTCAAAACTGTTGTCCTTTCGTTGTAACGTTGTAACGTTTTAACAAAATCCACTGTATCGCGTTTTCTTAAGAGAGCAATCACCTTAGTCTTTGCGTAGACTTTGCGGGAAAGTTGCGGGAAAGTTTGCGGTGAAGGATTTAGTCTTTATGACGTCCTAATCTACTCAAGTGGCTCAGATTAGGTCAGTCCTATGTAGTTAAGGTTGCCATCAGGTTGTATTCATTTTCACATCGGCGGATAAAACTATCTACAGGAAATTCCAAATTTCTTCACTGAATTGGCCCAAGGGTTTTTCTATAGCTGCTCACTTTGGTACCGGAAGTTCTCTAACCAACAGGTGTACTTTTCAACAAAAAGTTTCACAGGTGACCAGCTTCAATTTAAACATACCTAGAGTTGTACACTGACAATTAGTGACCAATGAAGCTAAAACGTGCATCAAATAACTACATCAAATACTACTTCAGCACTAAGAAGGTTCAGTTAGTACTAGACTTGAAAATATTTCATATCGGCCGAAAAAATCTGTGGATCCTAATTCCTCATACAGATTGGTAATATGTTTGGTCAGTCTCGATCGGTCTCATACGCCATAACATGGAAACGAACGAGTTTATCTCAAACAGCTTCCGATTTTAGGGAAAACATCGGTAGGCTAAGAAATGAACTGGAATGTTAAGTCTATAGGAATAAGAAACACAGCTTACTCTGGAGGTTTAGGATTGCAAACATTTAAATGGCTCCTACTTACTCACGTATTTCCAGCAATGTTCAACAAAAGCTGCGCTGATAATCACTCACTAATGGACTAAATCCTACGCCCTGTTTGTACAAAAAGTGACACTGATTGTTTGTCTTACCTGCTTGGACAATTCTTGTCGAATCTGATCCCTTTCATGCAGTGCCTCTTTGATTTTGATTCGTTGCTGGCCGATCAATTCCACCGTCCGTCTTGAGGTGTTCTGTAGTAGCTTCAAGTCATTTGTGCGCATTCCGAGTTTTTCTTGCATCTCTTGCATTTTTTGTTGAGCCAACTGAATCAGATTCATGCAGTTGTTGCGCTCCTCTCTTATCGCATTATAGAGATTGGAAAAATCCGTTAGCTGTTTCTGATAGAATGGGGGAAAGAACAAGTGGGCTCATAACAAAAACATAGAGGGTGTTGCAACAAACAAAGAAGGATAACATTCATAAGAAATCCGTAATAATAAAAAAGGTATATAAATCCCTATTAGCATATTAGATTAGGATGCAGTTACATCTGTCAATGGAGATGCAAGCGAGCTGATAATTTGGCTAAAATTGGTATTAGTCAATAACATAATCTGCTCAAAAATATGTATGCTGTAAGTGAGTCCCACTGACGGGAATACGTATCCGAGCCCTTCCGACTGTAAAAATGAACAAGTTCCCTGAATATTCCGAAATGTGGGCAACAAAATATTTAAAAAATTCATGAGCAGTAAACGCCAGATGCAAAAACCATGTCAGCTGACTTTGGGAGCTGAGGACTATCTAAAGACTCAAAAAGGTGGTATCGGATGTACAAGCACAAATTCTTCCTTGCACCGGCTTGAGTTTTAGAGGTGGATTCAATCTATATTTTGCAGATAAAACACTGATGTCATCAGAATAGTTCCGCAGCAAGAAACCCTGACAGCTGAAACTGACCCGATGAAGAGAGTAGACGATAAGACGCTGGCCGGTATCGGTATTATCATTAACATCAGCTTGATTATTATTTGTTATTTTATTATAGAAACTACTGTTGTCATTACTGTCACCATTATCACCAGCGTCTTTTACTGTAATCCAAATGGGAGTCTTTGGGTCTCTTGTCCTTTCTAAACAAACCGGACCACTTTGGAGATTGCGCTGACGGGTTCTTGTTGACGTAAGACGTACATTTTCGCTGCGAAGGAAGTAAGCAGGAAAACTGCATTGCAATCAATTCAAGTATTTTTTTCAAGTTGCAAGAATCGGTTCTATGTTTGCATTTTTCAATTTTCTTTAGCATCTCAGGTTCTACATTGATCAAGAAATCTCTATAGTAATGAAGTGATCTTATTTCTGTCTAAAGACTAACTGTTCAGTCCACACAACTTGATGGAATGTATTCATGTGGTGAATATGGGTAGCACTGCATTTATTTTTTTTTTCTGGGACGGAAGAGGGTACTTCTTTCGTATTTGGAAACATGGGAGCAGATTTCTAAAATTAATTTCACGAGGGCTTGGCACGTTAATGGAATATGTCAGATCCAACCAGCAGTTTGGCATTCTTCACATGGGTAGCTTTTAGTTAATTACTTTAAAAATGAAGAAATAACTTTCAGCTGCTGCGTCATCCGGTGCATTGTTGCCATGCTGCTCAGGGGAATTACGAAGGCTGAAACATTGCCAGGTACTTGAGTATACCCCATGAGATATATGTCTTGTGTGTGAGCATCACCATTCCAAGATATTCTTTCATTGACTCCGATTGCAGTGAGTAGTTTCTTGCAATGAGAACCTTGATGAAACATTTAAACACCTGCTTCTGCACCGACGTTTGTTCATTAAAGCGTTATCAGATATTCAGCTTTTCAGAGAGGGTGATAGAGAAGTTAAAAAATAACATGACTATTCGAATGTGAGTTGGCTTTCTGAGTTTAAGGCACATACCAGGTAGGGCCAAACAATCCCACCTTCTTAACAAAGGTTTGTTGGCTCTGCACGGTAAGTATGTTGCTAGGTAACTGTAGGCACGACAAAAACATTTACCTGGGTATTACGCAGAGACTTCTCATACTCTAAAATTTGCAGTTCCTTTGATTTGACTTCATCTCGAATGCGTGTATAACGTACAGTCGCAGTCTGAAGTTCTCGTGACTTTAGTTCTCTCTCTTCAGCTCTAGCTGTGGCCAACCGTGACAGTTCAACCGTTTCTGCGACCAAATCTGCCAGCCGTTGTTTAAGTTTGCTCTCTGTTTTCAGCAGCTTCTCCAGGTTGTCCTTTTCCGCTTCAGATAGGTTGCACTTTTAGAGAGAAAGAGTTAAAGAGTTTCAGACGGATGGTGGAATTAAATCGTGTATGCCTGAGGGCACAAGACGTCATTCTCAATGCTGATAGCCCAAATAGTATGCAACCTCTTCTAATAGGCAAAATGAAGGCAGGAAAGCAGACTGATAATGTGTATTTATGGTTTTCAGTGGCCGCTAAGGCGTACAAACGAAGTCATATCGTACCGAGTTCAAAAAATAAGTGAACGTTGGAAACTGCATCAAAAAGACAAGAAAGCAGCCTAACTCTCATTTCTTCAAGTGAGTGAATTGGGGCTGTTTCATATGGGTGACTCCCAACCTACTGGAAGTCCCGAAATGGAAAGTCCATTGTCACGTTTCGCTAGAATGACACTGAACTTTGTAAATGGATTTGGATGAGTTTGAAGTACGGAGACCATGGACATTTGTAGAAGGATGCTCGATGTCATCCTGAAATTTAAATTAAGCCACGGTTAGCTTATTGAAACCCCTTGGCAATTGAAGATCCCTGCAGGACTCAGATGAAAACGCACCGTTGTTTGGGTTAACTGATTCTTACTTCGTGTGTAGAGGACAGGTACTGTCTTTGGCTCTTTGTGTTCCATGAGTTCTGAGCTATAGGCCTCGATTTATTACCAGCTACCGATCAGGCAAGATTTGGCTTCTTCTGCGGCAAGGAGCGCCTTCTTTAAAATTCGACTGTTATACTTCTCGTGGGTTGACGGATGTGAAGTAATCCACTCGTCCTCTGTAATTCGTGCCTGTACCAATGATCCGTCTTGTATGTGACGTTCTAGTAGGAGTAAGTACTAAATCTCTGGGCGCCGATTCTTTCCGCAGTTTTAGAACGAAAATCAAATCTTCTCTACTTAGCTTGTATTCAAGCGTTCAGAGATCCAAGTTTTGGCACTATTGCCTGTATGTTTGGTAAGTCTCTCCGTAGCCACTCGCGTCTCCAGCTGTTGCAATTATAAGTCCCTTCCAGATGGAATTTCTGTCACTCACCTGTAAGGCTGATAGAAATTCTCTCATTTGATGATCCTTACTACAATAAATGTATAGATGCAGGTCTACACAAAGTACACGGTGGCTCTAGACAGCTTCATATGCGCATATGTACTTAGGAGATTCTTAACATCGTGTCTATATCCTCAAAAATTCATGGCATCAATCTGATCATCCGTACAACGGTTTTGGCAATAAAAAGCTTCTTCCAGTAAGATTTAAGTAGTAGGTCCGTGCGACAAAATTTCACCGGGATATGAGAGGCCTGAGAAGCTTTTTGTGAACAAAATATTCAAACATAGAACTCACTCCTGGAGCGGAAACGTCGCTTGAAAGGTCGCTTTACTTTAATATGCTCTGCTAAATATGACTTGAACTTGTGTTACAAACTGCGTGAGGATCGCGAAATTTCATATAGATTATCGAACGTCTAGGTTGACTGTTTATTCGATAGCATTTATAATAATAGTACAAACATTAATAATCACAAACAAGCTTTCTTAGGAGTTGAAAACTCACTTGCCCAATCAAATCATTTTGTTTGCCTATCACTTCTTTGAGCAACAGCGCACGGTGCTTCATCAACTCCTTATCAGATCCCATCTGCCTCATCTGTTCACAGGCGCTCTTCTTCTCCGCGCAAAGGGCTTTCTGGAACTTGATAGCGTCACGAAGTCCTCGAAGGCCAACTTCCGATTTTCTGACTCCACGAACTGCAACGTCGCGTTCTCGTGTGATGGTCTTTAGCTGTTCATCCAGACGCATTCTCTCGCTCCTCAAGTGCCTCATATTCAACTCCATTTCAGTTCTTCAGTGAAAGTGACAGGGATTAATTGAAGTTGTTCCGGTCAGAGCAGCCTGTCACAATGTTCATCTCATCATTATTGTTACAGACGGGAACATTTTTAAAACTGTGTGGTACCTTGTTCTCTTACAACCATTACAGCGTTCTTACTTACACTGAAGAATACCCCTCAAGTTTGGAGCATCCGCCACAAAATGGGAGGTGATATTAGGACAGCCTAGAGGTCCGAACAAATGTTAGGCAAGTGACACCTGTGCGTGATTATTTTTCCATTTTTCCTGGATATAAAAGACTTCAGGTGACAGACAAATGGCCAAAATTTACTCAAACAGGACCCCAAGAAGCAATAAATGCGCACAAATTCAGCCCTAATGTTCTGGAGGTTGTGAACAAAGTTGCACAAAACGTGTAATTTTTAATAACTCACGATCTTTGCAGCCATTTCCAAGCAACCTGGCCTACCTTGGACTCGTCTGTGCAAACCACATGAAACTAGTAAAGAACATCAAGTTGCCACTAATATTATTGTGGAATATTATGACGCCGAATATTTCAAATTGATCAATACAAAGTTTGAACATAAATTTAAGTGGCGGGCTAAACTGAGTTTGACCCTCAATATCACTAGGTTTGTAGTGGAGAAAGAGTTGAAACATCGAAAAACAATCTGTCACTGTTGTTCAAACCCAACCCTGGCTTATCGATTGCTCCTGTCTGAGCCTGGTGTACGTGATGCCGTCATCCCCTCCCTTTGGTTTCCATGGTACTCATATATCGAAAGAGTGTTATAGTTGAAGGATCACTCTGTATTTTATTTCATGCCGCTCACGGCGTCGAAGCCACAGTACCTATCACTTCCTTAAATCAAGCCTAACTTTTGTCTCTTCATATGTCTGAGGCCAGACAGTGGCACACACTGCAAGATGGATAACGCATGACTTAACAGGATGGTGTAGAAGGAATCACCAAGAGTTTAGGCGTTGTTTATGCGGTCCACTTTCCAGAATGGGGTCTACGTGAAGCGTCAGTACCAACACTAATGTTGCTGTCTCAGATGATTACAACCAACCGAAAGAGTGATTCAGGATATACATTCGAGTGAGAAGAAGTTTGAACTTGCTTACCCTTGGCGAAAGGAGTGTCAGGTTGACACTTACATGATAGATAAAAGGACAGGAAATCAGTGGAGTTCGCGAATGGGTACTCGAGATAAGGTAGTGTTAAACGTATCGTGCTATGTGAAATCTCAGTTGTTCAGCAACAGGTTTTACAAAATACCACATAACAGGCTATACGGCAGTCTCACTTCTGTAGGGCATATTCAGCAGCCTTCTGTTGCGCTCCCTCCAGTTCAACTGTAGCTGCATCGTAATCGGATTGCATATCATAGATTTTTCTGTGTCTTTTGGCATACTGTCTAAAAAATGTAGACGGAAAACACAAGAAAAGCTTGAAATTTTTTTATTGAGAACCTACAAGATCTCTGCTCAACCATTTCAAAACGTCACCCATCTCATATAGCAAACAGAAAACCACAAGCAGACATTGTCATTTGACCGGGGTCACATCTATGGAATCTGCTGCCAAAAATGTAGACATTGTTTGGCTATATTATCTGATTGGACAGGTGCGTGACATAAAGTTTGACCAGCCCAGCTTTGTTATGGTGGGAAAACATCGACAGCCAATCGGCTGAGGGTTGTTTGACCACTATATGAACACCCCAGGACAGTGGTTTATCTTCTAAAGACGTATCAGTGATCAGTGACTGTCAGCAGGTTTTGTTTGGGCAGGAGCACTGTTTCACAGAAGACGTACTTACATCACCCAAATAACCAGTGTTCTTCTGTTGGCTATGGTCATAATGAATATAAAATCCATTCAGTGGAGAAGACAGCATCTTCTTCAAAATGTAGCAGGACATGTAACTCATTACTAACTATCATGACCCGTAAAATTAATAACCCGGTATCAAGACCGATTGAGGGATAGATGTATACAGCTATCATTCCAGGCAAAGTAGAAATGTCTCGGGTTATTGAAAGGGTGCCGAAAGATGTCACCAAAAGTTTGGCGAAGATATAGTCGCTTATTCTGGTGTGAAATGTTAGAGGAAATGTGGCAGTGAACTACTGAAAAGTGACGTAGTTTGAACCAGTTAATGCGGCTGTCCGAATAATTAAATGAAAATGAATGGAAGAACCTTCAGCCCTTCGTCATCAGTTCTTTTCAGCTGGGCCGGCCCGGAATGTTCAAGTTAAAAGCAACAGATAATTATAGTATACTGAAGGTGCCAGTTTCTTCAATATAAAGTAGTTTAGTCCTTCACACTACGGAGATACGGATAAGAATAATCATTGTTTCACAACGTCCTAATAAAGATAACAAAGTTATGCTTTGATTTGCCTGACTAATGTCCAGAAGAAGTGTTAACGGGCTTAAAACTTTATAATTGGTCTTATACGTGTATCGTGCTTTTAGATGATAGGATGGGATCACAAGTTTATGGGCACAGGTCTCCGCAAGCTATGGAATGTGGGCAGCTAGAAGTAGGTCCAGGCAAAACTTGACGGATGTTGAATTAGAGACAACGTTAACCAAAGGTTGCTGCATCACTACTACATTAGCGCGACGAACTTCTTCGTATGTTTGAAATATGCACGTGAGAGCGATGATGTTAACGGAAGCCATTCTGATGCCACCATTCTGTCGTCCAATATAGAGACGACTTTTGGTGACGAACAAATCTGTAAGCCTCAAAAAGGAGAATTAAGATGTCGTTCAACCAGCGTCAATGTTTCACCGTAGTATTGTCAACATTTTGGATATGTCTGGCTTGTAAAATAGGTATCTTCCTAGAGAGACCACGCGCTTCCCAACATCATCATCATCAGCTGTAAAAACCACGTAGTTGCCGTACAGCGGTTAGAGTTGCCACGGTTTCCTTCACCAATGATTTGGAGAGGTGGAGTAGATAGCTACGCTTTGGAAGCGGTAGCTGATATATTTGATGAGTAAATGCAGAGAGACCGGAAGGGGAGCTATACTTTGAAGACAACAGCAAGGATGTATGAGCTTAACTGAGGGCACGACTGGGCCATGTCTGCCAACTGCTCCAACCCTCACCCCAACTACATCAATTTAACCCGTTGCTAGTGAGTAGGGATTATTTCGCAGAGTAACGCAAGATTTTCATGTTGGATGCAAATTGTCTATGAGGTCACATCATTTGAGCAGACAAGTTACTGGTTGGAGCTTCGCAGAAAACAGCCAAACTCCAGCAAGCTCATTCGACAGATAGGCTAAGTGAAAGGAGGTCGGACGAAAAGCGGTTTCAGATGAAACAATTGGAAATGGAATGTGGCGCTAAAATAAGAGCAGTTGCACATAGATCGATTTCCCTGAATTTAACTGGCTCTCCTGATCTTCAAGGCCCAATTACTCCCACAGAAGTTAAAGGTGTATACGAGTAGAGAAGACCTGAAACAACTCCTAACGTGCCTATACTTTTGGCTACTTATTGACCATAACATTTGAGGTCAACAGTCACCCGTTGGAGGGGATAATTGTTTTAAACCCGAGGTTGTTTAATATGCGCACGAGATGATCGAGGTAAAGACAACCAGTTGAGGGTCCTTGCATCGACATTAGTTGTCCAAACTAAATTTAGATACAGTCCTTTATCAGTTTTCTAGATGACATAACTAGTAAGTATACTCTCGTCTTAAATCCTTTTCTCGTGGTGTTAACGTCAGTTTTCTGATCGGATAGCCCTCTGTTACCCAGCTTCGTTTCTTGTCTATAAGAAAAGGGAGATGGAACATCTCACCTTACACATAATACAGCCCAGACAATTCTTGCATGAGAGAAACAACATGTTAAATTTTAAAAAATCAACAAGGCAATTAAAACCACTTCTTTGAACAAACAGAGAGCAAGGGTTGCCGACTTCGTTTTCACTAAAATGTGAGTTAGGAAGTGATTGATTACCTAGGATCCTGACGATAGTGAAGAAGATGAGGCTGAGTAGCACTTTAAGCTTCCCTACTGACAAGAAATATGACGTTTCATTTCTGCGGGACACGTGGGTAAGTTACTTTTTAAAGATCCATTCCAATATCACAACAAGTTCCTCATCAATGAGTACGTTTGATAGCTACTGAAAGAAATGTCGTATAACCGAATTACGAACCGTTGGAACCTGATGGCGAATTGCGCGACCACGTCCTAAATAATATAAAACTTACTACCATCATTGTCACTAAATGCCACTGGGAAACAAATGCTACCCTCAGAGTGATTAGTTAATACATGCCTGCAGGTCGGAATTCCCTATTGGCCCGTTGGGCGAGTTCAGAGTAGAAGGTTCAGACGTCTCGAGACTTTTTCAAAAGGAACGAGATTTACCAGATCTAAGTATTAATTACCTACTGTTTCAAACCACTGATGGTCGTACTAAGCGGTGGGCGCCAATAGAAACACTGCTAGACCATCCGATAACGGAATCATATTCTTCTGGATGGGTTTGGGTTTGTTCAGTAGGTTCTACATAGTAGATGGATATTTTTTGCTGAGAACCAGTTCAATGCAGCCAGGGATTTGGCTAGATAAGTGAGCTCTACGCTTATAAACGGGAAATGTAAATAGATGCACTTAATAACACTGAACTTTCCGAGAATGGGAAACAACAAGAAGTAGAATGAATACCGATGAAGACTGCTAGGGAAATGTTTACAAAACTCTAGTAATTCAAAACATGTAGCCTTTGTGCACTCCAACAACCTTTTATTTTGGATGGCCGTGTATCAGCAATCGTTCTTTGCTGCGAAAGACGAATCTATTGATTGAAACTACATGTAAATTACGAGATCAGCTAGTGTACAACATGATTTAGCTAAAGGAATAGTTGTTCTAGGAATGGAGTGAAAATCAATTTTTAAAAATGTAGCTATTGAAGAAGACTCAATGAAATTTCAGTTTGGAAAGTGCAAGTGGCTTTCTTTGGCATGCAAATGTAGCATGCAAATAAGGGGCTCTGCTTTATAAAAGGTCTTTTTGGGGATCATTGGAAAATTAAATCATACATTATCAGTGTATGAAATCTTAATTTTAACAAATTGTACACCATTAGACTGAGGGACAATGTAGGTTGAGTTACATATCAGGCCCAGCCAGACTGCAGGAGATGACGTCCGAAACCATGCCATAAAAGAAGGGAAAAATTCCTGTTAACGTGTCCGTTGCCCTGTTCTTGGGAGAACTCAGCAACTAGGACAAAGTTAATTCAGATAGAAGAAAGACTCTATCCAGCACCTGTCGGCATGCTGTGAATTAGCAAAGGCTATTAACATGCTTCCAGACTCTCCGGAGTATGATTTCCCCAGTAAACGTTAAAGTGGCTTAACTCAACAAAAAATCGTTCAGCTGCAACACCCTTTAGGTGCCTAGCTGCCAGGCCACTCGAAGGAAGTACGAGGGCTAGGATACTGCCAGATTTTCCAAGCCTAGACAGGATAAGTCGAGATGCAAAGGCTGGGTGTGAATCATAGACTTTCCTGTCAGTAAATTCGCGTTCTAACCACAAAGCCACCTGGCCCTCCCGGATTTACTCTAGAAGATTACGAATCCATTGTACCGTGAAAGTTCTGATTATTTGCTTCATAGAGTCAGACTGTATTTTCAGTGAAGGTAAGGCATGCACTTCCTACCTTCATGCAACACAAGTCATAAGGCTGATGAAAACCTGTGAATACACTACCAGATGGGTCCTTTTCGCCTTGCATCAGATAAGCCTGGTCCTCCGATTTTCGTTAGTCTCGTTGCATTCTGGGACGACAAACTGAATCTATGTGTGAATAAACACTCTTTCAAATTAAGATGGCGTTAATTGGAGACGAATGAAATTCAACTCAATAGATCGTTCATACTAATCTTCAGTGGAATGCGGCGTAAGAAGTTCTACTTGGAACAATATATGACACCACGCGGAAGTCGGATAAAATTTTTTCAAGAGCAACTACCGGATTTGTATGTTCTGGACTCTGGTTTCCAAAATTTCATCAACATCTTTTTGTATCTTACCGCCGAATGAAGGCAACTGGAGACAAACATTCGGAAATATACATGGGCAGGGGACCTACTTCAAGTTCAGAGAAGTATCCAGTTGACATCATTCTAAATGGAAGTGAATGGTCATCTTTACCCGAAAAAATAATCCTTTTTAGAAAATATAGTTGTGTGGGGAAATGTAGAGCAGTTTGTCGAAAATAAGTCGCGAAGTGAAGAAATTGTCGCAGCCCACGCTGGTTCTCTGTTCTTGCGATTCCTCCAAAAGAACTCCCCGCAGATATGTAGAACGAAAAAGTCCGATCAAATTCTTGGGCAGCTAAAACTTTCGAGCAATCGCGGCAATTTGCCCTTTGTCCGCGTAAAAATTACAAAAGTGCACAGCCCTTTGGTAACATTAAGTACAACCTGCATCCCCACAGAAGGGATACCCAGGAATTTTCAACCGTCATTAGATAGAATTTGGAAGGATATTACGAGAAGACGTCTTCTGGTGACTTCTTTTGTTGCATTTGTTTAGCGTAACTTTCGTTTTAGTGTTTGACGCGCCTCAGTTGGGGCACTTTTCTAATAACAGTAAGCTTCTACCTTGTCTCTACCTAGTGTTCCATGTGAGAGACCAGTATGGCATAATTCACAATTGTGGAAACATGCAGAAAATTCACTCTAGAGGGTGTCTGTATTATCATTGCACTTTTCTAAGTTCCTTAGAACGCTGCTGCAAACTACAGAACTTTTGTCGAGCATGTGGCAGGTAAATCACGCATACCAGCTATCTTCCCAGGAGGAAGCTTCTTTGACGACGGAGGAACTCGATATTTCCCAAAGGTGTCTTCTTGGGGGACTGTTTTTGGTTGCAGAGCCTAGTTATTTAACAAAATTTACCAGATTTGAGTACTCATTATTTAATTTTCAGTGTTTACGGAGGTGTTTACCAAGCGTCGCGAATGGATGTCTACTCTATGGTGACGATACGTAAAGTTCCTCAAGCTCATACTACTGAAGGTTGGTAGTAGCATGATTTTATAAAATATCCTCACCTGCTCAGCTTGGCACTCTCCATTTCCAGCTGTACTCTGCAAGAATCCAGTGTGTCCAATTCCTCCTGCAGACGGCTATGTTCAACGACTGAGTCATCGAAAAGCTGTTTCGCCTCCCTGAAACAGGATAAAAGCGTTGTATTATGTTTAGCCTCACCCAGCAAATGATACGTATCATCGTTCGTGAAGTCTGTCAAGTTTTTAAACATTTTGTCACCATTTGGGTGGAATTCGTCGCACAATAACACTGTCTCCGCATTGATGAGGGAGAGAATGCAAACCTACTGTCACGCTAGTTGGGAAGGTAAGAAAGCACTACAAATATTTTGTCTGTGATAGACCCCGTACATTTTAAGCCACCATGTGCGCAATAAACCTCTTTGTCAGATACCATTTTAATTGTACTCGTTGGTTTATGTGAGCTTCACACCCCACAAAGCATAATGTGCTGATACAACACTGGATGAGGCAAGACCTAAATCTCATACTTTCTGAACCAGTCAACCTAATGAATAGATTTGTTTAGCTGGAAATCTGCATGACCTCCTGTGAGTTGGCTGGAGATGCAACTACTTATAGAATCGGGAAGTCCAGGGCAGTTTCCTCACTTTTCGACACCTGTGGCACCATCGTGACGTCTGGACAGAATATACGCTGAGGCGTAGTAATCTGTCCTACTTTATGGATCATAAATGTGGTTTACGCATGCAAAGGATCTACGAAAGCTCTTTGAATTTGACGCTGGGTCTGGTGGAGACATTGGATTAGCTATGGTGAGGTGAGCGAGATAGTTTTTGGAAGAACGAACCCTCTCCTGATGGATGGGTTGCTTAAGGTTTATAGATTACGCTGGTTAGGACGTGTACTTCGCATGCCAGAGGACCACCTGTACCGCAGAGCTCTTTTTGCCTAGTCCTGTGCTGAGTGGAAGCCACCAGTATGTGAAAAATTCATAATATGCTAACGAAGTATGAAAAAGTAACCAGTGAAACCAGTCAAGATGACACCTGCCGCCTCCCTAGCTGGGAATCATCTCACTCATCTCATCAGTGATTTATGATACTGGCAGACATGACTAAATCATGCAGCCAATGGCGCTGGTGCGTCAAACCTGTCGCCTTCATTGTATAGCTGCTCAGTTTCTCTTTATTTCAGGGCAATATACAAAGGAAACTAACTGATCATGCCATCCTCTCTGATGCATGGTTATATCTCCCACACTCTCCCATATTCTGGTGACCAAAAGTGGAAGTAATGCACCTATGGTTTGTAGCCGATAAACTGAGCTGAACTGAACTTCGATACTAATAACTCCACGTGTCTGCCAGGTACAGTATTTCTTATGCCTAGAAATAGAAGTAGGGTTTGGCCCCCACAAAAAATAAGCACAAATTTGCTGGACGAACGAAGTATGCAATAGAGGAATTAGTTACTGATAAATTTACTATGTTGCTCTGACGATTTATCTGAGGCTAGGTTCTCCAGATGTATTTCAAAATATAGCAAACATCTTAGAATGTTGGATACTGTGGAAATCCAAGATATCGTTATTGATTCAATGGAATGTCCACTCAGGCTTGGTTGTTGTTGAATTGTTTCACAGTAGCTGTGACAAAATGGATACACACAAAGTTGCATCGTATGTTTGTATGCATACATGTAATAAGTTGGGTCAAAATACTACGAAATGCCCTCCAAGTACGCGCTGCTTAATTTCGTCTGACATCGTGTCTGCAAACCGCCCACGCCCGGTACCACAGAAACTGAACACACTTGGCTTCCGTCGACTGGAGTATATCAGCATGTAACAGGAATGAGAATTGAGACCAAGGAATTCACCAGCCCTCAGAATGGAGAATGAAATGTCGTGTAGGTGAGCTGAGCAAAACGAAGAAGGGAGATTTCTGTAATTATGATAACCTGACTGCACCACTATTCGGTTTGCAGTTTCTTTAACGAACACATGCTGCCATAATGCAATACTCTGATGCCCATTCATAATCAGTGATAAGATGGGTCCCGATTCACTATGCTTCGTAGGGGTACGGTTTGTTTTTCGCTTCGGGTTCAAAATACTGCATTTTCACATGTACGCGCTTTCACGAGGACAACGGCTTTAACTAACAAGAAATTAGATTTTCTCGGCAAACGGAGGTCGACACTTGGAGTTAGAAATAGTTGTACTGATCAGACTAGCAGATGAATCAAAAATACATAATTCTGGTATCTGAAGTCGTTGCGTCACTTCAACCAAATGATGTAACAGTAGTTAAACGGGATTAGAATCTTTCAAATATAAAGTTGTACGATTCTAGAGACGTAGTTTTCTCTGTGTATATTGACCAGAAAATCTTCCAGCTATCTTCCACTCCAAAACACATGGATTGTTCCGGTAAGTCACCCCAATTTGTTTCCTTCCTCGTCTTCGCTAGCTTTGGTTAACTCATCACTACAGGCTGGTTTTCAGCAAATTTCTAGTGACCATTTGTAACGACGGTCAAACAAGCGATATGGTATGACGTTTATTCTAGCACAGAAATTATACATATCATTTTAATATATGTTAAATTCAACCACAAAATTGGCTTCGCTATAAGTGACTACTAATCGCTTGCTGTGATATTGTAATCACGTCATTATGAGCGATCGCATCATATGAAATGATTTGCTGTGTCGTTTATATTAACCTGGTTTAACTTCACTGGCAGAGCAGCTCATGGCTAAAAGGTGTTCAGTGATTCCAAAATGTTGACCTGCTTCTGAAATTTTTCTTACGTGGGTGAATTACAAAAATGTTACCAAGACGTTTGTACACACCCACCCATGTCCATGAAATCGAAATTTCTCGTGGTAGTGAGACATGCACATAGTAAGTCCTATTGAGTTCGATAAAAAGTGTAGCTTCAGAATGTCTACATGTGAATCTCTGGGATATCCTATATTTGACTGATCCGATAGGGTCTAACATTTCCCAGAAAAAACAGTCTATTCATTGAGGTTGACTGGACCTGCGGCAGAACAGGATCTCACAACATGAGGGAGACTCAAACCTCCTACCTCTTATGACAGTATGTAACAGTTGTCACTAGCTCCCACACTAGTGCACTTCAGTAGCAACGGTATTTCAAGGACCAATTAGACATCTAACCTAGAGAATGTTTTCAACCACAACTCACAATTGTTGCTTCTGAATCTTTGCACACTCTTTCTGGTATTGGATAGGCACTGAATTCGTACCACTCAATTCATCCTGAAAAGCATGGGGTATCATTGAATGCCCTAAAATCATGGCGAGCTAATAATTAAGAAAGACATTTACTGAACCAAAAAAACAAGGAACACTGACTCACTAGTCAAATGCCAACATCCCCTTGAAGTAGACGTAGCCAAGACAGACGAAACAAGAGGTTGTCTTTATTTGTCACTACTGGTAAATGTCCATATGAACGTTTAAACGGATTTATAACTAAAGGGTCTGAATGCTTACGAGTATGTAAAGAAAAATTAACGTGTTGAATAGGAAACGAAATAAACCCACTTGAACCAACAGGGAGGTTCAGCCAAAATGACTCAAACTTTCACACTTAAAAGACAGGCAAAGTCTTGAGTCTAGACAGATAGCAGATTGCGGAGTTCTTGTAGGCAGGCTTCTGGGGTACAAAGGCAAGCCGGTGCCCCTTAAGGGTTGCATAGAAAGACGGTTTCGCATTTTAACACTTAGCACATGACAAGGATCGTTCATGATCGTGTTGAGAACAACTGAGGAAGAGTTGGTAGACTGATCACTCAAAATTTCATTAAGGAATTTGGAAGGAATATTGCCAGAGGAAAACAGCCCGCTATTACAGCATCTGGTGAAAGTGAAGTCAAATTTCAATAGTCTAAAAACTCACGGGTCAGCAGCACAATATATTACGTAGGACAGGTGTGAAAAGTTCAAAAATATACCTGGTATTATATTCCTCGCCCAAAATATAGGTAGAAAAATAAAGGTAGATTTTAGTTGACATGATGGATTTATTCTCCTTGAGGGGTTAACCGTAGAGGCCGAATGATCATTCTCAGAGAATCTCCTCTAGGGAAGACTCCCCCAACATAATAAGCCTCAAAGGACCAGCCGAGAGCAACACCTTTTGAGAAGCGACTACTCCTGCGGATGGTTCGTACCTAGGTAGGCTAATTTATATGCGTGGTTGTAGTCCATACATTTTACTTGCCCACAAGTACATCATCTCATTCAGTTGAGGCCTTGTATTAAATATCTACGACATAATACTTCCAACTTCACACAGACCTCTGTTTAGCAAATCATCTTGAAATTACATATATTACGATTGGTTGCAAGGCACACGCGGAATCTCTCCCTGAGTATTAGTAGTTCATCGTTTGAGGAAATTAGACCAGTTTACACGTACAATTTACCAATCTACCTTCACTATCCAGTTACAAGAATTGGTCACATTTCGGCCACAATAAACCCTCCAGCTTAATCTGGACATACGTGGAGTTAACAATCACCCTCCCAGTTGAGAGAAACGTCTTTGTATGCGTCTTAATGCCACTTACAGAAAGGCGGGAATATTGATCCGGCTTCATGGAAGTCAAGCACAAAAGCATGATTATTTCACTGAGGAACATCTACATACTCCCTTTCTTCATCTATCAGAATATGAGGTGGGTATAAATGCGTTCACTCATCCGTTGCTCTTACTGTGCTAAATGTATCTCTGAAACTGAAGTTGAAGCTGTAAGCACGAGCGAAATCACACCCACGCAGCCTGCACTAGATAAATAATACAGTTTGTGTTATTTGAGACCCTGTGCCATTAATATGGATCAGTAGCCTTGGATGCAACGAAATCATCTACCCCTCATTTGCCGATGGAGTGCCATATGTGATGAGCAACTACAGCCACTGCCCTTGGTCAGAATTCTGCACTTGATCGTCACGTGCAATTCGCCACCGAGCACTATCACTTGCTCAGACGATAGGGCACCCTTCTGGAAAGTAAGGTGTTGGGGATGACTTCAGATTCTGACATCCTTTCGTTTATTCAATAAACCTATCATTTTAAGGCTTAACTAAAGCGTCTTCATAAACGGAGACTCAGGGTGAGGCCCCCGTCAAAACCAAATTCGTATGAAAATGGGTGTATTTCTCTAAAACGTTTTCCGTTTTCATCAAGTTTTGCCACTACGAAAAATCAGTCAAAATCTGTCAGTGTCTAGGGTGAAGCTCCATTAGTAATTCGAGTGCTGTATCCCTCGGTAGTTTCGGATAATGCCTCGAGTACTGTTCTGCCATCCTTTACGCAGACACATGCCAGTGCTTTTCTCTGATCTTGGTATACGCATATCAAGTTTATAATAGTAGCCTTCACAAGGAATTTTCGGTCAAGCAACGAAACAGTCCATGGCAGAGCCATTCGTTACTCGATTTTTAGCTAGTCAAGTTGGACACGCTCAATGGAGAAAAACGAATGAACACTGACACACCTTCAGGGATTGCAGCTGCTCCTTGGTGTTGTTGGCCAGTTGTTCTTCCTCTTCAAGTGCCCCATGCTCTTCTCTGAGAGTTTGAATCAAATGCTTGCCATCATTTGTGTGTTTTAGTTTCTCTGCTCGTAATTCCTCAATGGTTCGCTCGAGTTGAACCCGCTGATTTTCAAGCTCCTTTTGCACAGTAAGTAAACAAAAGGCAAAAACTGTTTAAACCGATTACAAATGATTGCAAGATACTTTGGACAACCGAAAGGTATAAAGGCAATGAAGACGTTATCATAAGTTTTAACACAATAGCAGAGTCAATGAGACGACAACCACAGCGGTCAAATTTGTCCGCATTCTTAAGCAAGAACACTGCACAGTAAGACAAATGTCGCATATCAGTTCAGTCGTTAGAACAAAATCTCTACAAGTAAATAATAACAATTTGCCCAGGTTGCACCGTCTCAAACCCAACAGGCCAAATCTTGGACAAAGCACAGACACTTTCGCATTTTTTGCAATAGATTGGGGCTGATTTTTACATTTTTTGCCTCAGAAGAGCAATGAGAACCTAGGGATGACTTAAAAAATGTCACATGTTTCTTAAACCGATTGATTAGTCACACACCCGAATATATTATGAACTATGTCAAACGAAGGGAGGGACGGAAAGCAAGGAAACTATGGAGACCATATTAGAAACCAGTTGTGGCGTACTTCTAGAGCATAGCTATACAATAGATACAATAGTTGACATTGCCTTACTAGTCTAAGTAATTAAGTACCTGAGGAGGCAAGAATGTAATGCAGAAATCGATACCCGGTTGAGGTGTTAGACCTGGAACATGTGGGGTTAGTGCCGCAACTCAAGATAGCTACTAGAATCGCCTGTTTACCTCACTACTGTACAATGCACAGGAGGTTTCCTGCTTGGAGTATAATCCGCTAAATACATTCGCTTGCGCAGATCCAACCGATACAAATTGCGGCGAACTGTGACCACAACTTGGTCGTAGTAGAGTGTGTTTTCCGCAAATCTATGCCAAGACTAAACAATGAAATGTGTGCTCGCAGAATGCAGTCATTAATACTAACATAGACCAATGTAGAAGTGATAAGATTTCCTGTGGTTGTATGCAGTGGTTTGTAACAAGATACTTTCACTCAATATTCAAGTTAAGTAAAAACTATCCACGTATTTATCCTGGGATTCTGACAATAATCTTTCCTGCATTCTCAGTTTCGCATGAAACTTTTGTCGTTGCTTGGAAGTACGGTTAATCAACACCATCAACTGCCCACATGGACATTGAATAAAACCTAACGATAAGAATACCAGTGACATCACTCAGCAACCATGAATTTTCCAGTTCTAGCCAAACAAAAGAAGGACCACGTGGATTCCGTCCGGTAGGGTGGTTAACATCCGCATTATCCTGAATTTACCCAGATTACTCCATGCCTTTTGGTTAAGTCTTGCGTCACCCACCTTGCCATCCACCCGTTTAATATTATGGAACGGAAGCCAGTAAGTCCGTGGTAGTCAGCTATTTTGTTTACTCGGCAGTCCAAAAATAATGACTTGTTGAGAATGATGGATTCTGATATTGATGAATACGTAAGCTACTTCCTGACTGAATTTTCTGGCGGCGGACTGACTGGGTTTTGTATAGGTTTTTTGAAATGAGTCCTATATACATAAATTCTTCAAAAGTTGTTGGTAATTTTTGAAGCTTGGTGGTAGTTACTATTTCATCTTTAATTAAGGCAACCTGGAGACGTTAAAAGGAAATGGTGGCAAATCCCATAGCCTTTTTGTTGGACTGCCCTGCAATATAGGAAATATTGTGAATTGCTCAGTGAATCAAGTTACTAGGAAACCTTTGGCAAGAAGAACATTTTGTCGTCAAACTCTCATCTTATATAAGTTTGAAAATTTTTGGATGCGCTTTGTCCACGAAGGCATCTGAAAAATTCCAAGTATACTGAGTTCTCAGAAAAAAAGACTGTGTTTTATAATCCAAAATGAGTGTTTTAGAACGTAATACGGTTGCATCCAAACATTTTTCGACGTGTAACTCTAGTAGAACAACTCTAGTTGTTCTAGTACAACAACTCTTGTGGAACAACTCAAACCAAAGTAGGAAAAATTGCAAAAACTGTCCCGATAATATGTTTAGCTTAAATACGCATAATGAATAACTAGAAATTAGTGAGCTCTTTTGACATTCCCGTCTGAATTACCTCTCCTTTTGGTTTTCTCTTGCATTCGCGTCTTAACATTCTCTCTTCATCTCTTAGTCCTTCTATGATATAGCCAAGTTCATCGCATCTTCCTTCACAACAAAGAAGTTGATTTTCCGCGGTGAGCAGCTCTTTTCGCAGTTTGTCCGCTTGCGTGTTGTACGACTCCGGATAGTTTTCTGCCTTGGCTAGTGTCTCCTCCAGTTTACGAAGTTCAACTGCATATTGTTTTGACTGATTAACCAATCTGAATTCACTATCACGGGACCTGAAAAACGTGGCAAGTTGTTCAGGGTGTGTTAGCGAGACTAACAGGGTTTACGTGAAAAATGCTGGGTGTTTTATCGAAAGGGTCAACTGCTTCATGTATGATTCCGATTTTGCCAATTTCAGAACCTCAGACGAATCGGATATATTGAAAACGAGGAGGCTCCTTGAGAAAAAGAGGCATCTTGTATGGAACAATATACATCGCTGTAGATCATATAGCATAGACCAATGTCTCGAGCTCTATAGAGTATTTTCGTCAAATCAATTACTAATTTTCGTCAGCGTGAGGATATTTTGAAATTTTTGGTGTAGGTTTCGTCTATGCAGAAAATCAAAGAAGCGATGTGCTTCTCGGCTTTTAAGCATAGATTGGCTTCACTTACATGACGAAATCTACACCAAAATCAGTGATAAATTAGGCGTGATAAAAGCGGACTCTGATGACGGGAACGCCATAGCTCACCATGCCAAATACAGGTTATGTTTCAGAGCAAACTAATTGCACATATAATTAGCTTGCTTAAAAAGGAACCAACTTTGTAGGGGGCAATTCAGTTTTGAAAACCGTATTATAACTGAATGCACCGGCATAGAAGGCGAAAAATGATCTTCCTAATTTTCGCAGCTTAGTAAAATCCAGTTGACATCTCTATCAAGGTAACCAAGACTAACCGCGGACTTACATTTGCTCAATAAGTAGACAGTGTGGAAATCGTCAAAAAGTTTCAAGTGAGAATAGGCCATATTTCCCTATTATACGTTCTAAAGTGCGAAAAGACGACGTCATTTGCAGATACACTGGCACTGACAAGACGTAAGCTCTTTAGCAGAAAAACCATCGACTAATCTCAACAACCTTTGGAAGTCACTGTGGATGCTGTCATCCAACCGAGCGAATAAACTGGCCACCATTCCAGAGAACTATGGAAGCAGCAGAACCCAATTTCGGTTGGCGAACACCAGTGAACACGGGAACATTGTGTACTGAAACTCAACGATTCAGCTCTAGGTAGAACCTACGGCTTTTTCAAACGATCCTACTTCCCACACGTGATCTTTGCGGAAATAACCTTTGCCTGTTCCACACATATTGCTTCGGTTCAAATTTTCCTAGTGCCCATACCCCGAGTGATCGGCTTGGTCTTAAGCAGAAAACGTAACCAAACGAAATCTTTTTGGTATTGAGTATGAAAGAAGAACTCGGGAACCTCCTTTTAGCTAACGAATAAGAAGCTTTACTTCTATACCTGTTTCAGCATTCTCATGTATATGGAAGCCCAAAGTGTATAAAGCTGAACCCATCCACAACCTACGTAGAGAGGTTTCTACATTTTAAACGTTTACGACCAAGTCAGATAGAGGCTGCCCCTGTAAACATGCCAGAGTTAAAAAAAGCTTTATATGGAATTATTTCACAGCCGCCTCCCACACCAAGACAAATCACTTCAGGTAGAGCAGGTAACATACATTTCAAAGTATTAAAATCAACGATGAATCCTTATTCAAACCACTGTCAGCAAATTTTACTACTTATATCTAACCTTAGGAAACAAACAATTATCATTTTAACTCGCAAAAATACTGGTGTACATTGTGGGGTAAACCTTCCTCAAACATCACAAATGGACATACCCTTTGGGTACTGCTCAGCACGATTTTTATAGGTCGTCGTTTTGCCAGTTCTTAAAAAGCCTAGATTGAATCTTTTATTAATAACGTATCCGTTGGCAATAATGACATAAATTTCTTCAAGGCCTTCGACGGACCGTGACACCAAATTCTATCACAGAAACTTTATCCATATAGCATCCGTCGTCTGTTTCTTAGACAAGACTGTGAGTAACAAATTTACCTAAATATGCTGGCTCAATTACGTAATATGATTCTGGAGCCTACGGTGGCCACAAACATGGTTTCCAAGAGCTCAGTTTTACGTTATTTATCTTCTGTTTCCACGAATGATTTGACTAATTTCTTATCGTTCTTCATTTTGCTATTTGCTGACGATTCCAACATGTGACCTGAAGTTTCGCCAAATTATGAGCAAAAGTCATTAAAACTTAACCACCGTTGATCTGAAGCTGACAACTGATGAGTTCGTAACAGGTGCCATCAGAGATATCGTAGCTCTTTGTGCAGTGCTGCGGGGCATCTAATTATACACAAAATCTAAAGGAAAAATATAATCGCGCTAACGCAAACGCAACTGTACTCGTGCCTTAAAAGCTGTATAAGGCAAGCAGGGGCTACTGATGCTTTCCATAGGAACACTCTTTGTTACCATAATCAAAATCTGTATATTGCACAGGAGAAGAAATCATGGATAGAACAAGAGAAGGCATCCTTGAGAAACTGGGACCACGACGTTTATGCTTGAGCCAGGAATGGCCAGATATCGAGGTTGAAATTTTTGTACGGAATAGTTGAAAGTAATATAATTCAAGCATAATAGCCTCAGAAACAGAAGGAAACACAAACAAAGCTGCACTCAGACCTTGTTGCTTCCTGTATTTTATGGGCGGCAGTGACTACGGAAATGTTTGGGGTGGGTCCATCTTTCCTCTAGAAGATACTGCGGCAAAGTTTAGTTAGTATTTTCATAACAATTTTTATTCTAACCTGACAATTGCTGTCGTTGCATGCTGCAGTTCTCTTCTACCAAGCATTTATGAGGATACGGATTAGGCCGTTGCAGAAACATCATCGTACAGACGGCCACGGCCAACTTCTTCAGTTACAAACGTAAAAGACGTATGGATTTACACTTGACAAAACAATTTTGATTTTTTGAATGGAGTTCTGTTTTCCACTCAATCCGGTGAACCAACCCATCGGCTTTATTGTTTATGGATTATATAATGCTGTTCATTTTTCACGAAAACCTATCACTCTGTATTTTCGAACTGACTATAAAGCCGTTTGATTAGAAGAGTTCACGTAGATGGAATTCAGTTCTTTGTTAGGTAATAAGTACCAAAGAATGTGGCGGCAATGAACTTTGGGAATACAACTCTTGTAGCGAGTTACGGCTTTCAGTACCAAGCATACTCTTGCAAAGTGTAATATTAAGCTAATTTACAAAGTTATTTTACAAGAATGCCAGTCTACAAGGAAGCGTAACTAACCACATCAAAAAGACAACAAGCAACATTCACTTCAGAGTATTACAATGCTTATTACTAGAACACAAAAGCACTGAAGAAACCATTTATAAATGTCTAGAGACTGAATATTGTGTGTATAAATCCTACCATGTATCTGGACATATTGAACAATAACGAAAACAGTAGCCTTTCTTTACTTGTAAAAACAATCCTCGGGTCAAGTATCAAACGCTATCCGGTAACACTTATGTACAGCACGCATTTAACAAACAGGGCGGAAAACCCAAATTCTGCGCCATTTTACAGTCAACTCTGCTAAATTTTTAAAGTCTAAACGGTGGATGCCATCTGGAATAAACTCTAGTTTTACCTATTTTCATGGATCATCCAAAGTTTCTTTCAAACAGACTGAAATTAGTCAGCCGCAATCCCCAAAGTCACATTTTTTATCTCCAAACTTTATCAAATGAAAACTAATAGACTTTCTCACCATCGTTCGTCCTAACATAGGTTCGACAAATGTATAATTTCTTCGCGAACGTAAAACTTTGGAAAAGAAGGCCGTAAAATCGAGATTTTCAGCATTATCTGGTCCAGATTTATCCAGCAAATATCCACTTGTTGTGTAAACTCAACGTTTTTTGGTGAGCCACAGCCATCCGGGACTTTTTTGAGGTAAACCAGAGAAACGAAATTGACCTCTTCAAAATAGACCCATTTACACGCTGGTTTAATTTTGTTGTGGGTCAAAGTGAATCTCAGCTGCATTCATGTTTGTGCTACACTTCACCTACACACACCTGCACACAGGCTGCTTTATGTTTCATTTGGTATGGTATTCGAGATATTGAAGTATGTTGTCATCCACGAGCACTACTCACAAGGGTTTTCCAGAGCCCTCGACTGTATGCAATCGGTTTCTTTCTTCTTCACGTAGGCGCAGTCCCAGAGTTTCCGTCAACGCTGTCTTACTTGAATTGAAATTGTGCAAGATTTGCACAACACACCCATCTATACACCAATTTGGTTTGGACTGCATCTATTTACAAGGCAAAAATTGGCAGCATTAATCCAAAAGTTCTTGCACTTAAACAATTAAACAGGTTCTGCTAGAAACAGAGTTTAAGGCAGGAAGGAATCTTCTATCAGGCGTGTCCAGTCTTAGGGTACTGCAGCTAAGAAAAATCCCTTTATATTCTCTTCGATTTTACTGATCAAAGAATTGATCATACACCTAGTATCCGACATCTTGATGTCCTCATGTGTCTAAATCAGCACCTATTATCTTTACATTGAGCACCCCAAATCACCAAACCGACGATTGACCCCAAAGAAACACAGACCTCGACACCCGCGCAAACGATTCTTCTGTGCTTATGGTTCTCATTAGGTACTATACACGAGTGAAAAATTGTCATCTCCCATAAAAGCAACGTGAAAATTCATTCCATTAGGATTTAATTTATCCAACTCATTCCTAATTGGGGATAATCGATTGTGTTGCCCTATGTTAGACAACGAAGTCAAGTCTTTTGTAATGGTCATTAGTACTCTTATCACTGAATCACAACATTCCTCCCTCTGTCTTCATCACAAATCTGAGTTACTCACAGGTACATAGCATTTTTTTGCCACCTCGTACGATAATGGTGGTGATCTCAGTGAAATTCCATGAAATCTACCTCTCTGTTCCACTATTTGAAACAGTCCACCAAAAATATGTTGCAACAGCCTTTTAGTGCTCAAATTTATTCTCACACGTAAATTGTTCCTTAAACTATAGCCAAAAACCGCTGATGTTTTGTGGCATTGTCGTCCTTTAAATTCACTGGGTTGCTTGTGCCTGCAGAACAAAAATACTTGACCCCTTTTTCTCATGGAACTAGCAGCGCACTTTACACAGTCCTACAAAAACGGAGAAACCAACAGAAAAGGTACATGAGAAGGTACATGAGAATTATGAGAATTATTCACCAGATGCGAGAGGCCCAACACGGTTTTCCGTCGCATAAGAAGGTGATAGAATCCAAATCTAAATAGACGCATTAAAGAGCCAAACCATGAAGGGGACATGCATACAATACCTTGGATAGATGTTTGCCGAGGTAAACGTTTGACCCCTATGGAGGCAAAGGCGTGACCAAACAGAGGGAGCGCATCCCACCGGAGCTAGCTGAAAACGAAAACCGGCAGCCCCAACGTGCTGCCTGACTGTACTCTTATGTCACTCACTAAGAATCGTGCACAAAATCATTTTCACTTGTCAGATTAGAGAGTGGTAAAAATACCCTGAAAGAACTTGCAGACGTCTTATTAGATGTATCTAAATTCAGATCTAAACCGGCAGTAACCGGACTTTTAGGTATCCTCAGTCTCTTACAACAACACAATTTTAGGCTTATAACACGTACCCACAAGGTTTAACTATTAACTCTTGATTTTTAGCAGCCATGCAGCTTTGAGTGACAACGCTGTTACGCCTCAAATTTTTATATAATTAATCTGGCAACCAGAATGTGAGGATTATTTCAAAGGTCGTTTTATTTAACTGTTATCCCTGGACCATGGGATAAGTTGCATAAAGGCAAAGAGCTCATTTAAAAGACCAGAAATTATCACACCCCAAATTCAGGTAACTATGGTGCAGCGTCCCAAAACACGTGCTGACAGCGAACAACGGGGTCAAGGACCACAAAATGCGGACCGAAATTGACTTGAAATGACTGACTACCAACTGCAAACTTTTCCGGAAAATAAAACAAGTGTCAGCGTACAAAGACATTTAAACAGAAGAGCAAACTTTCGCTGTTTATGTGAACGGAATTATGTTAAAATACTTGTTTTTTATTTGTTTTTTATTCAAATTTTTATAGGTACCGCTGCACATTCTCCTTATTCATGCCTTTAACATTGACCTGTTGGCAACGCAAAATTCCCTGGAGAAAGTGTGGGAGTTTCGTACGTCCATCGTTATAGAAAGCTGGTTTAAATTGTATCCAGGTAGCGAGTAAACAGTCACCTTTCATTTAGTAGGAAGGTATGTATGGTGCTTCAGCCCCAAGGCTCCATGAATCAAAAGTACTCTATGATATTCCAAAGTTAATGCACTTAAGTCATGTAAGAAATCCTAAGAATCGTCTTCTAGAAGGCCTTAGTAACATAAAAAAGGCTGCTACCACTTGTAAGCCGGTCTTGTCTTGGTCTCGGATCAATAGAAAGGACGGTGTTGTAATCATTTGTTTCTGTCTTCTCAGGTACACGTGTAGGATGCACGGTCACTACTTTGAATTTCTGCCCGAAATCTGCTACAGCAGGAGTGCAGGCTGACCATTAGGCTTCTCAGGCGGATAGCTAACCTAGTATGATTTGAGTGAATAACACATTACCATCCACTTCGTATTTCCACACTGGTTAACTTGCAATGACTTGTTCCTACACTTATAAATTGGTCAGGCTCCGGAAGACTCTGTAGAGAACAAAGACAACGGCAAGCATTCCTGAAAAAACCCCGAAGATTGTTTATCACCACAATCACCAAGGCCACATAATTCACCTTTTTGTTTCGGTAGTGGAGCTGTATTTCTGCCACTTCACGGGTTATATTTTTGATGTATAAAACTCGGTTCCTTCAGACAGTGATTAGATGCCCCATTTGTGGGAAATCCAGTTCGTTTTACCCTCCCAGACCATCCATCTCAGAAGCCGTGGCGTTGAAAACGTAGCAGGATCCCGGAGTCTAGTTAAGGCTACAGCTGTCCGATTATCCAAATGCGCTCATTAAGTGAATATATAGCCAATAAACGCATGGTCACTGGTGGCCAACGACGGTCAAAGGTGGCCAGAGGTGTCTAAGTTTTGAAACGTTGTTACCACTGATTCCCTTTATGCATACAAGCTAAGTATATTAGGTGTTGGATAAAGGCCTCCTGAAAACCAGGAAAATTGAATAGGCTGGATGCTGGAGCTCTATTTAAAGAGTTATCTCTGAAACTGGTTTGTTTAAATGCACAACCAATTCACTATCTCGTGTATTGCACGAAGTCCGTTTCTAGAAACTTTAATTATCATCCGCTCACTCGCTCACCCATTTCGTTCATTTTTGTGACGATCTTTGACCAGCGTAAAGTAAATGCACTGCACTCAGTTAACGGTTTTTGCTTACTGAAAGTATCTTCAGAATTATTAACGTAGTGTGGCGAGGAGACAAATGCGTTATCATTTCAGAAAGTATGAATTGTCTTCTCAGGTCTGCTTACTCCGTGGAGGCGGCGATGTTTGCGAGCGCCGACAGGGTTGTAATAGTTTGGTAATATTTCATTCACTGAAAAGCCACCGAGTGTAAACACTCTACTTTGTATAGGACCTGTTGTACTTGCAGCTTTGGCTGACACTGCCGTTTACAGAAATTTTCATGATTTGTTTATTGTTGTGTATATGTCTTCCTACCCAATTTTTTACTTCGATTACGTTGACTTTACAGACTTTTCGAACATATATGGACCACGAGCATCTGGTGGATGACGTGAGGTTACATGGACCCTTGGATCGGCTTTCCACATTTCCCTTTGAGTCATTTTTGAATAAACTGACGAAGGATGTTTTCGGGCCGTGTAATCTCACCGTTCAAATACAACGACGTATTTCTGAACGTTCAGCATCAGCCTCTTTTGGCACACCGACTGTGGGGGAGATGCACCCGTTACTTTCGATGGTTTACTGTTCCTTTTTAAGGCGTCAGCAAAAGGTTATTTTTTGCAATGACTAGCCCATTTTTCAGATAACCTAATACCAAGTACTCACTCACTAATGATGGAAGTAAAAAACGATGAGCCCAAAGAACCTCAAAAATTCTGTCTACTTGACCCCTCCCTAAGAATTTTCCTCATCTGTTGAGTAAGTTGGTGGCTGTACTTTTCCTGTAAGCTCCATGTGTAGTTCCACTTACGGTCATCTGTCGTCTGAGATGGAGACCATTGAACGAACCGACTGCTCCGACTGGGAAACATGCAGTTCCAATAGGTTTTATGTGCCCTCATACCAAAATATCCTACAAATTCTGTCTACGTTCCATCCATTCATCCTTAGGTGAACTGCGTGACGAAAGTTTCGGAGCTGATACTTTTTGGAGTGAACTAATGTCACGCTTTTATTGTTTGTTCGAACAGTAGAATTGTCGGACTGTTTGGAAAGGACGAATGTACGGCTAAACTATGTAGAGAAATGCGTCATTTCGTGTGCATCTACGCAACACGTACGGAAGTGCAACTTGAAAGAGATCAACAGAATGACCAAAATGGAAGATTTGGATGCTTTCTTGGTTAGGTTGTTGGACGCGGAATTCAGCCAACAATCAGTGAGTACCTTCACCCAGGTCAGCACTTTAATAATAAAGGTTGTTTTTCTTTCGAAACAGAGCTGCTCTTACCTCTGTCTGTCAGTCAGGGACATGCTGCTTGCTCCTTTTGTCCCTGAGTTCGCGGACCAGATAACTTGGCCGAAAGACGAAGATAAAAGACCTATTTTATGCACAGATTTATCAAGGCTAATAAAGGGTGAGATAATTGTTTTACACTAATGCTAGCGCTTTAGATGCCACGTACTCTGTGGCCACACACTCGAATGTCACAGCGGATTTGGCAGAGAAGACAATTCAGCCTTGGCTCAGGGAAGCGTTTGAATGAACCCCTGGAAACCGAAAACTTCGAAGTGAAATGGCTGTCTTGAGGCGGATTGACAAAAAGCAATGACGTTATTATGTTATTATTAAAACGTTTACATTTCTGCAATAATCTTGTCATAACAAGATTATATCCTTTGACCAAGCAACATGTTATTATAGGCAAGATGTGGTATGTAATTGGGTACGGCGTGTGGTTAGATGGTGAGACCGTGTACTATGGGTCGCAGTCAGTTATCAGGTACATATGCCTCAGCTGATGTAAGGCTGCAACCGTTAGCTTCATCTGGCTACAATGGGTTTTTAAAAAAAATTGGGAAAAAGCTAATAAAAACGCAGTGCATTTTGTTTGTTTACCACCTTTGGCCAACTTTAGCCACCGGTAGCGTTTTTCCTAGGTGCATTTCAAAAATGTCCTTATAAGTCTTGGATGACAAACGTTGGTCCACAAAACCAAGGAACTTACTCAGTAAGCATCCTATAAATTTTTAGGTACTTATTTTTGAGAAGAGAAGCTTGGGTGCTGGAAACCAACTTCTCGTCGCACAGATTCTCGATTAATTCAATGACACCAGAAGCACTTGAGGATGACAAAGTAGATTCATTCCCTCCAGAAGGTTTGAAACCAACGTCTTGAGCTTGCACTTTTGGCCGAATATCGCAATTTGGTTGAGCAACGATGACAAAATCTAAAAATCGTGACGCTACGAACAAAACAGCATCAACCTTCGGAGTTTTCGAAATTCTCATATTTTTCGAATTGATCTATCGTGCCTCCAACAGAATCCATTTGCTGCGAATTGCCTTCACTCTCCACTTTGCCATTTTCCTTTTGCAACTGCTCGCCTTCCATTTAGCTCTTCTCAAGGTCACATTTCAAAAACGTGCCGCGTCGTTTCTATGGTTTCACAACAATGATAGAATTGTTGACTTTCTGTTCTGCAGGTTCATGAAAACATATTTATAACTGTAATTACTAGTTTTTGCGATTTTGTTTTAATCCACATGAATCGAATAAAGGTTGTGGTGGTCGGTCCGTCCGATGTAACTAAATTCCGTTATGCTAACCGTTAAATTCAGTGTGGAAAAAGTTATTTATGCAACTTTCTCTCGGAAGCCATTGAGCAAGTTACCGGAGAGTATCGACCAACTGTCGGCGTGCGGTAAGCCCACATGAATTTGAGTTTATTTTGGATCACTTAAGTGCCACCGGTGGCTTGTTTACTGGGTTAGTGAATGTTGAAATCCGCCGACATTTTTCTTTCGAAATTTCTTGCGCTAACCGAAGTTGTGTGTTTTTACCTTTGGTAGGTAGGGAGAATAGGAAAAAGCCGTTTGCAGTTGTCTGAATTGGACCCATGGAGACTCCTTGCCTTCCCCTTTGTCACCATGCTTCTAGGATCCTAGCAGTACAAGCTGTCCACAGAGCCCTGTTTTCCGGTTATATGACGGTTGCATAGCTGTCCAATAACCACCCAGAATCGTTCGCTGGCTATCTGCACCATCACATTTGCATATTAAATAAAGTTGGGATAGCCGTCGAATAACCGTACGTACTTGGCACTTATTGGACGTTATCTAACCACATTTCAGTGTCGATTAACAATGATACAACCGACGTCCAACGGTATTTCATTGTTATTGAACTGTTATTTAACCGCGTGACAACAACATTTCACCGTCTACGGAGGCATGAAATAATCATTCTGTAAGCGAACGTTCCGGTTGTTGCCAAGTTAACTAACCGCCCTTTCTGTTTTATGTCCTGGTCAAATAACGACGTTATGACTGAATCCTTCTGGCAGTTTTTGACAGCTGGTGAGCGAGAACAGTCTCTGAAACGGTGGCTAGAAACCCACTTTCAATCCCCTGCCTTCGGGAGCGGTAAAAAATATCAAGTGTGATGGAATAGAAATCAGTCAACTGAGCCGACGTAGGCTACGTGGACGGGGGGTACGTCGGCCAGCGCCTGTCTGAGACAAAAGCGACTAGGTCCCCTATAATGCTTGCGTTGAGGGACCCGAGCTATTTCATCTGCAGCAATCAAGTTAGATCAATGACATCCAATCACTTGTTCCAGCTGACATGAGTTTTCGACCAGGTCTTCTTCCAACCCGTCCCGTGTACCCTTGCTTCGAAAGGGGAAGAAATGACCAGTTGATCCAACAAAATTATTGGTTGCCACCACTGAGTTGTCAACGCGAATCTTACTATGCTGATAAATTCCCTGATTGCATAGGCTTTGAGAAGCAGCTGCTCGTTCTGCCAGAGCAACAAGCCTACTCTTGACAATTGAATAATAGGGAATGACTGCATGGTATAAATCAAGAACGTGGGAACTCCCGCGAAGAATCCGTTTACCTCCCACTGTGGTGGCCGATGCATCTGCTGCGTACAATGCTCTGGTTGTCGGGATTTGGGTGGAACGAACATGGATTGGGAGTATGCGCGCTCGAACTACTCATGTTGAATCGTTTACGCTGACACCTTCGAGGTGGGAGCCTCAGGAGTCGAGTGAAACAGGGTTCGGGGGCATCTTCGAGACATTTTGGCACGATGCGCGGTATCGTTAGCTTCAGTTTCCACAGCGAGAGGATAATAGAAAGAGTGGGTTGCGCCCTTTGAGGTTTTTAAAAGAAATGTCTTCAGAACCTGAAAGGCATTCTTACTTGCACCGGAGAATTTTGCGACCCATTTGAGTGGTCACATTAATTTTATTTATTTATGTTGGAATTTCTTTTCATGCGCACGTGCTTTTCTTCAAAATCATCCGAGAAGTTCGCTCAGCCAACACCACACTCACCGTAAGTCTGAACATCTCCGCACGTTAACTTCACTGACCCTGCTGGTGGCTTCGAATGAAGTTGTACGGTCTTATAGAAGCCCTTGGAATGAGTCTTTGGTCCCGCAACACAGTTATATTTGGTCCTTAAAGAGATAAGGTTCTTCCTCGAAGACCTTTACTAGACCGTAAGCACGAAAATCACAGGTCAGTTATTGGTGTGCTGTATAATGAAGAAAAACTACTCCAGTGTGACAAATGAGTTGATAACCAGAGCATTATTGTGTAGACTGTAATAAGAAGAAAATTGCAAACTTTTCATCAATTGGAAGCATTGCACACTTGCGACGGACTAAAGCTGGGAGACAGCTGCTTACATCTGTTTGCAATCTGTCAATCAAAAAAATGTTCAGCGCGAGTGAACTAACTGGATAGGCGAACAGGAGGGAAACACGGGAAGGAAATGGGACAGATTGGCGTGTCCCGATGTTTCATGCCTGTTACAATGCATGGAAAGTCCTCAACTAATACTGCTTTCCGGTGGGGTGGTGGGAAGCGCAACTTTACCGAAGTAGATGTAGTGCTTTTTGGTTTCTGTCACAAGTTTCAAAGGAACTCCGACGTCGTGACTAAAACGGTTACCTGGGGCGTTCCTGAAGTATGGTCGTGACTCCTGCAGGCGTTTAGAAATATATCTAACAGAATAGGTGGTACGATGTACCATAAGCTTTGATATGAACATATGCTACTCATAAGGGAAGGCTTAAAAGTTATCCAGAGGGCCGCGAGACGATACGTTGTCCGGCAAGTGCCGTAGGCAAAAAACAATATATGCCATCTTTTCTAACCCATTTAATTTCCGGAGCTTATAAACAATTACCACCAATAATTTCCGTGATACAAAAACGACGATGGGAAAGCGAATACGCAGCTAAAGCTAAACCGATAGGAGTTTGACACTGTTCTTGGGGAGAATACTCTTGTGAACACCTGGACCAGTGTGCAGCAAGACTTGGTCACTTCCCATTGTTTGCACAGTGTACTTTCCCGGCATGTGGAAAATCCACAGGCAGATAAGCAAGTATAAGTCGAAGCCTATGGTCTTCCCTGTTCGATGCAACAGGTCCAATGTGGACGGCTTCATCACCGTTTAAGCAAATAGAAACGAAGCGATAGAAAACATCAAGGGACATATCGTCCATAGAATCAATAGGGGAGCCGTGAACGAGGTACGTGGGTGAAGAAAAGAACGGAGACAGGTTATTGCAAGTTCCTCGATAGATATCGGTTTGCAAAACCTAGGGTGCGCGTGGAAACACAAACTTGGTTTGGCAGTAATGTCCCCTTATGTTGTGGCTATCGCAGCGATTGTAGGAATTATGCCTTTCATTCGTTCAACAAACGAGTGTACCGGTTCGTCACAAATAATTGCGTCCAAGGCGACATGATGATGTGGGCCATTATTGGACACGCACAGGTGCGGAAGCTCTTCAAGTTCTTACACTACGTCGTGGAGATGCGTGCAAACATTCTCCGGTTTACAAAGCTTTCCATCAGTGCTCAGTCCAGGTTTTCTATTTTAGTACAGAGTAGAGGGAGGCCCCATGTAAGCTCCGCCACTTCCTCGTCTAACAGCCTTGTTATACCCTATGCAGCTGTCGTTGCGTATGGAACGGAAGAACTGTTTGGTTGCAGTTGAGCGTGCGCGGTTCAACCGCCGCTACCGCAACTGACCCCAAGTTGGCTTCATACTATGGGCGTATTCGCACTCTTGTATACCATTTTGTTCGTGTGCGGTTCTTTTGAAGCACTTTTAGTCGCTTCATCTTTATGTCCTTGTGGTCTACCAATGCATCGCTTTCTCTTTGCATTTACTATATTCATTCTTACACAACTGGTTGTGTTTTGCTCGCGTTCGGTCGTGTGGTCCTAGAAGATTTCTCGTCCACCTTGAGTAATACCACTTGACAGCTTGGCCTTATTGTCGGACATTATCGAGTTGATAGTAATCGCGCGGAACATCTACACCGTGCACCGTCGCATGACACTCACCAGTTGGCCTATTTACTTTGCATGTGCTTACGCTTCATTTGATTCACACGATGATCTTGAAGTCGCCGACTGTTTTAGCCTTCAGTGTCCGGTTTGGGACCGAATTCAACGCGTGAAAGACTCCCCGGGGTAGGCGGCAGACATGTGAGAATCCATCAGTTTGAGGGATATTCAGCCTGTCACAGTGTCCGTGAGTTAACTCCAAACAGTAGTGAATGGTGAACAACAGATAAAATCCAAGACACACTCTCTTGCGCATGGAAATCGAACCTGCTTGAACACTTCGGCGGCATGAGAAAATTAAGCTGGATATTTTACTATGGGCAGTCCGGGAAGCGAGGTGCGCTTGTGCTTGTCGCCGGCTGTTTAACCCGCCTGTATTATAGAAGCTGACTGCTGATGTCATGTTTTCAAACTGTTGTCCCAATTCAATTTATTAGCTATAAACCGTGTACTATAGGTACATTGGTTTCAGCTGCCACAGTTGCGATCACAGGAAAGTGGGATAGTGTGGGAGATACAGCCAAGCCTTGGAGGCGAAGGCACGTTCAGTTGTTCGGAAATTGGGCAGCTACGCATTAAAGGCAATAGCTTCAATGCACGAGCGCCACTGACTGCGTGATTTTGTAAGAACACTGACCAGTTCGGCCGACCACACTTTATAGCCACTGCGAAGAATCGTGAGCACGCAAACTGAATGCGTTGCAATCCGAGTGAATGATCGACCAAGGTCTCATATGTAAATCCGTGTTTTTTTCTATCATTTGATCGGCAGAATCTGTCTTCATCTGCTCCGATATAAGTGTGTGCCGCTCGTGTTCTCCAATCCGTTGAAAGATACCTTTAAGTTCAGTCTGCAGTGCGCCGAGTACCGATCCCTCCCCATTCCTTCAGAAGAAGCATCATGGCTAAAGATGTCAATACTTGAGTGTACAAAGCAAACTGACATCAGTAGTACCCTAACTGGAAACGGGATCTACTCTCTTAGCCTTCATCGATGAATGCTTAATTAGCCGACCACAACTACCTTTAATCGTCCGTATTTGGCGGGCCTGGTTCTGATGGCATGGATGGAGGCAGCCATGAAGCCATTCTTGGGAGGCTATAACCAACCAGGCAACGGCCTGTCAGTTTGATGCATATACTTAAGAGCTTGCTAAACCTGTGGAGCTGCAGTGTTCCAGGAAGCTGTCGATACACTGGTCATCTCCCACGCCATGGCTCCGCGACTCCCTGTCCAGTCAGCATACACCTGCTGAAATCACTGTGGTCAGTTTCGTGGGTGACAAGCTGATTATGGAGGGGCTTCCGCAAGACATGCAGCATGGTAAACTATTCGGGTCTTCCACTGATTCTTCCTTTATAGATCTTGTAGTTTAGTACATAGGGAATAGAATCTCCTGGTTAGATGTGTTGAATTTTAGAAAAGCGCGCAGAAAAACGCTGATACATTTAAAAGGCAATAAAACCGTAGATTCCTAGTTAGAGTCATCTCCAGCCACTCAGTCGGTAGCGTGGGATACAATTCGTGCTCGGTTGTCTTCATTTAAGCACAGGTCTTAGGTCACAAACCGATAGCTCAGCCTATTTGGGTTTTTTAATCTCACCGCCTGTTTCTCTTAGTCAGAATGCACTTATTTCGACAATCCTCATATGCATTATAATCAGGCTTACTTCAGTCAATTTTGAATTATTTACATGCGTCTTCTTTTGCTTCCAAATTGTCGAAATCCGGGGTCACTTGCTTCTGAACCCCGACGCAGCTAACACCCTGTATGAAGCGGTGTAAACTGAGCATATAGATGTTACATCCTGGTCAGTGTGAACCCGACTCTTTTCAGCACCAGACAAATCCGGAATGTTTCAATCCAACGGGACTGTATCACGAGCTATCCCGCCTATGTTACCCTGCCACAGGCTTGGGCTTGAGGTTTCAAGCTCTGCCATGGATGGAAGGTGGAATAAGGTGGTCGTCTTGTGCCGACAGGTTATTGTAAATACTGCTACCCATGTCCAAGGTCAGTGACGCTGCAAGCAGTACCATGAATTACCCCTGTGGGAGTTTTTACATGTATTATTTTGCCTGTCACTGGCCCTAATAATCCAAATGTGGAAATTTACTTACCCTGGTACTTGCAGACAGTCACAGCCGATGCTAGGTGTATATCTTGACTACCTACACTGCAAATACCTTCGGTGTAGCGCTCGTTTCAGTAGTAGACCTATTTATGGGACTGTTGCCAGGATTTCCGTTGTCTCCCTAAAACGTCTCACTAGATGCCTTAGTGTTGTTCAGCTCACACACTTCAACCACAGACACATATGGGGGTTTCTCGGCTTTCGCTGACTTTTACGACTTGCAGCCATTGCCCAGATTTGCCGACATGGGATCTTAGAGTGGAGCCGTCACGAGGCTACTAAATTTTGGTAGTGGTGCGATAGTGTTTTCGTCGAGTACACTAGGTTGGCTGGGGCACGTTTAGCTATCCTAAACGTCGCTAACTGTGAACACTGATTTTAGCACCACATTAGTTATTTGCAGGAAAAAGCAGCCTCAAGGTACTCAGATCGAATCGGCAGTGCTTCCTCACCAAGCAGAAACTTAGCTCAAACCGCTGCACTTTAGTTGAGATCAGTGATGACGGAATCGATAATGTAAAGACTTCGAAGTGCTAGTTACAATGGTTTAACAAGCTTACAGCAGGTGGTAAATGAGGGCATCATCAAAAGTGGCTGACTGAAGCGGTTGCAGGATCTCGTGAAAATGAATGTCGGGGCAGTTTGTATTCACAGTCCGTCAAAACTAGTCAAATAACATTTGGTGTGCGGTACCGGTGAATCTTCGTCCCGTGCAAGAAAACTGGACCACATACCATGATCACAGCCGAAACCAAGCCAAGTCACTCAGTGGTTCAGAGCTCCCAACATGTTGGAGCGATTTCTATTCTTTGGAATATATATGTCGTTGCAACAACAAGATATTCATAGCAAATAAGCTTAAATGGAGGCAGGAGGTGAACACTGTATGTGACATACCCAAATGTCTCAATTGCATGGCACCGGAGACCCTGAAAAGGATTCTTCTGAATAAACCTGAAGTATACCTGTCTATGCGCTACTGGCTTTTGGCAGTACAACATGGTCTCACTGCGGGTTGGTGATGCATCATTGACTCTGAAAAGCCGCACGATGGCTTATCTGCATTCCATGATTTAAACCGGAAAATGTCAGTGTATAGTCCACGGCAAGGCGCTGGACCGCGTGGAGCTCGCTGTATTCTTGTGGGGACCCCCTGTAGTAGGACTCACATCACACCTTCGGAACTGGCTCAAGGACGGCAGGCGATGGCTCGAGTGCCACAGTTTGCAGTCCCTTACCTTCGGATACTCACTTTTTAAGTCAGTGCGACCAATATTGAGCTCACCGCCTGTACTGTTTCTGATCGCACGAATGCATGGCTAAGGCAGACCACTCGTAGTCTAGACCGAGCTTAAAACGCATAGGCGCGTGGCAAGACCGTTTGCGAGAGTTTTTAACGCTCAAAAGAATCTTCGTAAGAAGCATTGTGCACAGAAATGACCCCGGTATTCGTCAGGCAAAAACAAGCTGTCTGTGAAAATGGAAAACGACAGCGGCTGAAACAGATGTGGTGGCCTGAATCGAGGAAGATTAGGCCAATGTCGGGTCCAACGTGTGAATGAAGGTAAAAGTCCGTGAATAATGACACATCCAACTGCCTGAGAAGCAGGACGGACCTGATTTTACTCTTTTAAATACTTGAGCAAAAACTGTACCAGACACTTCTCAGTTGTCTTCGTCCGAGCGTAGTTGAGAGTTTGGGTGTGCTGGCTTTTGCCAACTAAGGAGCCTAGTCTCTATAGCGTCATCTGGTAACATCAAAGATCAAACGGCCAACCGATTTCTGCGCACGGATTTCTCTCAAATTCGCAAACCGCGGACTTGACCCTGGCTTGTAGTTTTTTGGCCCATGTAGTGGACAAAAACAAACTAGTTTTTTGCATTTGCAAGAGCAACCCTTCCAACAAAGGCTGCGACACCGATCAAGAATGAGAACATAATCATCCTACTTACCAGAACCGGTATCAAACACGGCATTTTTCACCTTGTTGGATGGAGACCGTTATTTGGGCAATCTTTTGGGCTTAATGGAAAAGTCACGTGTACGTAGCTGAGATGAAAACCAGGGGGAACAGCATGGCTTACAATTTCCTGTGCTTTCACATCCTCGCTCGTATCAGCGTACGTCACTGGACACAACTGTAGACCCCAATAAATCAACTCTCAGTCCCTTTCTTATGCAACTGTAGTGGCCTTTAATGTCAGATATCGGTCTCTTATGCCAAGCAACAACTTTGCCGTTCAAAAACAAGCTTTTCCAAACCAGTTGAGTACCCATGGTGACTCGTTTCCATATACTCGAGCTGTCAGGACTTTTGCTTGTGCGTGTAGAGTTTGCGTATCTAGCAAAGATTTGCAATCTCAAGGATGTGGCCTGTTATCCAAAATCACTAGTCGAGCACACAAAAATCAGCCTATTTCAATCAAAGCATTAAGCCATCCACGGGTGCTTTAATATCTCTCGCACTGAACATTGATGGCATTATCTTACCAATTACCTCGCACCTCAACCTGTCGATTCAGCCCAGAATTCTCGAGAGTTCCGCCAGTTCCCTGCCCTTCGCCAATGGACTGTGCGGGAAATATTTGTAAAATAAGCACCTTTTATCCAGTGAGGCTAGCAAAATTGCATTTCCCACAGAACTGTATCAGATCTGGAGGTATTACAAACCACTGACACGTGACACTTTGGGTAGCTGGCAGCCAATAGCTCGCAGGTTTTCTGTTTAGGGCTTTCATATTAATCCGTGGCGTAACACCTCATATTTTCACATGTTACCCTGGAAGGATGGTCATTAGATGTCCACGTTTGTTCTGAACCTAGGGTAGTATACGTCAACAACGCCAAAGGCCTTCCTGTTCAAGATACCCTGGGATACCGGTCAGGGTGTACACACACGAAGGTGGATGCAAGCTTCCAAAAGCATTGTTCTAGTCTTGTATTAGTTAGTTGACAGCGATTTTGATTTACATCATTTCGAAACCTTTCAGTACTTTTCCAGTGCCTATCGTAAGTTGCATTGGATTCGGTGACCAGAAGTCACAATTAATTTCTAACCATCTTGAAGCGACTTGGAATTTTCAGCGTTTTTTCGCTATGCTCCGCCGTATGACTTATAATGCTACTGTCTGGAATAATTTCCCCTACCATATATATGTTCTGAAACCCTTACTTTCGAAGTGAACACAGATTTGCGGGATGCTATCAACTCGAATGAGCAGCTTTTTAAGTACCTCGGCAACACATTTTTTCATTAAGTGGAGCCAAATGACCAGCAGTGAGTTTAAATCATCTACGAAACACATTTGTACCGACGAACTGGTGATCTTGATAGACATATCCAATGTTCGGTATGTTTAGTAAGCTCAATAATCTATGCTCACTGAGGACTTACTTATACGGGGCAGGACTACAGAGTGGTTCTGATCTTTTCCGGTTAAGGTTAGAGTGCGAGGACTTGCCCGTCAGTAACAATGTGGTTTTTGAGAATCGATCACAGCTGCACTACTCCGAAAGATGCAAGCAGGCTACTCAGTAGCCGAAACTTAGACTCACTTCTTCAAAGGGGATTTGGTAGATATCCAATGGGGTGCTCTACTTAAGCCTTTCATTGAAGGTCTGATACAACCTTGTTACTTCAGATCTAGGTCCTTTGACTGCCCACAATGTAGTTTTTAAATTATGGTTTTATGATAGCGAAGCATCAGTGTCCAACACTGATGTTGTTCTGTCGATGGTGATGATGATAACGATAACCGGTTGTTCTAGACACATGTTACTGTGCTATTTTGTAGCAGTCTTCTTCATTTAAGGTTTAATTGTAGCACTTACCGAAAGTATGTGTAGCAAATATCACTAACCTAAATCATTGAGTATGAGATGTAGACTTCGTGATTCATGTACGAACGATACATACTGACCTCGGATGTCCAGGAATCTTGATTAGCTCCACAAACTAATTATTTATCCCGTGGAATTTTGCCGATTTTAAGTGTTCAGCTTAAGCTTGTCCTTTACAAAAACGAAAATAACTTTTGAAGACTGAATTATCTAATTCTCATCAGTAATCATTTGTTGTCGTTCCCATGGCCCCATACAGTGTTACAAACTAGCATTCCAACAAGCGGCAGTGCTATTGACTAAGGTTCCCGGATTCCGTAGAATAATGTGGAAAATACGTGCAATTTTATTGTACAACCGTTAATTGAAGAGTACTTGTTTTCTATTTCCATCATGCTCACCACCTTGAAAACTGAATGCAGTCAGCTTGGTAGACCAGCCATAGACCGTGCAGTATTTCTTTTCATGTGCCCCGTCAAACTGAATATTCATTTATTAAGTAATTGGTCCAGTTAAATAAGCTCTCTGAAAACCACAAGTGCACAGCTGAGGCTTATCACACCCTTTGTGAGGACAGTAAACTTGTTAGGACTAGAACGTGATACTTTAAAAAGCTGAGTTTTGATCTATAAACTTTTTCGAAAAATATACATTCAACTCATTTTGCTGGATGAAATTATTACCTCCCCAGCACCAAGTCAGGACCACCCGCTGATCAGTCCTTGCCATCATCTTCAATGATCTGTCAATTGGTACCCAACCGACGGGTTAATACGGTTTTTTGGGTCCTTGTTACACAGAAGCACACCCCGGCTTGGAACCAACCACAATGTTCTTATTTACCAACAGGACTGACCAAGAACCACTACCATGTGAACTGATGGTTTTTGGTAAGCTGTCTGATGGATTCGCTGGCACCGCCAGATCGTTATATTCGGATCCCTCCATGTTCAGTTACCTCAAGGATATATGAGGTCATACTCCTTTTGCTGGAAAAGCCCAGTACGTAATCGATACCATAGCCAATTTCAGTGATGGATTGCAGGCGGAGCATCTCGACTTTATTTTGTTAGCATTACAAAGTGACAACAGTGTCAGCCACAGTTGCCGTTAGACATTCTTCTCTCGTTGACTCCGGTCATCCAAGAAGGTTTAGCCACTCTATCATACTTTATTTACGTCACTCGAGTAAAATTGACTACTACTAAAGCCTCTAGTCGTCCCAACTTATGCGAACACTCAAGTTCTCTGTTTAGTAAAAATCCTAATTATCATTTATGATCACCTTATTCATAGGTGCTTTTTAAAGCGCGTTCATTCTCACTTTGCTCTGCGATTCTACGTTAAAGTTTTTACACTTTTCCCGTCCTTTTCGCAACACAAACTGGACATACCTTGCGAAATTCAAGTATCATTGAATATGAAGTAAACGTGAGCGTCAAAACAAAACCAGTGAAAGTAGAGGTGGAACTTTGGGACCTAAGTGGGGACATAAAGTAAGTTTGTCCATGACACTGCTTTCACTTTTTAGGTATGAAAACTGCTGGCCAGCCGTCTTTAAAGGATCACACGGAGTGATGTTTGTGTACTCTCCAGATCATTCCGAACATTCCAGAGAACTGGAAGATTGGTGGGTTTTAGCCAATGCCATTTCTACTGCCTTAGGCACACAAGGACACATAGAACTTTCCCCCTCAAAGACACATGCTGTTGTGTCGTCAGCAACAATAAATGCGCAAAAGTTGAGCGTGATATCGTGGTACTACGTATGATTCTTTGAAAATGCTAAAGTGGTTTTCTTTAGCGCTTGCATTTTCAAAGTTCAAACACATAAAGAACAATATTGCTGACGACGGTGAGAAGCTGCGAGAACAATTTGGGAAATTCATTACACAGATATTGTCTTCGCGTCAGGAGGCAAGAGAACAAGAGGAGTTGAATATAATGAATGCTTGATGTAACTAAATTTTTCGGTTCGAGTTTTAAACATTTACTCCCTGTGAGTACTTTTGTGCTGTCGCCGAATACATATCGTTCTCCAGAACAAATTATCCGTAGTCTGGTTTGCCTTGAAAAGGAAAGATTTTGGTTACCCAAATTAAGTTACTGGGGCAGTCAACATTTGGAACCAGTGATTTGTCTTTGAGGATGCTTCATGTATCCACGTAGCCAATCGTTTTATTGAGTTCAACTAGGAATTAGAATTTGTGTACCTTCAAAACTATGCTGGCACCCCAGTTGGGTGCAGGAAGGACGTAAAATGCCGATTATAGAGATTCATAGACAAAAAATAAACATTTCATTTATTCTGAAAATTGCTGAATAATACAACATGAGCCAAAAGATTAATCCATGCTCAACGTAGCCTGCAAGATAAATCATAATTGGACAGGTAAAACGGATTTAGCACCTAAATGTGACCGTTACTGACTTATTTGGCGTAACCAAGTGCTTATAAGCAAAGGGGAAAATGTGGTTTTATTATTAATCTTTCAGTTTTCTTCACAAAATTCCTCCTAGGTTTTCCGGGAATCTTCAAGTGTTCAACTTATTTTCGCCTGGAATGAGTTTACACTTTCGTCTTTTACGCTCCAGCCCTTTCATCAGTCGCGTTGCGGCATAAGCAGAAAAGCAGTTAACCTCTGCTTAAGCCAGTTGGCCTGAAAGTGATTATGCGGCCCTTAAAGTTCGAGTGGTTTTCCAGACTGAACTGTCTGGAGACTGAACGATATGGCTGCTAGTCATTATCAATCGTGTTCTAAATGGAGGATTTTATTTCGACTGTCTGGACGGGTGTTTGGATGTCTAGACACCTTGGACTCCGTGTAATTTGTAAGCATTAGGTCACTTTCTCTTCTCCTTTTATCATTTTTTCACAGCTAGGCCTTCTTCGAATAAGTTATGGTTGCATCCCAATGAAACACTAGTGTGCAATACATGTGTTGTACTGCCGATGATGAATGTGTCAATGCAGGTGCCTCCCAACGTATTTAGTTTTGTTTGGTTCCGCAGGATGGGGTGAACCACACTTGTCTACTTATCCAAAGACCGCCTGAATGGGATGATGAAAAATATTCTTTCCTCTAAATATCATGCCTTTTTCAAAAAGTAGTTCGTGGAAGAGAACGATCGTACTTAGACGTAAGGTAATTAGGAATAGAGTTTTGTGTGTTACACACAACTAAATATAAAGGCGTATATTCGAATAGCGCTGTAAGAAGACGGAAGCTTCACGATAGCAACATTTTCTTTTCAGTTGTTCAGTCGCACTACCAAATACAATCAATTCCACTTTATAAGTACGAGGAAAACAGCGAAGTGAGCCAGTCTCATCGTGGGCTACTCGAGCCCGCTTCACAATTTCAAAATGAACTGATCAACTATGTCAAGGTTTTTTTGGCACAATAGCTGGGTTAGCATTAATCAGTCAGCATGGCCCAAGTAGAAGCTAACGACTTTAAGTTAACATGCTTGAGTAAACAGTCGAAAGCTTCTCTGGGTTCAAAACAGTAGTCAGAATGTGCTTCGCAATCGATGAGCCAGTGGACATTCGCACGCACTCGAGGATATCTGGATTCGCTGCATCGTAAGACAAAATATAGCAACTGCATTCATCACCGTTTAGTGAGGTATGTGAGCCACTTGTATTTTTAACGATTTAGCAGTTTTTCTACTTTTTAGTAGTTGTGAAAATTCCTGGTCAGATTCGTCATTTTAACACGTCTCCTCACCGCAGCATACAATTTTGAATGCGGGCATCCAAATCATCACTCAAAAAAACGAAAATTTCTCCCCATATACCCCTCTAATCGGCGAGCTTCAGTTGTGCCGTAGTAATGACATCCTTTACTATACTCTGGACTGAGTAAAGGAGATTGAAGACCAGCTGTCTGAGAGATGACTGCGTGCTGAGACGATGGGGCGATACAGACAGTAGTAATACGCAACGATTAGTAGACTGAGCGCTTGGCAGACATGTAAGCTTATATCTGACCGGTGAACGTAAACATCCTAAATGATAGATTGGAGTAGGCAGAGGCAACCAGAATCACGGCCCAGCGGATCAAATAGACCAATCTCTGCAGCTTCCTCATCAGGCTTGCATTCATATTTACTTTGAACCTGGAAAGGGTCAAAATTGTGGTGTAATATGTTCTGCCCAAACTATCCTTTATTACCAGTCCGATTGTTAGAAAGCCCTCACTTGAATAATCCACAAACCAAGCCAAAGCAAATGACTGGCTTAAGAGTCTTCATCGATATGGCGTTCCACTGCCACGCAACACCCTCAAAATTAAGAACTAAGGGGAATCAGCTTGCCGGAGGATAGCCGCATCCTGATGCATTAGTGAATCTGAACCCTGGCTTTTGACAGACTACGTCGCAACTGGAGTTTGACCGTTTGACCCACCGTCGTTTTCTACCTAACAAACTATATTGGTTTTTCAAAGGCAGCCTTGTGTAGATTTCACTTATTGTTTGGATATCAATCATATATTAGACAGCAGCTGTAATCAGTACGGGAGGTACTGCCTAATAGCTCGATACGTATCAATGAATTTCCTGCCAAAATAACAAAATCACCTCAATGTGGCTTTTGCGTCCATAGTCAACTGAGGCAAGCGAGTACTGCTCCGTCTCAGGAAAACCATTATCCTAAAATGTTTTGATCAGTTAGGTTTTGTAGAAGCTATGCTTATACCGCACCCAAAAATTGGACTATGTGACGCGATAATTAACCCAAGCACGAAACTTAGAAGACATACATAATGGAGCGGTTATGTACGTTATGCAGCTTAGCGGACTGGACATGATCGCATGGCACATTTCAGCGTTGGATATAGGCGCGCCTCCAGTGGAAGTGATTCAAACAAGTCAACACCAACACTGCTTATCACCTGTTTCATGTACAGTGGATATTTATTTTGATCGGAGACCAAAACAGCTGCGTGTAAAATATGCGGTAAGATGCAAACATTTTCCAAATTTGTATATGCGACAAATATACCAAATAGGGCAGTGCTCATCGACCCTAAAACGTCGTCGGTCGAAGTTTTTTTGACATCCGTTAATGGTGCCAACACGTGATATACCTCCACAGTTACTGAATTTTTTTCAGTCGTGGACCCTCCAGTAATTCAGTCAATTACTGTGACCTATGGGCAAGCAAACAGGAGCAAGGATTCTAATTTTAAATACACACTACTTACTTTTGTTTGGTAGCACAGAGAACGATAACAGTTCGTTCACTCTAGGAGCATTACAGCGGGTTGCGTTCCAAAACTTCACACCTTTTTCATGTGTTGTCCTGAATGCCGACAACCACCTCGGTGGTCAGAGGGCAAGCGATTTGACGGTCAAAAAGTGTGGAACAGAAATAGCGTAAAAAACTGGCAGAAACTGGATGGACGTGTGAACAGCATGTAAAATTTGCCCAGTAGACCTGCGTTGAACTGAGCTATGAGGAATGCTTAACTGCGTCCACCCCCTTTATTCAGCACATTTTTACATTAGATCCTTGATTCTTTCAGTTTAATTGATTCTTTTGACGTCCTTATTTCAAGAGCAACATGTGTGCAGATCATTAAGACCGGGACCAGAAGCCAATTTGTGAAAGTATATACGGGCCTCGGACCCGGGTCATCGAAGTGTCAATGGTAAATTTTCGCAGTCAGCTGCCCGCACCAAAAGTACTTTGTTGTAGCTACCAGGCAAAAACTCAAGTTGGTGATTGTCAAAAGTTTTTATTCAACCACAAGATGTATATTCTACAAGTGAGTAGTGAAAACCTAAGGCGCCAGTTACAGTAGTCCATCAATCAAGCCGTCCTCTAAGGAACATTTGCTTAAATCCTACCAGGTTTGGTTTAAAATTAATAAGCTCTGAGAAACCATTCTAGATGTTCCTGTGTCGCATAATCTCTTCTCAATCAATACCAGGATTCGTGTCTGCGCCCTGGACATATTTGTTTTGGATCAACACGTTGGTATCGTGCTAATCACAACGAGGCAAGATTTCCTACGAAGTAGTTTCGCGCCACAAAACGTTTATGTGTATAGCATGCATCTACTGCAGCTTCCTCCCGCAGGAGAGGTCAGAATGGACTTGTTTTGGTCCACAATTTGATTTCTTTTCCAACGATTTATGTCCTGCTTCTCCGGAAGGGATGAGCATTTTTCTACTGAATGGACTGTTTGAAAGTACCGACCAAGATTTGTCCCCTTCGGCGTTTTTGTGGACGGGCTCCCAAAAGAACAAAATTCTTGCTGGAAAAAGCGACTAAACCGCAGAAACTCAGGTCACCAAATGTAACGTTTTCCTAGTAGACTGATCGCCAACGCATACCGCTAACTGTCTGAAATTTCTTCGGAATTTTTAGCCCTCAAAGAGAATGAATTTTGATAGTTTAGATCAAACCACTTTTGGATGTTATTTCGAACAATTTCCCGTTTAGGCATTTGATGATGTCACCTTGGCTGATGACGATGGGTTTGCAAGCTTGTAGAACACAAACAATTTATACACATTTAGCTACCAAAATTTCTCTCAATCAAAAGCATTTAGTTTTCCGAATTAGCACACTTTAGTCTTGCACAGAAAGCTTGGCAATCGCTAAATTATTTCTCTCAAAAATCAGAACCCCCGGAGAGAGTCTGCAGAGTCTAGAATAGTGTTCTTCGTCAGCTAAAGACTGTGATATGACCATACTGACGACGTTCCATTTCCAGAAGAGGCCGAATAATACTCCATAGGATACCACTCAGAACGTTGAGGAACACTCTGGAAAGTTCATTGCCGGATTTGCCAGTTTTTGAGCTCATCAGGCAGGTCCCATCCCAGAAATTTCAACAATCTCATTTTATACTCGAATGCTCCTTTATCGGCACCATACGCACCTGTGAATATACGAAATCAAAACCTGCGTCACTGCTGGTTCTGCTTTCTTTAGCGCCCACCGTGGAATCCACAGTATCCTTAAAAGAAGGAAGGGTCGAGTTAGACTTAGTCTTCCCATCATCGGAATGACCATAGAGTAACTGGCCATGGGTTGTCTCCGCTGAACAAAGTGCATAAACCTGCATACCTAAATTCAGGTCCGTCCTCTTTCCTGCTAAATCCTGGCTTCCTAACTAGTTTATCCTTTACCTGAGTAGCAAATTCCAAGTGGCTAAAATGTAATTCCGGAAATAGGTTACCGGAACGGTGAAGTCTTAGAGGTTGATCATGACGCGCATTAAGAGTACCCGAATTACTTTGCGAACAATTCAGAGGTTGCGGCCAGAGTCCACGATCCCTATTTTACCCAGGTTTGACACCAACTGGTCACGCCTAAATGCACTGACTGTTTTAACCAGTCCCTAAATTTTTAAATGCAATATTTATTCTTCTTCTTACCACCATTAAGCGTATGCGAACAGCTATATGTCAAAATGCTGTTCCTTTAAATGATAGTGCCCTAATTAGTGGGCTTTCTTGCTTCGTATCCAGAAGAATTATAATTAGGTTCGATAGGCAAGTTATTTAAGCTTTTGCATATGAGTGTGCAAATCGTATTGAGTAGGGTGCGCTATCAGGCATTGTAACCAAGCCTTATTGCAAAATGATGTGATCGCACGTTGAAAACATTAGTGCAGTCGTAAACTGAAGTGAGCAGTGATAAAAAAATGGTTCGAGCAAAGTGGGACTCGACTTCCAGTAGACTAGGCCCCGGTGTTTGTAAATTTTTTTACTTTTTATTCTGATTAAGTGGTGGATTATGTCGACGGCGTAGGCGGTCAACACTAAATCAATCCAAGAAGAACTCAGTGCACACCATGGTGAATTCCCAGCGCACAATTCTATTGTGGTGTTGCGGAAATAAACGAGGACGAAAGAAGAAGTGTACAGATATCAAGTGTTACCTGGCTTGTCCAGATGGAAGCTGTTGTCCAATAAAAGGATACCGTTAACCACTCACAAGGCCATTTATGGAGGCGGGGTTACGAGAGGTTGCACTGAGAGCAGGGGTAAGCTTGAAGCTTGGCTGAGCGTTGGAGGACAAAAAAGCGTTTTCGATAAAAAGGAGTCAATGGGGTCTCGGATATCCGGCAAAATCCCCCGGAAACGGCTAAAACATTGAAGAGGCCATCTCATAGCTCTCCACTTGGTATGAAAATATGCTCCAAGGACCGTACAGCTAGTCAGGATTCTTCCTCAAATATTCCATGGAATATCGCAGAAGAAAAGTTGGTCCATTTCACGGAACGCATGAAGTGACTAACCTTAACTTAAGGCTATGGGGCCCACGCAACATCCTAAATATGAGAGTGCAAAATACCATCCTCCGTAATTTGATGAAGGTGAGTCTACCTCAACGGGACTTTTCAGGCCACTTGCGATTATCGTTTCCAGGAGATTATTTCCGTTTCAGAGGTCTTGTAAGGAAGGTGCGCAATATTACTTCTCTAGTTTCGCTAACTCATCATAATATTTTAAACGATTGAGAGTTGCATGTTGATATTAGGTAGCCCTCTCGGAAAAACTATTTAACCTGTGGAGGGACGGCTAATGTGTTTGTCGGTCAGCGTGGAGAACACTTCGCAGAAGAGCAAGTTGCCAATCCATCATTTGTTGACACGGCCGGGAGACAACCGCAAACTCTGAGGTTTGTATAACCCGCAACTGATAGTAAGTAGAGATCAGGAAGTAAGTGGTGGAGAAACAGTCGACGTAAATTCCCATGACTCATGTTCCAGAGGCGTTTTCGAAACAATTAATTAAGACTGACAGGCTAATTATAAACGACTTTATGGTTCTTTATCTAGGGTCGTGAATTCTCGCTATGAACCGCCCAAGATTCCGTTGACGAAAATTGACCAGTTTCGTAGCTATGAAAAATTGCTCATCAGTTGTTTGTGTGGCAAGCCAGATCACCTTTTGTCTTATATCATTGTTTAAATCACTATCTTCAATAGCTTCTATTCACCTCATCTATTCCGTTATGGCATCGCTGCGCTCCCTGGTCAGATGCAGTACGCCGAATTACATTTCATTCCTCTACTGAACCAGCTTAAGCAGGCTGTGTAATTGTGGTTCCATTGATTTTACTCATCCAACCGCAAAAGCAGAAAGATTTGAAACATTTTCAGACGATATTGTTGTCCTGAACCTCCAGCGATTACCTCGTTTAATGACAGTTTTCTGCCGAATGCTGATTTGGTGAATGCGCCTGCCTGATAAGCTCAAACCAAGGCGAATCACCCAGTGGATTGACAACGAGGTCTCATCAGCCCGCTTATACGAAGGACCAGAAAATATCGTTTCTAGAGCACCTGAGAAACGACCGGTGGATTTATGGATTGGCAGAAATGCTTATCCAGGCCAAGTGATTGAGCTGGAAGGTTGAATTCTCCTTCCGGCTTAAACTTGTCCAAGAGACTTGTGAGATGTCACAGTGCTGGTGAATCTGAATATTTGTTCAGTGCTTTCCCGCTTTTCACTGTAAGCAGGTTGAACTCTCCAGTAATACTCTTCGCATTTGACACTATGTTAATGGGAGTTTACTATGGCAAAGGACTGAACTAAGTTGACTACAAAAAAAATATTTAAACAGATGTGGATGAATTTACTGACCGGAAGGTCCGTAGTTCGAACCCGACCTCTGCATCTCGGCTTCCCGTGTCTAGGCTTGGGCAACCTGGCAGTATCCCAGCCTTCATGCTTCTTTCTGGTTGCATGGCAACTATCTTATAATGTTGGAGAAGTTTTCAAAGGATAAACACCATGTACAGGAAGTTCAATTCTTTTGTGTCCCCGAAAACTGTTTCCAATTTGAGAAGCGATGAAAGCTTAGTGCCCACTTTTGTTACGTTTTACTGCAGAAGTTAGCTGACGCGTGTGTCAAAACAGTCATTACTTTGCTGAAGGATAAAGGGCTTTGGAGTTTCTGCCAACGTTTGTTGCGCAATTTATTTACGGGGTGCCACACGAGCATAGCAGTCAGTGTTCGAATGTTACTACTTCGAACACTTTTCATCAACACCACAGTGACTTTGTCTGGTAGCACTGCAAGGACTGAGATTTTCCCTGTCCATTTGCGCAGATGTAAAGAGAAAAATTCTGAACGCCCTAACAACGGGCTCTTCTGTGTCACTGTCATTCTTTCTCCTCTCACTGGATCAGAAGGGCCACCTATCTAACTAAATTCAGGTTCAGTAGAACAATTTTGGGTGCCCAATTTGACTACAGTCCTGAGCCTGCTTATTGAATGATAAAGTTAATGGTAAGCCGAGCTAAGATCATCTTCCAGAGTCACTCCTTTGAGATAACATCAGTGACGTCAACGTCAAAATGACACATAAATACACTGACTACAACAACATAAGTTTTCAGGGTGCACAGAAAATATATCGTCTGCCGCCAATCCGTTCATACGTTCGTTCAATTCCCCGAAGCTAATGAGTACTGCATAAGTGAGTCAGTAAGCCAGCGGCAGAGAGTACAGGGTTATCTCGTAAGTTTTCTGTCCTTCGTCCTGGTGCTGTTCCACACAGAAGACACCTGCTTCCAAGGGGTCCGACGAGTTCCACAGATGATACTTTCCACTAGTTACCGTTTCAAGACGCCTCTGCAGCTTCGTTTTTAATTCCTGTCATAGAGGTGCAGAGATTATATTTCCTGAAAGAATGTTCCACAATCTTACCACTCGCATCGACTGAAAGATAAAACGATTTAGACAGGGACCCTATATATATATATATATATATATATATATATATATATATATATATATATATATATATATA